>QLNU02014176.1:67452531-67483299 GCA_006491805.2 Dysdera silvatica
ATTCAGGTTTATAGGTAATAAAAATTTCCCAGACATTTGTAAATAAACAAGATTAAAATAACGCTTAAATTTTAATAACACAAGTGTGATTCTAGCGTTGTCTCGAACCCACGTGGTTCCAATGTATAACTATCAAGTCGTGTTGTTATATTCGATATGGATTTCCCCTAATTAAAATCTATGTAGACTACAAAATCGCCGTCGTTATAGCAAGTTCCGTCGTTATAACCGATGTATTTAATATGGAGCAGAATAGTAAACCGAACATCTTGTAAAAATTTTGTCGTTGTATGCGGTTGGTCGTTATAACCGGCGTCGTTATAAACGATTTTCACTGTAATATAGAGGCGCAACCTCTACATGTGTTTCTACGTGTATCTCCCCCCCCCAGAAGCTAATGTTCTATTTAGAAGAGATTCGCAAAAGAATCCTAAATCATATGCACTATAGATCTTTTTCTCATCATAATTATTTATTAAATTGGCAACACGTTTTTAATTCGATCATTTGCACCCTCATAATCATCAGCAACTGACTTTTCCCCTTGCATCTTCTCCATCATCTATGGAATGAATCACTTTCCCATCGTTCTAACCAGCCAGTACTGGGTTCAAAATGTTCAATTCAAAATAGTTTTGAAATCTGTTTTTGTTGATTCCAAAATTATTGGACTACTGATATCTGCACCTTTAGCTCTCATCTATTTAAATAATACAGAAACACTTTAATCTATTCCATCATAATTTTCCTTTGGGTTCGTTTCCTTGAAGTGTTTCCATTTTCCCCATTACAATTGCTCAAATTTTTACTTTTTGCTAAATGATGCAGAAAACAGTTGACAAATTACACTTTTGTTAAGCCTTTCCTTGTTTTACACATTGATTTTACAAAATTCAAACTCTTCAACTTTTAATCAAACTGTAAAATGATGAATGCTGATGGTAAGACCTTGCCCCAACAAAGAGATTGTTTAATAAATGAATCTGCCCCCCATTTTACACAAATGAAGTGAACATAAAAATACTTAACAAGCAAGGATGCTTTCTGGTCAACAACTTCTTGGAAATTAGTGGAATTGTGAGAAAATGTGAGACATGGAAGAGCGATGTGACTCATTATGTGATACGCGGAATTCCGATATGGGTGGACAGGCGTTGCTTCAGGTGTATGGGTGAACGGCGACACTTGTACAAGAACACAAACGTAATTTCTTGGACATATCTCTGTGCACTTACCGAGTTGAAAATTCATAACAAAACGCCAGTTTGGCCTAAAAAACACGTGTATTTAAAAGGTTTGTGCAGTAACAGATATGCCGTTAAGCGGGTTTAGGCAATATTAAAGAGATGGAAAAAGTATTGAGGCTTGAATATTTTATGCGCTTATGGAATTTGTGCAACTGCACATGTTGTGCAGTTGTAGCTAAACATCTATAATTGCACAAACTACATGAATGCTCATATTTTTTAGACCAAATTTGTGTTTTACTGTGGAAATTCAACCTGAAAGAACAAAGGAACAACGCTTGTGTTCCACAAAAACGTTGTGGCGCACATATAAGTTGGAATTAACACCTGCACCAACCGTAAAGTAATTTCCCGTATTCCATGGGGGGAGAGTCACTCCCCCCCATGAAATATAATGGCATGCCCCAGAATCTTGTCCCTCATGGAATATTAGAAACACTATTGGTTTCTCGAAGTTTGTCATAAAAAGCAGGCTGTCTGTGTGCTATACTATGTTGCATTGGAAGCAATGTTACAGACGCTAAACAGAATGAGAAGCGAAAGATTATTTTAAGTTTGGGAAAAAATTAAGCTACAGAAACTTAGAGCTTTTCTGAATAAGATAGGAAAGTTAAAGACACCGAAAACAAAAGGATAAATATTATTTGCCATGGAAAAAGCTGTTTTCCAATCTGATTTCACGAAGATTGGTCACGGATCAAGGCTTCAGCAGATAAACAAAAACGACGTGAGACGTACAGGACACCGAATATTTAAGGGTGTTTCTTTATGTAATCCCCATGAAGCTGAGGGTGAACATCTTAACGCCCGAATTCCATGGAAACGATGAACTCAACCGCGATGTTCAAAAGCACGAAAATCTCGTGGATGCTATAACCTTCCAACTAGTTACTTCACAGTTCAATGCATATGGATTGCCTGGCAGCTTCCGATGCTGTCACTCAGTCCTCCTATTCATGGAACTGTGTTGTTTTTTTTCAGTAGTTCTGAGAAAGATCAGATAGCAGCTCAAACAACGTCAAATAACAGTAGCAAATTACTAGTCGTTGATGAATCGAACCGCAACTACGATTTTTTTCAAACCTCAATAGTGAAACTTTCAACGTTTCAATTTCATTCAACCTTCGCCAGTATTTTGATGTTATTTTCATCTAACGGACACCTTTTTTTTGCAAGGCGTGTCCAGTGTCCTGCTACCTTACTTTTCAGTATTTATTTGCTAAAATGAAAGACAGACGCTATTCACAGATTACTAATATTATTTCTCTGGTTTTCAAGCAACTACCATTGAATCCTGAGCTCAGTATAAGGACCATATCATCTCTTCATGGGCATCATTTCTGATATAATGAAACCTAATCTACAACACTATTCCAAGAACCGAGAATAGATACCGGCATAGGCGTAGCTAGGGGTGGTTTTGGGGGTTGTAACCCCCCATTGCAATGAAATTTTGTATATTTAACATGGGAATATACGAGTTGCAGCTCTGTAATCCCCCTCCTCGTTGGCCCTAAAATCCCCCTCCTCGTTGAGCCTATAATCCCTCCCCTTGCTAATTTTCTGGCTACGCCTGTGGTTATAGGTAGTTTATTAGCATAGACAAGGCTGAACACCTAATAAACTCTAGGTCTGTTGAGGCTACGAAGAAATTGTTTGTTGGTGTTAGTGAACAAGGTGTTGCTCAACATGTTGAGCCGGCATTTACAGGTGTCCTAAATCGCTCAATAACCCAAAGCACGAGTTTGCCCATCTGTCATCAACGAGCAGACCTGTACAAAGAATCGGTCATCGAATGACCTGACACATAGTTCAATCGAACACATACACTGCCACAAATAAAGCGCGCAGACAACACGTCCAAAGCCTAAAAGTACCAGAAAACAAAATATTAAATGTAACTTTTTACTTATCTGTGTGTCATTCCTACACTTCCATGATCAAATTAAAAATATAGACAGAAGAATAAATTTCAGGAAATCAAAAATATACACAGGCGTATGATGTCATGGCGCGTAAATTTTTTGGACGATAGTTGAGTAATTGAGAGAATGTATGGAAGTTCGTTATCAGTTACTTAAGGAGGGAAGATCTAATATTTTAGTTATTGATTAATATGCATTTTTTATTTTATAAACGGTGCATAATGTAAAATTTTTGCATTTTGTTAGAAGAGTATTATACATTGGAGAAGGATAATTGCATACTGCAAATATTGTACATTATTAATACAATACAGCAAGTGTTACGTTATTTTATACCGCAAGTATGCTAGAAGAGCATTTTATATCATATACTTCACGCGCTGTACACTTCACATTTTGTATATTACTGCGTACAGTATATGCGTGTGTAGAATGTATATTACTGTACAAGGCACGTATTGTATATTGCGGCACACTGAAAATTCTTATATTATTATAATGCAAGTTTTGTACTTTTGCATACTGAAAATCTTATATTGTTGTATACTACAAGTCCTATATAATTGTATACTGCAATTATTGCGTATTATTGTATACTATTGTATAATAGAGAAGAAACGATAATATATATATAATTTAATATACGACACATATAAACTCAAATTTCGTCATGTCATGTGTGACATACACATGTACTCGCAATGACATGTGTAATATTGGCTTTATTTGTTTACTTCCTTTCAGAATGTACAGGCGAACATGAAAATTATTCAATTAGTCTTAACGAGGTAATTACTTTTGTCTATTCACTAGCCGTTGAAATTAATCAAATGCCGTTGTCTGACAAGCGATGAACATGCATAAAATTAAGATTACAATTAATAATAATAATTAGTAATGCGAAAATAACCCATTTAAACCAATACCTTAACGAAGTTAATTAAAAGCAAGGTCCTTGGGCGTTCAACCAACAATTAACACGCATTTTTATTTTCAAACAATTCGTTCAGGTTTCTTTTTACGAAGCAAAAAATATCTCAACTTGCTATCAACTAAATCGAAATTTAACTGAAATACAGCCAGAGGAAAACAGTACTGAGTCTGGAGATGTTATAGTACTGAATCTGGAGATTTTATAATACTGAATCTGGAGATTTGATAGTATTGAATCCGAAGATTTCATAGTACTGAATCTGAAATTTTATAGTACTGAATCTGCAAATTTTGTAGCACCTAATCTGGAGATTTATACTACCGAATCTGGGGATTTCATAGTACGGAATCTGAGGATTTTATAGTACGGAATCTGAGGATTTTATAGTACGGAATCTGAGGATTTTATAGTACGGAATCTGAGGATTTTATAGTGCGGAATCTGAGGATTTTATAGTACGGAAACTGGGGATTTTATAGTACGGAATCTGAGGATTTCATAGTACGGAATCTGAGGATTTTATAGTGCGGAATCTGAGGATTTTATAGTACGGAATCTGAGGATTTTATAGTGCGGAATCTGAGGATTTTATAGTACGGAAACTGGGGATTTTATAGTACTGAATCTGGAGATTTTATAGTACTGAATCTGGAGATTTTATAGTACCGAATCTGCAGATTTTACAGTACTGAATCGAGAGATTTTATAAAATTCCGGTACGTCAATTTATTAAAGCGGAAATTTTTTGTATTTTGCGCAAGACTGAATTAAATAAGTATATTATCTCAGTCAATTACAAAAATTAATTATAAGTAATAAAACTATTGAAATTTGATATTACTTTCCTAGAAATTCATATTACATAAACGTTCTTAGCTTTGTATAGAAGCCTTCCATATTTTAAAATCTTTTTAAAATAAATGCAATATATATATATATAGTCTAATATATAAAGCAACCCCGTAACTCAAAGTATAAGTGGACGCGAAATTAATTATATAATTAAATAGAACAATAAAATTATAATACATAATTATACGAAGCGGTGTATAATTATATAAGAAACATATAATTACATGATGTAAAAATTATTACGAACACGATAGAAGGCACCACTTGGAAAAAATACATCGTCATCAGAGAATTAAAGATTAGATAACGATCTTCTTTGCACTATCAATTATATAATTATAAACTAATCAATTACTATGTCTATTGTGTGAAGCTTGAAAAAAAAAGTCAGTTCTCCAAAGAAAAATCACCAGGACTTTAAAGGCCTCGCATCGTCACCAATTACCATATCACAGAAAAAAAAAAGCTGGCCTCCAAAAATGCGTGCACCAGGGCTTTTTCAGTTAAAACCGGCTTCGTTCTCATCGATATTCAAACGATGAATTAACCATCAATACTGAATGATTCCAAGTTCATCGCTTTTTCCTTCTTTCACTATAAGCACTGTCCGCAACCGGACGGACCATTCCCTGGCCGAGACACTTAAGTGTTTACACGTATTACAATACAAGAACGTCAGCTGGTCAGATTCTAATATGCAGTCCACGTATGATTGAAAGGTTGCTTCACCCTATTTCCAATAGTAATGACGAACGTGAATGGTATAGTTTAGCAGCACAAACTAACGTTATACTTCGTTTTTTATGGGTTTTGCTAATAGTTAATTCGAACCATTACTTAAACTTCCATTACATATAATTAATACTATGTAATTAAATATAATAAAGATTATTTGAGATCATGAATAATGTAGAGTTCGGTTTGGAGAAGCTAAATATAAATTTTCCCAAGAGAGCTACTCATTTATATTAGTTATCACGACATGGATAAAATAATACGACGATTGGTAAAAAACATCAAGTATGCAAAGGAAAATATAATAGAAGCTGCATTAGCATGTAAAAGTTTTTTTAGGGGTGCACTGTGGCTTTTAGAATTTGTGTTTTTGGGGTACACGGACAACATGCTGCACTGAAACCTACTGTTTCCAAAGGAATCCGAACCTCTGTGGCCGAGGAAACCCAACCTTTGTGGCCGAGGAAACCCAACCTCTGTGGCCGAGGAAACCCAACCTCTGTGGCCGAGGAAACCCAACCTCTGTGGCCGAGGAAACCCAACCTCTGTGGCCGAGGAAACCCAACCTGCGTTGCCCAGGAAACCCAACCTCTGTGGCCGAGGAAACCCAACCTGCGTTGCCCAGGAAACCAAACCTGCGTTGCCCAGGAAACCAAACCTGCGTTGCCCAGGAAACCAAACCTTTGTACTACAGTGGGAAGAAAAACGGCACGTGTTTCACGGTGCTACTAGAAGTCGAACCAAATTAATGGTACCATAGCTTTACAACTGAGCGTGCCACAGTAGGAAAGCGGAATTACGTTTTTCCGAGGAATCCGAACTTCAAACCTAGGAAAGCAAACTCCGGGACTACAATAAGTAGGTGCCGATGAAAGCGGCACGTCAGATGAAGGTGGCACTACAGTGCCACTGCAGGACCAAACTATTAGCATGCTTAGCATTAACAGATATTTGAAGGAGGGGACGACTTTCAGGAATTTTTTCATTTGGATAAACACTTTAAAATCACTAATTTTAAGGAATTATCTTCGATAAATGGAATTTATTCATTATTTAATTTCGTAAAAACTATACCCCCCCTCCGCTTTTAATAATTCTGAATATTTGAGCATCATGTCTTTGAATTGCTATATAAAAAAATAGTTCTTAGAGAAATTTTAAATCTGTTATTTTGCAATATATCATCAGTTGTTTTTTGGTAGTTTAACAATACTAAAAAAAAAATCTGCTGTTGCTAAACATTAATGTCCAGATATTGTATAATTTTTTTCCCTATTCCCGCTTCTTTGTGCTGAAATCCTTTACTAATTTTCGTGAAACGATTGGCTGATTCAACTTTTACGGCGTCATTCTGTCTGTGCATCTTTTGAAATGAAGTAGTGATATTTGCTAACACTAAAAATCGTTGTTTCTATTCTACCCATGCAACAGAAACCCTCTGAAGATTGCCATGAAAATGGCCTATTTCAATTGAAACAATAAAAATCCACAGTGGTTTTACAATATGTATAAATTCATTCAACGAAGTACACCTTTTCTTCGAAACACATCTGTAAAGACAATAAACAAAATAAGCCCACAACCTGACCCCTGTGTAACTATTCTTTTGACTTTACTGTGTGAATTAAATTTTTCATTGGCGACCACCCTTTGGGCCAATCATATTCCTAGTGTATGTCATTCCTATTCCTAATGTAAATGAAACTGAGCCAGTTTAAACTTTTAACGCTTTCTGCTTTTAATCTAAGTAAAGAAATTTTGCTACAATTGTTTTCATAAATTCAATGTAAACAATATTGATCACTGAGAATTAAAATACTGAAATTCCCATCCGTGTTAAGCTCTCAATCTAATCACTTAGGTTCGAAAAACATCTTTTACTACTACAAGATTTTTTCTAGTGGTGTATTGACTAATGTTTCATATACTTTGCCACAAGCAAGACAAGGGAAGAGACTCGTAAAAGGCTAATTTTCTAAAGTATCTCGAGTGGTGGTTGAAGGGATATTAACAGATATATTTTATATATATTTGACTTTCCCAAACAACCAGAAATATATTATACAATACAATTTCACGATTATAAATATACTCATGCACCAACTATGGTCATTACAACGCTGAATTTGAACAGAACAACGGTCTGGTTCGAACGTCGACACTAATCACTTTTAAAAGTTCGTGAGTAACGCCGAGGGAAACGACTTATATATATAAGCTATCTATGAATACATTTATAGATTTGTCGTACGGGAGATTATTGATCTAAGTGATGACAACTCATCAATAACATCTCCTGTGATTGATCCACAAACCATTTGATATGGCCCCATTCTCAAATGCATTTAAAGCTGCCAGATGGGAAAAAATATCTAAGCAGAAAGACATACAATCCCTAACCCTAGGACACATTGATAAACAATGTGTTTTACGTTCAATCTCACCCCAATTTTTTTACGTCGTCCAGTGAAATAAAAAAGGAAGACGCGTCGAAGATTCGTCCTCTTCTTTCTCAGATTGTGTTTCAAACAGGTCAGTTCAAAAAGACGCAATTCTGTTTGACGTCCAGTAATAGTCAGCACAGATCGTACAGAATGAAGGATCGCAAACCGATATTTAAATCACATGAATTGGGTCGAAAATTATAGCCACCAATGACTAGAGGAGCGGCTTGGTCCTTTTTTTTTTGAAGGGCAAGCGAGACGTTGCCAAGAATATCGATGGCAACGATATAAGATAACCATATTACAGTGGAAGTCTTCGTATCTGCAGCACTGCAATTTTAGTCCACATTAGCTCAGAAGAATAGCAGAACCACCTGAGATAAGAAACGGTGGCTTTACGTGATGTCCGAGTCACAATAAGCCGTTCCGTCGAAGAAATCCAGACCACGAAGCTAAGAAATGGGGCTAAATGACAAAAGCACCATTTTTCACAAACCCGACTTATCCGATGAAAATAGTTTCAAAGCATATTTGCCCATGCTTTACGGCGCAAGGATGTGAAGATCGTGTTGTGCTTGGGCGTACAGTTTTCCGAAAAATACAGATCTTTGTTGTTTAAGGGAACCAAACCCTGGACTAAGGCGGAGCCGTACCTCAGTCACCGGCACGATAGAAGAACGGAATTCAGAAGTAAATAAACTTAATCAGAAAAGTAAAATTACTTGTTTTAACTTGCTAAAAGTAAACAGGACTGTTTTTTAAAAAAGTGTAGACGAGTAAGTAAAATCAAGTGAATGACATGGAATTTTTAAAATTTGTTTACTAAAAACTGAGTATTTAAAAATTTAGCCTGAAATTTGTAATTCCAATTGAACTACATCTCGAATTGAATTACCTCGAATAATGACATTGTCAGATAAATAACCAGAGATCCGCAAAGACAGGGAATTCTTGAGGCAAGACTGATGAAATTGGAAAACGAGCTGAAATAACGAGGCGACAAATTGTCTGGGAAAAATGTGAATGGGACGAATTTAAAGACACCTTCATACACCAGTGAATAGAAAATGCGATAAAATATGATATATTCGTAATTTATTAATGAAGTAAACTTAGTTTTTTTCAATAGTTAATACATGTACTAGATACAGTGGACTCCAATGGACTAGATACAGTGGACCCCAATGGACTAGATACACCGGACTCGAATTGACTAGATACACTGCACTTTTGGCGAACCTCGAATGCACGAACTACAACGCTTTTACGAACTGCGCTAGTCCCGGGAAGGTCCTCAGAACTAACGCTAATCCTCATTTGCGAACTTTTCTGCGTTTTAAGAAATTAAAGAAACCGAATAATTTTAAGAAATTAACGACAAAAAACTTTTAAAACACACATACAAGTTTACACATTGCTTTCCAGTATGCTGTTATTGAATGTAGTGTGATTTAGATATATGCACACGTCATGCTTACAGGAAAAAAAATTGAAGGATTTTTTCTTCTTTTTAAATGAAACCTACGCTTAGGATATCCAAGGGCGAGTCAGAATAATCTTTCCACTTTGGGTACGCGGATATTTTAGTCCGGCCCTGATAGTATGGCTCTATACGATGCTAATGTACAGTGCTACCATTATACAGCAATTTATTCATTCATTAATTCACTCACACACACACACTCTCTCTCTATATATAGACATATAGACACATACACTATATACGCAAAAGTATCTGGACACATCGGATTTTTTAATTTTTTTCGAATATCTAAAAGACTACTCGGTCAATTGTTCTCTAACTTTGGATATAATATAGAACATGCGCGCATGCACACTTTCTAATAAAGTTTTAGTGACTTGTGCATTTAGGAACCACCCACATATTGACAAAATGAAAAATATATTTGATCACCCTGTATCATAAAAAGCTGGAAATTATTTGTAACTTTTAGAAAATATTTTACCAGCTATGCTTAATGCAGTTGTGTATTTTTGTAACACAAACATGTATACTCATGAAAATAGAAGTTTCATTAAGAAAACACGAACTTTGTCGCATGTTTTTTGCTTATAATATCCACAATTTTCAGTCAAATTTCACGAAACTTACAGAACATTTGTCAACGTACAAGAAAAATATTATACTTAAATTAGAAATTAATATATTGAATACACGATGAGATATGAGCATTTGAAGAAAATATTTTACTGCGCATGCGCGAAAGATATGAATAAATTTCTTTCATAATTTTGTAGTCAATAGTATAGGGCAACTTAAAAAAGAAAGTACCAGTGGGATATCTTAAAAATTTATCGACGATTAGTGAGCCGTATTTCTCTAATTCTCTGAAAGTAACTAGATGATAAGGGTTTTTTCCACAAATTGTCATATTCCAAATTACCAAACACCCCTGTCGGCCGCGTCTATCAATTTTTAGCATTTCAAATATCGCCATTACGGATTGCTCTTCTTCCTTAAGTCAAGGACACACACGCGCAGGGAAAAAAAATGTACGTTAATCACGAAAATCTCTAATTGGCCGATAGTTCGCGCCAAATCTGTATGTAGCCGTTGAATGTGACGTAACGAGCATATTCGCGGGAAAAAGTGTGAAGAAGCGTCGGAGCTTTCAGGGAGGCCAGACGTCAAAATGGCCAACCTCTAAATTAATATTCCTCTTATTATTACGTTACCATTGTAACCAAGATTCGTATCAAGTTAGCAGTACGCTAATATTGAAGCAAAGTGCTTTAAATAAATATATTAAATAAGATGAGAAGTAATTATTTCTATACGAATAATTTCCATTGGCGACATACTGGCAAGCCGCCATTCGAAGTCTTTAACTGCCTAATATAACAGCCAAGAAAGCCCACAGAGCCTTGCCGCCGTACAACTTCCCTGTTCTGGAAATGAAACATTCCGGATTTATGTATTACTTAAAGTTAAGGATCGCGTCCCTGAGGAGGAAAAATCTGGTGCTATTTACCAAATACCGTGTGGAGACTGTGACAAGGTGTATGTTGGACAGACGGGAAGATCGATACGTCTACGAGGGAAGGAGCATATGCGTGCGGTAGCTAGGGGAGACGATTCAAACCAGTTGGCTGAACATGTCTTCAGGGAGGGTCACGAACCAGATTGGCATTCGATGAAAATATTACATCAGAATGTGACGAATCTGGGGAGTAGACTTTTTCTGGAATCATGGGAAACCTACGGTTTGAGGAGTCGTGCAATAAACATCGCAAAACCTCTACCAGAACCTTACAGGATTTTTGCAAAACCTCGAGTTGGGGGTGTTCATCTGACATCGTCGGGTGCGGGGGCTTTCCCGGCGAGGGTTTCCCCGATTGGGGTTTCCCCAGCTGGAAATGCTCCGCACCAAATGGCGTCAGATGGGGATTCCCAACATGCGGGTATATAAGCTTAGGACTTTCACGAACTCTTCATTCTGCCTTCACTTGACAAAGGGAGCAGTTGGCTCCCGAAACGTCGTGTTTTTAAACCTTACGCCAGTGTCAAAATAACTGTTTGTTAACAATTATAATTTCAAAGCTAGAAAAGTAAAATGGGAAAAAACGGCGAGCTAAATGATTTTGAACGTGGTGAAGTCATTGGTTGTCACCGCTGTGGAAAATCTGTTCGTGAGATTTCTGTGATGTTACGAGTGCCCCGTTCCACCGTTAATGATGTTATCGTAAAGTGGGAACATACGGGGACTACAACGGTGCATCCACGACCTGGTTAACCTCCGTCTAATAGACAGTGACCGCAGAGTGCTGAAGAGAGTTGTGAAAGCGAACCGCATGAAATCGGCGGAAAATCCGTTCGTGCGGATTTTCAAAAAGCCTCTGGATGCAACGTCAGCACAAAGACAGTTCGTCGGGAACTGCAAAGTCTTGGTTTTCATGGCCGAGCAGCTGCATATAAACCAAGCATTACTGCAATCAATGTCAAGCGTCGCTTACAATGATTCAAAGTGTGCAAAACATGGAGCCTGCAGCAGTGGTGTCAAGTGTTATGGAGCGATGAATCACGGTACACTATTTGACAATCAGATGGTAGAGTCTGGGTGTGGAGAATGCTGGGTAAACGCTTTTTACTTGACTGTATTGTGCCGCAAGTTAAGTTTGATGGTGGAAGCATAATGGTTTGGGGTGGTTTCTCATGGTTCGAGCTTGGCACTTTAATTCCTTTGAAGGGAACTCTGAAGATGGAAGGCTATCTCGACATTTCGGACAATTCCACGCTGCCCACATTGTGACAACAGTTTGGAGTAGGTTCATTCTTGTTTCAACAAGATCATGCTCCTATCCACACAGCACAGGCTGTACAGAGCTGGTTTGCTGACATGGATGTTGAGGAATTGGACTGGCATGCTCAGAGCCCAGACCTAAATCCCATAGAACACCTATGGGATGAATTAGAACGTCGACTGCGAACTAAGCCAGAATGCCCCACATTGGCGAAAGAGCTGACTAATATTCTTTTGCAAGAATGGCATGCAATTCCCACTGAAAAATTCCAGAAACTAGTAGATAGCCTCCCAGATAGAGTGGTAGCCGTCATTGCAGCAAAATATGGCCCCACTTCATACTAATTTTTGACTTCTTGTTGGTTTGTTGTATTTTTATGGCGCAAGGACAACAATGGTCATTCTGCACCAAGCAAGGTTTTTGACTTCTGTAAAGGAGAAGCAAAACAATCAGGTGTGCGGATACTTTTGATCCTTATTTGCATAAATCTGGAATATTTCATTTTCAGAACAGGGGTGTTTGGTAATTTGGAATATGACAATTTATGGAAAAAACCCTTATCATCTAGCTACTTTCAGAGAATTAGAGAAATACGGCTCACTATATCGTCGATAACTTTCTGAATTTTCAAGATATCCCACTGGTATTTTTTTTAAGTTGCCCTATACTATTGACTACAAAATTATGAAAGAAAGTTATTCATATCTTTCGCGCATGCGCAGTAAAAAATTATTTTCTTTAAATGCTCATATCTCATCGTGTATTCAATATATTAATTTCTAATTTAAGTATAATATTTTTCTTGTACGTTGACAAATGTTCTGTAAGTTTTGTGAAATTTGACTGAAAATTGTGGATATTATAAGCAAAAAATATGTGACAAAATTTGGGTTTTCTTAAAGAAACGTTTCTATCTTCATGAATATACATGTTTGGTTTACGAAAATGCACACAGGCATTAAGCATAGCTGGTTAAATATTTTCTGAAAGTTACAAATAATTTTCAGCTTTTTATGATACAGGGTGATCAAATATATTTTTTCACTTTGTCAATATGTGGGTGGTCCCCTAAATACACAAGTCACCTAAACTTTATTGGACAGTATGCATTCAAACATATTCTATATATCTCCAAAGTTAGAGAATAATTGGCAGAGTAGTTTTTTAGAAATTCGAAAAAAAAAACAAAAAATCCAAAGTGTCCGGATACTTTTGGGAATATTATTTAGAGAGAGAGAGAGAGAGAGACAGACAGACAGATCTATAAGAACTCAAAGTGAACACCGAAACTAATTTGGGTCATCGTTATTATTAGACTCGCCAGAATTTATTGCTAAAGACAATGTAGGGAAAACGCTGTAAACATTACCAATATAGAAAGGTCTGTTCCTTTATACTTTATGGCAAAAGGATAGGGGCTGATTTAGAGGTAATTCAAGGGGGAGCGATTAATGAGTTCATTTTTGGAAATACCTCATTGGACATTTATCTTGTGTCTTTAAAATATTAAATTTTCTTTCAAGTGAGGGGCGACAGCGCTCCCCCTCCCCCCTCGTGCAAGGATAGCTCTCTTAGAAATCTGAACCTCTCACCTATTGAACCAAACCTCAGATTACGGATTCATAAAAAAGGGGAGATAAACGCTGGTTCCTGACAATAGCGTAGCAATATAAAACAATATAAAATTCATGGGGGGGAGGGCCTCTCAGGTTTGAAAAAAGATTATATGATGCGGTCTTACAGAAAATATTGCGTCTTGATATCCAGTGGGGGGGGGCCTTGAACCCCCTGAGCACTTCCTTTGCCACTGGTTCCTGATGGGTTCTAACCAAGATTATTAGCTTGTTAGACAGGCGCGTTACCACCACGTCACACCAAGACAATGAAAAAAGGGAAGACATGCGGAAGTAGAAATATAACTATTTAATACGATTTGTTTCAAATTAATGAAAGGCAAGCTTCCGCTTCCACTTAGCATCCACGCGGAAAAGGTGCTGAAACAAAAGAAGGCAAATTTAGTAACTTCGTTTTAATTAGCGCGCTAGTTAACTAGCGGTGTCGCGTGCTTCAACAGATGAACTCCAAATACAAACAAAGCTTCTTTGTTTTCTGTTGTACAGAATTTTGGGTTAACGATAGGTGAAAACCAGCGGTTCTGGTCGCGTACGTGGGAGCCGAGAGCTAAATAAGAAAGTAATATTAGCATATTGCAATAATGCAATTAATTTATGCAAGTGTTAAATGGCTGGGTTATGTATCAAGTTACGATAATTGAGATAGTTTACGGAACCAAGTAGCTGAAAGGCAATTAAAAAAAAAGCATGTTTAACTGACAGAAAACGAGTGACAATTTGGATTAAAGTTAGCTCTGTTAGCTACAAATGGCAATTGTATACATTATAAGCTATTGCAAGTTTTTAATAATAAATCAGCGTCGTACCATCTGGTTTACTAATACAGTTAAAGCTGTTTATAACGAGAAGAAATGTTTGCGTTTCACGGCGTAAGGACAACAAGGTCGTACAGAACGAAATTCTTAAGGGACAACAAAAGTGGACGGCAAAGGTTCTAAATGACAACAAAAATCGGCGGCAAAGGTTCCAAATGACAACGAAAGTCGACATCAAAGGTCTTAAAGGACACCGAAATCGACAACAAATGTTTTAAAGGACAACGAAGGTCTTAAAGGACAACGAAAGTCGACAGCAAAGGTCTTAAAGGACAACGAAAGTCGACAGCAAAGGTCTTAAAGGACAACGAAAGTCGACAACGAAGGTCACCGGAACCTACAGTTTTCCAGGGAGTCCGAACCACGTAAGGCATACGGAACAAATCCCGAGCTATACAGTGAGTAATGTTTTAATTGTTGGGAGTGGAATACGGGTTAACAGCGCGCTACGTAGACGCATTACCACTGCAGAGCCACGAGAGGGAATAAGACACTTGTTTAGTTGCATTCAAAATATACAGTCGAACCTCGTTAAGACGAACACCAAAGGGAACAAAAAATCTGTTCCTATTAACAGCAATTCGTCTTATCCGGAAAGGGTAGCATGTTATACAATCTGACGGGACTTCAGAAAACTGTTCGTATCAAAAATAATTCGTCTTAAGCGTGTTCGTCTTAACGAGGTTCGACTGTACAAGATAAAGCCTCTTTATTGCGAGCGAAAATCTGTTATAAAGAGCCCCCTTAATTTATGCAGTTCGATTCTAAAAATGGATTTTTCATACTTTTCACATCTAGTATGCTTGTCACTGAAGGTATTGTCATCGAAAGTCAAGCTGCAAATAATCTCGAATTGGACCATGACAGCAATCCACACCAACTACTTGTATAATGGCATTAAGGTGTGGCGAAAATTTAGGTTAGAATCGAATAATTAGTAGCAGCCAGGGTTTAAGCTGCAGTCGCATTTTTCGCAAAATGCGAAGAAAAAATTATTGCCCATCGCGAAAATGCGAAAGGCATTTTTAACCACAGTTTATTCTCTGAAAACAGGATTCCCCGATTCCAGAATATCCGTTTTGCACTTCAGCTGTCTTTTCTTGTTCCTTTTCGTTTCCTCTTCAAAATTCTTAACAGCACCTGTTAAGCATCGTTGATGTAAATAATTTCATGGATAGGGTTCTTGGAACAACGAAAGCAACTAATATTTTTTAGCATTTTGCTACAACTTTTTTCCCATTTTAGCATTTTTGCGACAGCATGTTTCGAGCCAGCTTAAACCCTGATAGCAGCAGACAGTCGCGACACCAGAGAAATAATGGTACGTAAGCCAGAAGACTCCATACTCATATCCTACGACTAATAAGGTATATCCCACCAACTGATGGGATACATACGTTCTGCTACGAAGATCAACAGCATTTAGTCACAAAACGAAGATTACGAAGACGGACAACACATTAAAGGAAAGATACAAGAGAAGTTGAAGCTCTTCCCACTTTTTCTGTATAAAAGAACCTCCATCAAGAAATTTACACTGTAAACTTCACCAGCACAAATAAATTATAATCATGATATCGATGAGCTATCATGAACAGAGCATTCACCTCACCCCTTCTTTTTTTCTCAGTCCATTGTCCTTTGGTACGGAGGCAGGCGTTATTTATGAAGATGTGTGCGTTCCTTGTTCAAGATTGGCACGTGGTAGAACCGTTTCCAACCCACGTTCATTTGCCTCGCATACCTAATAGCACACTAATGGTTTAACAGAGTTACCATGTAAGCACGGAGGTAAGGTTATTAATTTCAATTACGGTTTAGAAATCTAGTACCGCCGTGGAATTTCAAGGCGTCCGTTCCCTGGTTTAAAGGTGTGTCATCGATATGAAGACGATTAAAGATATTATGGATCAAAATGCACCCTGACTGTCACAACCAATGAAAGTACTAATTATGATGAACTTATTAACTTTCTTTGCTAAACCTTTTCCTTCACTGTAAATGCAAGCTTCAGTTTTTGAAGATAGAATCGGATTTGTTTTATTGTGGCTGTAATATGTTGAATCATGTTAATTAGTGTCGTAATTAATCGTGTAGTTGTCTTCGCTGAAGTAAAGCAAAAGTATAATAAGCTTTGTGGCAAACTTAAAAAAAAAAAAATACATTTAGAACATAATCCCGGAAGAAAACGCATCTCTTCCTGTTATGAGACGAACTTAATTTATTCAGTAATGATTTCAAAACTTTTTTTTTTAATAATATGGAATTGAAGTGTAAAGTTACTCACGTAAAAAGCATAACTACTGACACGGAACAGTGTTTCCCATACAATAACATCCATTATTTTCATATGCTATACAGCCCAGTGTTCCATAGAGATAAAGAATTATCTATAAATACAAGATCAGGGAAGACAACACCAATGGTTGCAGGTAAAAATGTATCAAGAATATTTCTAACAAGATTTATGATATCGAAATTCCCAGTCTTTAAAAAAGAAGAGTGCTGTTTATTAACAGAAATACGAAGATGAGGAAATATAATTATAAAACGAAATCACTAGAGGCTTCATATCTTTATATCGTGATTATAATAGAAGGAAGTAGTGAAACCAAATGTAAACACGCAATTGGTACAAAAACATGTTGCTATTTCTGTTGAGTTATCCTCTACTAGAATAAGAACTTTAACCAAAAACAAGCGAATTACAGATAAACAAGATTCCCAATAAATCTTAGAAATTTCGAGAATATATTCTTGTGGTTTCGTTTAATGAAGAAATACGGAAGAGAGAATTTGTGCAACGAATTCAATGATCAATTGTCTTAAAACAGCGTTCTCAGTATAGCCACATTATTTTTTTTACCAAGATAAGGATAAACCACACTAAAGTTTAATTGAATTACTTTCAGATCTTTAACATAGTAAGGTGTTTTCACTGATTTATAAAGACAGCAGTTATTCTATGCGCCATTTTGGAGCAAGTAATGCTGTTATTAATATATAAATATACCGATTCCATGTTACTTTCTAATGGTTAAAACAAGGAAGTTTTCTTTTCTTGAAGAAAGAAAAACCATAACAAAAAGCTTTAAGACGAGCATCACTTTTAGTAAAAGGCGTGGTACATTCGACCCAGAATAGTCATCATTAAAACAGACAGCCTTCGTTTAGTAAAATCCATTTTCCTGGTTTTTAAATCAGATCGTTTACAAATAAACTGTATGTCGCAGACAGGTTTTGGATGTACACGTCTCAATCCAATTAGCACCCATGTTTTACGAGGCAGGAAATCTTGATTGCTAGCAGTTTGAGAGGAAAGCAGAACTTGAAGAAGTATCCTTCTGCCACTATGACAGGTTATTATGACAACTGAAAATAAATTATTGGGATAGCACCTTGTTCCCCATTGCTGCACCTACAAACCTGGCCAGTTCCCCTGCAGACGTAGGACTGATAACCGCAGTTTTCTTTGACGAAGACATCAGAGGGCGTCAGCACTAACTGTGGAGGTAGAAAGAGGTTGTCGCACCAAGTCTTTTCCAAGCACTGTTTTCTGTTCTTCTTGGTGAATAAATTGAGGAGCTGAAACCCACATTTATGGGTGTCACTACTGATAGAATGAGGAAAGTTACATAGTTAAAACCCAGCACCGCAAGATCATCCATCAACAAGACGGAGTCATTTTAGTAATGTATGAGTAATTGAATCGCCAAGACAGGTCACTTTAGCCTATTTCACTATTGAGGATACAGATACAACAATGTCTCAAATGAAGATGTATTTCGATTGTTTTGTTTGAGTAAAAACCTGTATGCGTGCAACTGAGATCCAGCAGATGTCTAAGTTTGATTAATAGGGATCTTCTGCTATGACGTTTTGGCACTTGAACTAAAATCACAACTCATGCCAATCCTTCATATCTCAAATGTGGCCCAAACAGTTCTAGCACACACATTATAATACAATTACAATACCATATGCATTGCAATACAATCATGATCTGAATTTTATGTGAGTAGATAAAAGTATATTTTAGTTTGTTTTTTCACTAAAGCAGATTGTTTAATGTTAACCAGTGAGGTGAAAACTTTGAACTGATTGAAAAGACACCTGCCATCCTTTAAAAATAATTAAGATTGAGCTATGCAAATTGATGTCAGGCAACTGATGAAACTTTGTGAGTGCATTGGTGGATACTGAACAAAAGACAAGACTTCGATACCTATGTGTTTGAAGCCATAAGGCTGATAGATAATATAATGTAGAGTTTAAAATATTGCCTAATGTTCAGTAAGGTGTAACTCATGGATTGGTTATGGCATAAGTACTCTGAATAGGAATTTATCCATCAATAAATTATAGGATTTATCTAATAGAACTCAATAAGCTAATAATTGTATTAGAACTCAAGAGTCTAAGATATGAGAACCATCTAATAATTGCACCAGAACTTGACAATCTAATACTCAGAGAACTCAATCCATAAATTATACCAATCTAATCTACAACTTTTAGTATAATTCAATTTATTATTTTGGCGCAGTATAGCCCAGATGCTCTTGCGCCATAAAACATCCAAACAAACAATTCATTATTCCCACCAACAAGGTAATAAAATTTGTAGTGATTAAATAATATAAAACATAGTAATTTAAATAATATAAAACAGATAGTAATTTAAATAATATAAAACAGATAGTAATTTAAATAATATAAAACAGACAGTACTTAAATAATATAAAACAGACAGCACCAAATAATATAAAACAGATAGTAATTTAAATAATATAAAACAGAGAGTAATTTAAATAATATAAAACAGACAGTAATTTAAATAATATAAAACAGACAGTAATTTAAATAATATAAAACAGACAGTAATTTAAATAATATAAAACAGATAGTAATTTAAATAATATAAAACATTTCTCCCTCTTTCTTTCTTTCTAGTTTTACGGCTCAAAGACTACAATGGTCATGCTGCGCCGGGACCTACTGTTTTCCGAGGAATCCGAACCTCTTATGGCCTAGGGAACCAAACCCCGGACTACAGTGAGCAGTGCGATCTTTTTATGAGATCTCTGAGTAAGCGTTCTTTGCACCGTTGGGAGTCGAACCCGATGATGGTAATTTAAATACTATAAAAAACAGATAGTACAGTGGAACCTGGTAACGTGATCACTGGTAAATTCATCATCTGAATAAAGTGTCTAATTCACGCAGGTTTTACTATAATTTAAATAAAATAGATACAATTGAAATAATATAAAATAGATACAATTGAAATAATATAAAATAGATAATAATTGAAATAATATATAAAATAGATAATTGAAATAATATAAAATAGATAATTGAAATAATATAAAATAGATAATCTAATAATATAAATAGAGAGTAATTCTTAATAATATAACATGGATAGTAATTTAATAATATAACATGGATAGTACTTTAATAATATAAGATGGATAGTAATTTAATATAAAATAGATAGCAATTTAATATGAAATAGTAATTTAATAATTTAAAATGGATAGTACTTTAATGTAAAATATAGTAATTTAATAATATAAAATAGATAGTAATTTAATAAGATAAAATAGAGAGTAATTTAATAACATGGATAGTACTTTTTAATACAAATGGATAGTACTTAATACAAAATGGATAGTACTTAATACAAAAATGGATAGTAATTTAATAACTTGAAATGATAGTAATTCTAATAAGATAAAATAGAGAGTAATTTAATAACATGGATAGTACTTTAATACAAAAATGATAGTAATTTAATAACTTGAAATGGATAGTAATTTAATAATTTAAAATTTATAGTAATTTAATAATTTAAAATGGATAGTAATTTAAAAATGGATAGTAATTTAACATAAAATAGTAATTTAATAATATAGTAATTTAATAGCATAAAATAGGCAGTAATTCAATAATATAGATAGTAATTTAATAGCATAAAATAGGTAATTTTAATAGTATAATAGACAGTAATTTAATAGTATAATAGACAGTAATTTAATAATATAAAATAGACAGCAGTTCAATGACTTAAGCTTTTTTTTATAGTAGCTTAACAATTTAAAGCTTGTGGTAACTTGATTTGATAATTGTATCAATTCAGTTATACGAAACTTTTAACAACTCGATCGTTCAAACATTGCAGCATCTCTAACAATACGTAAACTCATCCCTAGTCTAAACTTGGAGTTCGATATTTTAAAAACCGATGTTAATTCAATTTACAAGAAAATGGAATATGTACATTGTTCTCATCAACTTTCCGTTCAAGTTCGTTTGCATAACACAAAGCACACGCCAATCTTTGGAATTATAATGAACAGGAAGGTTCACTAGAGCTGTTTCTAAGACTTCTACAGGTGCGTGTCGTGTGCTCATCTGGATCAGATGGCAATAGGCCGAATAACAATAGCGCAGCGTTGTGATTTACATTTTTTTTTATAGCCGTCTATTAAATTTTCCGATGTGGTCAACGTTTCCGGCATCAAAGGTGAAAATGTCGGCCGCGATTGCAGAATCGGAGTAATTTACGAGATGAAATTATTCAACTGAATGAAAGACCACACGCAACACCACGATGTTATCATTTATGTATTTAAATTATAAAAAATTCTACATACCATGTATAATTAATAATTAAACATAAAATTTTATTTACTTCTAACGTACACTCAGGGCTGTCCATAAAGGGTAAGTGAGGTGTACGCCGCGTACTCCCAAGACATTGTGCAAAATACAGAGAGAGTCAAAGAGAGATCAAGAGAGTTTTCGTATTTGCTGGTTTTTGGACAACTTTCAACGGTCATTTACACACTTGAATGGAAACAGAGAGGAAATGAGGAAAACCCCCTGAACCCCACAAATCCCGAAATAATATCCAGCGTGGCGCAGTATAACCCAGATGCTCTTGCGCCATAAAAAATCCAAACAAACAATATCCAGCGTATTACCAGGAGAGGAATGAAAAGATGATGAAAGTGACAACTGCCCTAGGGCTTGGATTGAGATGGGACTCCTAGAAAAGAGAGCTGGCATATATTCGCCATTTTCTTACCATCGTGTCACGTGATCCCATTCACTGCTTTGTTAAAGTTGAGTGATTTACAAGTGTGTAATTTTTAATAAAATAAGGTGAAATGGACGAGTGTTCCACTGGGAATTGTTCTAATCATTCGAGGAATAAACATAGAATGTTTGCAGCGTAAAGTTTGTTTTGATTATTTACATTATAGTTTTGCATTAATCGAAAACTAAGTGCGTGTTGCAAATTGCACTGGCGATGCTTTAAAAATTGTGAAAATGCCTATATCTGTCGGATAATCGCGGATTGTTGATTATTTTTAGGCCAAAATAGCGATCTTTGCGCTAAAGCGGAAAACCTTTTTCGCCAAGGTAAATGAAACCGGAAGTGTACAAGAAAATGGCGGCTGAAGCTTCGGCTTATAATTCTAAGGACTCTAGATAGACAAGTCAAATGCCAGTCAGCGCGTCGCACAGACGTTACCAAGCCCAGTAACCCCGCAATTTCAATACTCTTTAATTAAGACAGCACCGCATAATTCTCAATAGCTTTTTCAGGACAGCCCTGCGTACACCACTCTTCCTGATATAGTACATTTATACGTGCAGTACTATATCGTATACCACGTTGTACTATATCCAGATATCAGTGGCGTGCGGTGACATTTTCCTTTAGGCAAGAAATATATTTATTTTTGGGATACGTAAAGAAGGAAGTAAATTTTATTTTTTATAGTACGTTACAGTTAGTCCTATTTACATAAAAATTTGAGTTTTTTTTTTTCAAATACATTAACATTTTTGTGGAAGTTGGAGTTCTTTCTTGTATTTGTACGAAGTTTTTTTGTTTTTTTTTTCAATAGAGAGCAAGAATAACTTCACCAAATGCAATAAAAATTACTATCGATACCACTAGATGGCAGCATTATCGTTAACATAAGCTATTAGAAAATTGCTTATCAGATTAAAATTATTTCACTCTTACGCGGCTTAAAAGTTAAAACAATCAGTATTTATAGATTTAATTGATGTTTAATTTGACGAACTCCTAGATTTCAAGCTGAAAATGCGATAAAATAGGAAATAAAAATGAGATAACAATAAAATGAATCCGGAGCCGGATCTATAGAGATCCACAGTTAACCATTTCTGGCTGGAAAGCAGACATTGCATTGCTTTCGATCCGACGTCAGTCCTACTTTCATACTGTGGCACCATTCAGTGACAGTTTGACCTCGGATAAAAATTTCAGGTACGCAACATAGATTTTGCTGAAGTTTTATAATTAAGTTTTCCTTAATTTAAACTGGCAATGGAAATATGTTTCAAATTGGTGTTATGCAAGCAATGCTTACATTGCTTCTATGGATCGCACGCCACTGCCAGATGTACCAGACTATATATTCCCCAGTAAAAGATACGATCAATGTAACTATACATAAATCAAACCTCAGTATTAATCAATGTTTACTGGCGTAATGATCACATCGGTGCTGGTATCACTAAGCCAATAAACGTTGATTAATATTGTTGTTTGATTTAATCTACGTAGTATTCGATTTGTATACATAACTATACATAATTATGTGCATACAAGGATACATAACAAGGTTTAATTTACAAACATACTGCACGAAAAACTCATCTATACATATTACCATCATGAAGAATGGATTGTCAGTTGCATTAACAGCACAAGCAATCGTTGTAACGGTTGTACTCTGACAGGTATGATCATAGCGCCGCATTATTTCAGTTTGGCGAATTTTATATTGACGAGTGTTATTGCTACTTTCCCTGCTATTATCTGTATGACTAATGGAATTTCATACTGGTGGACGTATTCCACTTAGGCTTTCTGAAACTACGCAATCATTAAATGATTTAACTTACAATGTTATATCCCATAGCAGCGCAGAATGAATCGTTATTTTTTTGTGTGTGTATATCAGGGGACCTCCAAAGCGATCAATATGACATCGTTATCGTTGGCGACTATTCGAGTTCTTCTAGGAGCGGCCTGAGAAAAATTATTACCTCCTTCTCAAAGCTGTCGAGAATTTTAGTGAATGTACAAGATACCAAAATGCTACAAAAATAATTGATACTGCTTGACAATTAGTAATGAGCTAAAAAGTACCTATGGCGCAGTATAGCCCAGATGCTCTTGCGCCATAAAAATCCAAACAAACGAAGTACCTCATTTTAAAATGTGACTGTAAACTTTAAAAAGTAATTGCAGCAGGTTCGGGCAAATCAAATCTTTAAACGGTTGGGGGGCTCGAGCTCCCCCCTCTACCCCCCATATGGGGGCCTATGATTGTTATGGTTTGAGTTAGATTGGCAGACCATGAAAGAGAGGTTACTTAGAAATCAGGAATACCGTGGCTACAGAGTTATAGGTAAAAATTTTACATAAAATTCTTTATGAGTAAAATTGTCAGAAAAGATTCTCGCGTTATAAGCTGCATTTTGTGTTATATTTTGTTATTTTATGAGCTTAAGGGTGTAGTTTATATAATAATACAGTAAAATATAGCTACGACGGTATTCCAAACACCAGGAAAAGGTATTGTTACAGACAAGGCTGAACCTGATACGCTCTGTATCCGCTTTGACAGGGAAGAAAAGCCGTTAAACACAAATCATTGTCTTAAGGAGCATTGTTACAGACAAATTTTACTGTATATTAATAAACTCAATCTTTGGTTTTATTTCTCTTTCCGATTCATACGAGCACTTTCACGCTCCTGTGGTTGAAACTGGTTTCGGCCATATTAATTCCATTTTAACAAAATAGAAGTAAGTGAGATGTAGAATTCAGCAACTTGAGATTTTGCAGAAATAATTATTTAAAAAATTCAGTAATTTCATACAGTTAAAGTAACATTTATTTAATGCTTTAATTGTTTAAGTCAATTCATTAATACACGCCAATAAATAAATTTAATTCGAATACATAGTGAATGAAACTTAGTACGCTTTTTTTTTTCTGCGAATCCTTCGTGGTATGTGAGCACACACCTATGATAAATTGAAGACTGATTTGATTTTAGAATTCGGAAAACAATTATACACGTACTGTTGCCAAATATAAAAAGTGAAAATATAATTATACAAAATATATGTTGCCAGATGCGGAAAGTGGAATTATGTACCTTTGGAAAACACCGTATAAAAATGAAGCAGTGTGCCAATTTTAGAAATTGAACTTTTCTTTCCTTGTGTTTCTAAGTGGCAACTGTTAAGAAAGCCTGCAAAGCAAACATTTATATTGTGGGTGCCCACGATTTCAGTTTACTACTCTTAAACCCAATACCACTAATCTTACCAACAGCCACCAACCAATCACTACCTATTGACACACACCTATAACCTATATGACTACACCTATCGTATTGACAATATTAGTTAATTGTACTGACTTAATGAAAATCCTATTGTGATGCATCCGATTAGATATAATTTCATAAGAAATAGTTATTTCGACACTGGCGTAAGGCTTAAAACACGACGTTTCGAGAGTTAACTGCTCCCTTTGTTAAGTGAAATACCTTCACTTGACAAAGGGAGCAGTTGGCTCTCAAAACGTCGTGTTTTTAAACCTTACGCCAGTGTTGAAATAACTGTTTGTTATGGAATCTCCTGGTGAAACTCTGTATTGTTTCGTTAGATATAATTCCATTATACAGTGTTACCTCCCAATAAGGGGCACCCAAGGTACCGGACATTTTGTCCCTTAAATTGAGGTGCTTCTTCTTCGGAGGCGCCATGTCCCTATTCGTAAGGACTGACAAAAAGTCAACTCGCATAGTCCGAGGAATAACAGTCTAAGGGAGAACAAGGTTACAATAACGACATAACACATATATTTCATTTCGTATTTTTAATCTTTTATTCACATTGGAAACAAGGTCTTCACGAAGTGCAATGCTTACTTTTCCCAATACAGAGGAATTTGAGAAAGTGACAACACCTTGGTAAATTGACCCCAGTTGAAAAAATTGACCACATTTTATAAGACAGAACCGGTAAGCACTTAGCGATATCTATACCAAAGTCAATCGTATAGAGTGACCACTTGTCTATAGTGATCATTGCAGTCCAGTAACGAAGGTGGTCACTTTAGGCAAGTTCTACTGTATATATAATTCACGTATATTTCTTCCCCTTGTCTCATTGTAGTTTATATAGACTTCATTATTACTGCTATTGACCAAATGGAAGTGCGAAAGTTGTCTTCAATGTATTCCCAAAGAGGATTGTGAGGAAGTCATTAGTATGATGAGGTCTCCAATATAGGCGTAAAAGGTAAATGACGAGAAGGAACGGTCGCCAGTGGGGACCCTACAAAAGTGACAATGGGGATTAATGCAGTTGAAATAATCATTCGTGATTTTTTACTGTTTGTTTTATTTCTTTTAATATTGAATCTTTAAATAATAACCACCTACGAATATGATCACTTTTGCAGAGTTCCACGTATGATCGTTATTCGGGGAGGTTTCACGGTCCCGTTTGTTATTTTCATTGCTTGTACATGCTTTCGTTAATTAATTCATCGACCCGTTTATTATCTTTTTCATGCTCGCTCTCTCTCTCTCTCTCTTTCCCTCCATCCATCTTTTTGAATTTAACAAAAAAAGTAATTAATATATTTACATTTATTTCCTAGCATTGTTTTAAAGATAAATGAATTTCGTAATTAAAACGTGAACAATGGAAAAGAAATGAATGCTTACCTATTCATTTTTTATTTTATTTTTATATAGCTATAGGGCCCGGATTTATTTTATGTATACATGAGCCTTATTTCATTTAAAATATCACAATTATACAGATATACAGAATTCATTGCACTTCACGGAAGAAAGATAGCAAAGGAAATGCTGGACCGAATAAGATAGCCCAACTCCCAAAAACGTAGGACACACATGAAGAATAAAATAGTCGGCATACCATGGCATATTGCCCAATGTCAGGTAAAACTTTCAAAAAAAATTTATGGTCAAAAGATCCACGTAAAATATTAAAGACATTTCGTTTATTCCGAAATAAATAAATAAATACTCACTCGCGAAATGTGTTGCCAAATTCTTCAATTTATAACATCGAAGTTATCCTCTCAATCGATCCAGATATATATTTAACCAACATATTACAGTTTCCTGCTTTGTTCCGTTGTTGGTGAATCCATCCGCCAACTCCTTTTCAAACCCAAATTCGGAAAATTTAATTTGGCTGAAAACGAAACGCGCCCAACCACCAAAGATAATTTAAATGCATCCGTATTGGCGTGGTTTTTCATTTTCGCAACGACTCGCTGAAAATGCTGCAAGAAAAAGGAAAAACTTGCCTCAATTACGGAATCAAGTTTGAGAACTCGCATCGAATGCTTTCCGAGTACGAAGGGAAAGTGGAATGTTTTAGTAAGATTGGTTTCGCCTTAGGCAAAAGGTAACCTCACGTTCATTATGGTATCTTCTAATGAAGCGCCTCAGGCATCCGTGGCACTGAATCACCGCGAAGGGGCATTATATCACTACGCACGCTACAAAATATATGTATTACTAAATTTAATAACAACAATAATGCCCAGTTTCACGAACTGCATCCAAACAAAGGCTTGGGGCTTACATTCACTTTCTCAAATGTCGTTTATTGCTTTGAAGATGGTGATTCAACTGAGCTGCCCCCGAGGACGATGAGATCAACAGACATCGCGTTGATCAGCACTTTGCTCAATGTTGTGTTTGTTCGAGTTTTATGGCGGAAGGGCATCAAAGGTCATATGTGAGCCAGGAGTTAGTTTTCCGAGGAATGAACTTCTTGAGGCTTAGGCCACAAACCCCCAGTTTACGGTGAGCAGTTAGTCGATAAGTGTTTTGCTTTTCGCATAGTTGGGAGTCGATCACCACACGCGAACGCATTACTGATGCGCCATCGCAGGGCCTGTGTTCTACGGCGCAAGGACATGTTCCAGAATCCATTTCCAAAGAATTCTAAACTCTGAGGCACAGGAAACCGTCTAGGGAACACTGTGGTCCAAGGAAACAGGGGCGGACTGGGCCCCCGGGCCGGTACGCCTTCATGGGCGATAAGATTCGCGCTTCCTAATAGGCAAGGACTCGCGCCCTCCGAAAATCCAAGGTATGCGCCTTCTTAGAGGACCTAGTCCGCCCTTGTAAGGAAACCTAATCCCAGACTACAATGGGCAGTAAAAACGGCGCCTTTTATGTGACGCCGTTGGAATCGAACCCGCGTTGATGGTACGATTACGAATGGGTTACTACTGTGCCACCGCAGGACGTGTAGGGGATGAAACACGGGGCTACGGATCGGTAGAGAAAAACGGCAAATATTCGGGACCTAGCGGAATGCAAAGTCACGTTTTTTTGCACAGTAAACCTACGTGTTGCATTTACGTTACCGTAAGGCAACGATTCTCAACCTGCGCTTCACGGAGCATTAGATGCTCCGCGGAACTGCTCCGCGTGCTCAAACATTTAAAAAAACAAAAACCAATGGATTTCATGCTAAAACAGTTGAAAAAGTCTAATTTATAAAGCATTCCCGCTGGTCGCCGAATCGAAAATTTTCCAGCTAAAGGAAGTTTTTGTTATTGTTTTTCGTTCATGTTTCTGCAGTTGTCAGTTTCCCCATTTCTCTGAAATTCGTAAGAAATATAGCATTTCGAATAAAATAAAACTTGACGTTTTACGCGCCCAAATGCTTCAAAAATACCTTCCATCGTTAATACTGCTGTCATTGGGTTTAGTACCTATGTTGGTGAAAACATGAAAATGAGAAAAGTACAAAAAAAATAAAAGCATATAAGAAAGCATGCGCATAATCGATGCTTTCAGAAAATGATATTTGAAGTTCCATTTTTATGATGATTTTAATTGGGAAAATTAGATTCAAAATTAAGCAATTTAAAATTCGAAAACAAATTCGTGCTTTTACTATTATACAATAAAATGTCGACTAATAAATTAAAAAATATGGTTAGATAAAAGCAACCGAAGATACACATATGTGCCTTTGGAATAAGGGCTACGACAGCGTTTCGCGAATAATTTTTCTCTTGAAAAGTGCTCCGCGAGCCATAAATGAGAACCGCTGCCGTAGAGCATGTGCAAACAGTGAGCTCCATATTATGGTTGATTGATTGATTGTTTGGCTTTTTTATGGCGCAAGAGCATCTGGGCTATACTGCGCCAACCATATTATGGACGAGGCTCGTTAGAACGAAAAATATAAGAAGCTATGAATCGAATTACATTGACAATACGGTAAGTTTTGGCCACCTCACAACCGCTCCTTATTAAAGCTGATGATATCCAGAAGTAGCGTTATCTTCCATAAAGGGCACCTTCATGTAAGGGGCGGTTCCTTTGGTACCCCACCCTCTCTGGGCTATGTATTAACACATGTACCCCTAAAGAGGAGACACCTATTTAAGGAACAAAACGTCCGGCGCCGGGAGGGTCCCTTATTGGGAGGTAATACTGTACAGTTAAAATAGTCGGCACACGAGGACAAGAAATACGCACCCCTTACAGAAAAGATAGTATTGCCCAATGTTTTATTTAAAAAAAAAAAAAGCGGTACCCCCCAAACAAATCAGCCCTAGGGTAATGTGCTGCCTAGTCTTTTCATAATTGCTCTGATTTTAACGACATCAACAGAAACATGTAGGACTGCCTAGCGAAGTGCTATTGCAGTTGATTAAAGGGCACTCGGCTTTTCCCCCTCCTTTAATTCTGCGACAAGCATGTATGCTGGACAAAAACAAATCACTTTCAAAAAATAAAAACAAAATCAACACACCTGGTATTCACGTGACCAGGTGCGTCGTTTCTTAGCCACAGGAAACCAGAAGCAGGACATGAATGGTGGAAAAGAAAGAGGGAAGGGGAATATCTCCACGAGCTATAGGGAAAAACTAGTGGGGAACCACACAACCAGACTTCCTACCCTATAAAAAAATCTTCCCTCCTTTCATAACTCCCCGACTATTCCCCCTTCCACCTTTCCATCTGACCCATCATAGAGTCATTTTTTTTCCCTACGCTCCCCACCCGAAACTATTTCTTAATGACGGGAAAGGTTTAGGACTGGAATCGTTAATTGAAGCCAGCTGCTAGCAAAAATCCGCTTCTGAAGGTGAGGACCGTCGCCCCGAGCTATTGACAGCAAAGTAAACTTGGACACTTGACAATGTTGGATGAAACTGACAATTTTGGCGTCATTTAGTGCGATTTAGAGATAAAACCGTTGGTAATTCGCCCAGGTGGGATGTCAACTTCACCCTTCGAATTCCTTTGAACCTGGGCTACATGACCTTATCACACCGCAAGCACTTCCGCATTGTTTATGTGTAAGCAGGCATTATGTCATCAGGAGTATATAAGCAATTAAATACCGTAATATTATTTTACGCCGATCATTCATAACCAGCTCCGAGCAGAAATACAAGCCCACGCATGCACAGCTTTAATTATATCTTTCCTAGTTAATTACACTTTTGGACATTTCCTGTTGGAATTTCATCGTTCTCTGGAATGAAAAATGACTGATTATGATCGATTAATGAAGACCAGCTTAGTCAATTTAAAGCTTAACAGGAGCTGTCTTAATTAGGGGCTTAACAGATGAATAGATGCGTACACAGTATGTCACAAGGTGCGTCGCGCATATTATGGAAGTATATTAAGACTAAGGAGTTATACGTTTGTCTTGAAATTTATTACATTCATAATGGATTAATTAGCTAAGTTCTTAAGGTAACAATAGTATTAAAATACGTTAAATATATTTTTAATAATTTTAAATTAATAGACTTCATTTAAAAACT
>QLNU02014176.1:67489614-67518217 GCA_006491805.2 Dysdera silvatica
ACTTTACAGATGATTTTTCAGCAGATAAATTGGAATAACAAGGGAATAAAAATAAATGGTGAATATTTAAATCATTTGCGGTTTGCTGATGACATTGTTATTTTTTCAACGAACCCATTAGAACTCCAAGACATGGTACAGGAGCTCTCAACTAGAAGTAAAGAAGTTGGACTCAAGATGAACCTACAAAAAACTAAGATCATGTTCAATAATTTCGTAGAGGAAACAAAAATACAAGTTGACAACATTGAGCTAGAAATTGCTGATTCATATATTTACCTTGGCCAGCTGATTTCAATGGATGGCAACATTATGAAAGAACTCAACAGACGTATTAAACTTGGCTGGAGTGCATTTGGAAGAAACAGTTTTATCCTGAAGGGGAAATTGCCTTTGTGTCTAAAAAGAAAGGTCTTCAACCAGTGTGTATTGCCAGTCCTCTCTTATGGATCAGAGACATGGAGTCTAACAGTTGGAGCAATACGAAAGTTACAGACAACGCAAAGGAGCATGGAGAGGTGCATGCTTGGAATAACTAGGAGAGATCGAAAAAGAAACACTTGGGTGAGAGAGCAAACTAGAGTAGAGGACATCATTGTTAAAGTAAAAGGGCTGAAATGGCGATGGGCTGGGCATATTGCAAGAAGAACTGATCAACGATGGACAACAGAAATTCTGAACTGGATTCCAAGAGACCACCGAAGACCTAGAAAACGTCCTCAAACTAGATGGGTGGATGAAATAAGAAAACAGGTTGGGGTGACGTGGAAGCGAATTGCTCAGGATAGACTTGTGTGGAAAGCATTTGGAGAGACCTTCATCCAGCAGTGGATAGATAATGGTTGAATATGATGATGATGATGATGATATATATATATATACACTATAATAAACGCTATTTTTAGCACATATTCTATGTACATAAATATATTGTTTTTTTAATACGTAATCAAGTTTGGGTAATAGATGGTAGAACTAAGTCTGATTATGTCCTAAGAGTGATTAGATTTACTAAAAGTTATACTATACTGTATATAGTATATATATATATACATAAAATGCAGTAATATTTCCTAGGCGTCACAAGATTTGCAAAGCTGTTTCTATAACTGTTTTTTTTTTCTACGTCTGTTTCTGTAACCACTATAAAAACTGCTATTCGTTATTTCGACAAGGTTCAAAATGTTTCAGGGGCCGACTGTCCCCTATGTTAAGTAAAAGCAGAATGTAAACAAACGAAAATAACCACTCGACGTATCGTACTATTGCACTTAATAAGGAATTGAAATTTCCTGAAGCCTTGAAGCGTAATGTTTTTGCAAAAAATAGGGCCCCTGAGGATATTTAATGGTTTCAGTGATTCTGCATCTAATAATTTCTCAAATTATTATTGACCATCCAATCGCTTAAATATCAGTCACCTAAACGAGTATAAGTCCTTGTATCAATACGCAGACTATGCGTATCTCATACCTAGTTTGATAAAATTACGCGTTATCAATGTTTCGAAGTGAACGGCATGTACATCGTGATAAATACTCCCAAGTACATGCACGTGTGCCCAGCGCATACATCTATGAATGCACAGCACGAATGTGGGATTCAAGGGGAAGCGAAGGCAATTTGCAGTAGGGGGATTCTTAAGGGAAAAAAAAATATCTCCTTCTCAACAAGCATCCCACCCCCCGTTCCCGTGGTGGTCTATAATCAACTGTTACCGCCATCCTTTTCAAGGTACTCTGCAGTGAGGGAGAGGTGAAGGCCAAGGCAATCTTTTTATCCCACGAACAAAGGTGAACCAACAAGGGTTCTTTAAATCTGCAGGTGAATAAATACCGTACAGGTGAGATTGCTAACGTTGGTGATTCCAATTGCTGCCACTGCGAGTAAGTGAATTGAATTGCAAGGTCTACCACGGCTAAAACAGTAAAGCTAAACAGATCTTTCTCTAATAAAGTGCAGTTAAATGGGCACAATTTAGATCCTACCACAATTACTGCGTGTAGTGGATGCTGAACATGGTTTGCTTGCTTCAAAATAGATAAAACAATTGGACACTATTCTCCGAACCTGAGAGTGTGGCAGCAGAACAATTACGATTATGCAACGTCTAAACCTCCAGTTTTCAGAAAGATTCGAAGCTCATTACAGCACGTATATGGGATTCAAACGTAGCAATCCCTTACGATAGACGAATTTCATATATAACTGCATTATTTTACTTCCATATGAAGTGGACAAACTGTGGATGAAGTGACCAGTGGCATGGGAAAGGGCAGTCCATGCCCCAGCCATTGCATATCAAAATACATTATTTTCTCCAACTCTACAACACATGACCTTCTTTAAAGCTAACCCCCCATAGTTTTTAATTGCAACGCCACTGCAAGTAATGTAAGAAACACACGCAAGGAAGGGATATTTTTGATGTATATTAATCAAAGTTAATTTAACAGTTCCATGCTGTTTGAGCAGTGAAGCTTTGTAATAACAGATATGTATCACAAGTCACTGATACACTCATAATAGTGATAACCAACCTATAGGCTACCCTGTCCGAAGATGTGACACTTCATCTCAACTTTGAAAATGCTATGCTCTTCACTAATCTGCTTTCCTCTTACCTTCGAAAAAATACTTTAAATTTTGTTTCGCATTTTTTATTCCCACCAGCTGATGAAACTGAACACAGCACAGAAGGAATGGAAACACCAACGTCAAACCGATGATCCCGAGTAGGGAAAAATCGGGAGGAAAATTATCCCTCATGCGTAATTTTTAATGGCTTAAATATTTTGTACATGATGAAAAGGGAAAATATGGCCTGTGGTAGAGTGGAGAGTGTATTCTTTATAGTGTTACGGTACATAAAGTTTTTTTAGGAATTAATAAAAACTTAGTTATGAATAGAATGCTTAGATTTGGAAATGAAATTTGTTCATACGGAGCTCGGATTTATAAAGATGTACTTCAATAATTATTTTTAAATTTTCTGTGTATAAATTCGCAGTATATTCACTTTATTATTATATTATTTATCTTTATGTATCTATAATTGATTCGACGGTTACTTGTAGGCTTGTGGTGTACCAACCCGATCTATGTTTTATCCAAATTTCACAAAAGTCAAGGTTTATAAATGCAAAAGCCATTTTAATAGCTTACTTAAGGAAATTGACATTTCAATCGAACATTTCATGAAAATTTGATTGAAAATACTCCGAATTATAAAAGGAAAGCATTGAATTGGTCAGCGGTTCGCGCACCTTGAATTGTACAACGCTACTTTACAAAAATGAATTGAATTTTCAAAATCTGACAGTTTTAGACGCTAACAAAATCAATGAATGAATTCGTCCGTGTATCACAGATCGGAAGAATCATTCATGATTTTTGTCAGAGAAAAACATGGCATAACTTCGTTCGAAATAACAGGTACGCCGTTTTCAAATGAAACCACATTGAATGACCCCTTTCATGTAAATACAGGCTGATATATATTGAGATAATTATTATATAATTATCTTTATTGTAATTAATTATGTCGAGACTTACTTGCACAATTAACTAAATTTGTTTCTACAATTAATTATTTTAACGTATTTTTATAATTTAAAACAGTTATTACTCTTAATAACGCCGTTCCCCGTAACAACTAATTCTATTGAATAATGGTACATCGTGGTCTCGGCGAACGTCTCATGAAATTACCAAATTCTGATTAACGTCTGTCTCCATTTAACAACGTTTTTCTCGATCCCTTGAAGGTCATTATCATTAATGGGAAACTACTATACATCAAATTATTAAATTTCAGTAAAACAAAATTCACTCACTCATTAAAAATTAGCGCCTGTTGCAATGTCACATTACTAGGAATATATATATATATATACAGGATGTTTCAAAACTAGTGGAACAAACTTCTAGGAATGACAGAATACATCGTAACGAACACTTTTCATCATACAATGCATGATTGCCAGTGACGAGGTTTAGCGCTGAAGGACGCTTTCATGCGTTAGATGGCTCTTTCAGACTCGCGTATGGAAACGGTGGTTTATGTAAGAAAGGTTATTAACGTCTTGGAATGGATCGGTATAGACGTGTGGAGAAGTCGGACATGCAATTTGTCTACAGTTTTGACAATACTGATGTCAGGGAAGCGCAAAGGCTTTACAGAGAACGCATCCCCAACAGGCGTGTTCTTGATGGCAGAATGTTTTCTCGCTTGTACCTCTGTCCACAAAGGAATGCTTCAGTGCTGACATGCACGACACAGGTCGTGACAGATGTGTCAGAACCCCGGTCATGTCAGAAGAGATTCCACGTGAGGTGATTTGTGTTTGTACATGTGATTTGCATAGACATTGTTGACACCTCGTCTTTTCAATCCGCCAAAATTGCAGTTAGTATTATCTCCACAAAATGCCACGATTTTTGAAGTCAAATTATTTTCTGCCAATACTTTCATTAAGTAACTGACAATAATGTCTGGTGTTCCGCCAGGCTGGTTTTTAAATTCTAAAAGTTTTAATTATACGCCTTCGTATAGTAAAAAGAAGCGAACAAAAACAGGGAATATTTTCATGGACCCGTGGTTTGAAGTATCAGTTAATATAGTGACGCAGTTGCATTCGCTGAGGTGATCTTTTAATTCGTCTATTACTATTGGCGCTAACATTAATATGTAATAATACCTTAACACCTTTACATACGGAGAAAGAGAGCGTTGTTTCCTGTCCTCATTCGTCTAGCGGTCCAAGACACTCCGGGCTAAACGGAGGGACCCTGGTTCGAATCCAGGATGGGGAAAGCGTCTCTTTTTCTCCAAAATTACATAAGCTCTAGTTTGAGCTGTAATTAATACGTGGGTGGCAAAAATTATAGTATATGGCTTTATAATATATTAATAAGATGTGAGAGTCTTCGGGCTTCTGACGGACTTACACATGTGTGAGACGTATTGCACATTCCCCGTCATCGCCACTCTACTAGGGTTTCTCTCTTTCTGAAAGCGGGACATTTCGGCGACCCGAAGCTTTGCTTGGGGACAACGGGACAGGCTACCTAAAAACGGGACGTATGGTCAGGTAGGTAGGAGGTCATTAGGACTTTAAAAGACAATTCCTCATTCGTAGATTTGTTACCGCTCCCTCACTAAAAAAAAAACATAAATTTTTACTAGCCTGCCCTGTAAAATAGCATAGATAATTACAAAATACATCGTGACTAACCTATTCGCTCATCTCGGCCTTTATATGTCATTATAGCTTGGGACTAATTGAAGGCTCTCCTAACATTCGAAACAGTTTGACTACTTCTCCGAATTCCAACCTCCAAATCATAAAGGAGGAAGGCGAGGGGGGTGTATACAAAATGAGAAATGAGCGGCGGGAAATCCCCGCGATTTTAACCAATCCGTTTTAATGCGATCACAGCTGGAGATCGTCGCTCGGAATTTAAGATGAGTCCATAAGCACAGCATGCGGCCATTACTGAGCCAAGAGCGATGCGATCTTTATTGTAGTTTGCACACATTACTCCACACTATTTTTATACCTTGGTCTCCAAAGGTATGTGAAAAAATGTTTCGAAAGCTGCAAGGCGAATTTTTGATAAAATACACACACACACAGCGAGTTTTTTTTATAATTCATTTTCATTTCAGTTATTTTAACAGTTTTTCAGCATTACTTTCGTATATTTGAACACGTGTGTGCATGATCATAAATTTACTCCTCGCGTCAGCAATGCATGGAAGGCTTTATTAAATTTCAGACGCTACTTACCGGTGCTGTAGGAAAGGGGAGGGCTCGAGCCGCCATTGGATATTAAAACATTTTCTCTAGTGTGCATCACATTATCCTTTTTAAAGCTACGTCCCCCCCATTGGCGCCGATGGCCTAAAAATATTGGGGGGCAATATGCCAGTAGAAAGCATTCTGTTTGAAATCGAATGGGGATTTGGAACTCTAACACCAAAATTGGGGGTGGGTCCCATCTGTCCCCCCCATAATTTTCAAATTTCTATGCCACTGCTAGTTACTGCCTCACTCCCTTTTCAAAAATTCCCCGCATTTCCCGGATGCCAAAGTATCTTCCACCAAAAGTGAGAGTTGCCAGATAAAAAAAAATAAAAAAATTGACGTGTAATTTTTTTTTAGTAAGTGGTAGGGACCTACACCCCCATATAAACGGAATATTACTGTTCTCAGAATAAGTTAACTACTACTTGAGATGTACATGTATTTTAGAAAAATTTCTTAGACGCTATGTTTTCTAATATATACAAACGTAGAGTTCACAAAATCATTGGAGCTGATTTTATGTACGTTTATACATTACAGTATATGTAAAATCGCAATTTATTTCAAATTATTGAGTAGCTCGGGCCCATATCAACTCTACGGCTATGATAATATATATATATATATATATATATATATATATATATCTAATATTTATTTTATCACACTTTCACCAACATCAACAGAACATGTGTGAAAAACAAAACAAAAAACAACCCGAAATACTGTTTTTGTGTGATGCCGCCAACTCGCACTTAAAAAAAAAAGTGTTTCCAAGAAACGAGCATATCCTTTTCGCTCGCTACTCCCATTCACAACTTGCGAGGAAAGACGTTTGGGCGAAGAAGAAAAAAAAGAAAGAAAGGAAATACATAAAAAAAAGAGGGGAAGCAAAAGAGAGAGAGAGAGAGAAGGGAAGGGAAAAAATGAAGAAAGAAATTCCAGGGTCCTCTCTCATTCACAGGAAAAGGTTGGCGCCCTTGGGACAAGGTTCTGGGATTGTCGCCAACCTCATTAGAACGCCCCCTATCGGAGTTGACCGAAATTCTGATGACATCCGGCATTCTATCTTGGCTGTAACTGATCACCAAATCACAGAACATGGCGTTGCAAATTATTATTATTACTAACTAAAAATATAAAAGCGCACTAATTCCAAAGTATGAAATATGTATCTATCGTGCTCGATAACGGTTGATATACATGCATGCATAAACACACACGCAATCGACATGTTATAATGGACATCAAGGGACCGAAGATTCACCTTCATTAGAATCGTTATAAGCATGTAAAATGTTATTTCATGTTTAAACGTTATGTTCACCACTTTCAAATTTAAATGTTATGTTCACTATTTTCAAATTTAAATGTTATGTTCACTATTTTCAAATTTAAATGTTATGTTCACCATTTTCAAATTTAAATGTTATGTTCACCATTTTCAAATTTAAATGTTATGTTCACCATTTTCAAATTTAAATGTTATGTTCACCATTTTCAAATTTAAATATTATGTTCACTATTTTCAAATTTAAACGTTATGTTCACATATTTCGAAACGTATATTTTTGAGCATGTAAGACAAGTTTAAGACAACGAACGTAAGCATTTATTAAATGTAACAAGTAAATTTACAACAAAACGTTAAATATTAAAATTTATTTGTCTTGGAAAAAAATTTATTACTAATTGTTTAATGATTTTTACTCATTAGTCCTCCTCCATCGAAATGCATTTTTAATCACGAAATTAAATTCCTCGTTTTTCAGGCGTTAAACTTTTAGGACCTGTGCGCAAGTCGAGTAAATGATAAATTTTAACTGTGATAGTTTGTGCTGATAATCACTCATTAGTTTCGTGCAGTGTGTATCACTCACTATATGATTTATTTATTATCAAAGTCTTTATTAAGTTTTAGTCATTTGACTCGGCGAATCCGATTTAATTGCCACTCTTTGTTACGCGGAAGGGGAAAATTCGCCTAACTCTTACCACGTAACCAGGGGCAGACTGGGTGGCCGGTTCTCCAGTGTCTGGGCCGGTGCGCCCTCATGGGCCATAGGTCGCGCGCCCTCCAAAAATCCAAGGTAGGTACCCTTTAAGGGGACCCAATCCACCTCTGATACTGTTTACCCTTAGCCCCCTGTTTTGAGAAACGCCGCGAATGTTCAAGTTCAATTTTGTTCGTATTTTGTCCTTACGAACTTTATCCTTTGAAGTTCGTATTTTGTCCGTACTGGGGTTGCGGTCCAATGCAATGAATCAGGAAAACAGTGTTCGCGTCCGTACATGAGGGTGACCGCTAAGCAGGGGTTTTAAATATGTTATTCTAAATCGATTTCTGCCGGGAAATTTTTATCTCATCGTATCTGAGGGGTGTCCGTTAAGAGAGGAATTTCGCTCCATTTACATCGTTGCTGAAAGTTATGAAAGGAGTCCAATGAAGTTAGTTGAAATATGACATTTGAAATTGATGGGATTGAGCTCTTGTCGTTCGGCAATTTTTCTGATTCCAGTATTACTTTACCCAATCACATCCCCTTGAACAAATCAATTTGTTCAAGACATATCACGTCCCCTTGAACATACCAATTTGTTCAAGAAGATGCGATAAATCCTCCCCTGAAAACACAGTGCCGCTTGCTCGGCCAACATTTCCAGATTATTTATTATTCCTTTCATACAAAACAAACAGAGACGAGATGTGATGTATAGCCTATACATAATGAATCCTTGCTGACAGAATTACACTAATATAACACTGGTGGTATGCTAACATAACAGTGCTAGTATGCTAACGTAACAGTGCTCGTATGCTAATATAGCAGTGCTAGTACATTAATATAACAGTGCTAGTACATTAATATAACAGTGCTAGTATATTAATACAACAGTGCTAGTATATTAATACAACAGTACTAGTATATTAATACAACAGTACTAGTATATTAATACAACAGTGCTGGCGTACTAATATAACAGTGCTGGTGTACTAATATAACAGTGCTGGTGTACTAATATAACAGTGCTGGTGTACTAATATAACAGTGCTGGTATATTAATATAACAGTGCTGGTATACTAATGTAACAGTGCTGGTATACCAATATAACAGTGCTGGTATACCAATATAACAGTGCTGGTATACTAATATAACAGTGGTAGTAAATTCTCAAAAGATTTATACGTGAGGTTTTCTTACAAAATCTAATCGATCGTTTTCATATCTCAAAGATTTAACTATTTAATCGAACGGAAACATTTGTGACTATTATTATCATTGGTGCTTCCTCCCATCCCTATAAGCTCAAACTACAGCTTTTAGTTTTTGGTTCAGAAATGAAAAAAAGACATCATCCTAGTTAATTTGGTGATTGCTTGGGACAATTGTTAACTGTGATGAGACACCGAGTGTTTAATGCATAGGCATAAGCAGAAAGTTCATAAGGGGGTTATAGGCTCAATGGGGGTTACAGAGCTACAACTCATATATTCCTATGTTAAATATACAAAATTTCATTGCAATGGGGGGTTACAACCCCCATCAACACCCCCTGCGTACGCCAGTAGTTTAACGTAGGTGGCCAGCTATTTCGAAATTAAGTCCAATATAACAGAAAAAATTAGAAAATTGTCCAACGTTCTGGAAAATCTACAGAAGTTAGAAAATCAACGTATACTATATAAAAACTGAGAGAAAACGTATTTTTATAAGGCGTTACTAATCGAAAATGGAGAAAATACCACAGACATACTTAAAATATGAAATGTTTCCTAAGCACGCATTTAAACCAGGCTATGCAAATAGTATTGAGTGTTTAATATATGTCAATTGCTCCGTATAGGGATCAGTCATTATTAATGGCTGATTCAGCTTAGGTTCTTCCTTCTGAGCCAAGAGCTCTTAAGCAGAGACATCCAGGTCCCGGGGCAAGGATGCAGGGCCAGGCGTGGCAGCATAAGGGGAAAAATGTTTGTCTTTCACTATCTTCGTTTGCATTTGAAATGCATAGCCTCAACAATATTTTTATTGTCTAAAACAAAAACACGTTATATCATACAGCTCTTTAACAAAATCCCGATATTTTAATTATTATATTTATTTGTAATCCTGCATAGGTTTCAAAACATACCAAGCGATGGGGCTGTCCATAACACTATAAATATTTTAAAGATATATGTAATCTAAAATTTTGTAACGGTGGACACGAAATTCTATTACCCTTATTACTTTCCATATTTGACGAACACTAATGCACTAAATCATTCTTAGCATATTATTTTATTCATTAATATATTGCCGTTGTTCGTATTAACGTACTTTATACATCTGACGTCACCTGTAAAGAATGTCACGTACTATTTCACCAGATAATTTTCAAGACCGGTTGGCCTTAAATAAACAAGAGCTTGTTCTAAAATGACACTTCCGCTTGCTTATGTTGATAATTTTAGGTCTCAGCGACTGATAATCATTATCCAGTTATCCAAACATCAACAAAAAACTTATTGTCACCCAGATAAACTATCTTGAATCAACAAACAAAATCCAGCAACCATGGCATTATTTACATTTCCACCACCATCCGGTAAGAAAACTTCCCAATTTTGAAAAATCGCCCTAGATTCGAAATGGTACAGTTCGGTCAAACCCATGAATGAATGAAAAAAAAAAAAAAGATGAAAATTATGAAATTAGTGTTTAAAAAACGCTAAAATAAATTTAATAAATTTTTAATTAAATCAGTCCCTCAATTACACGCCCTTCCCTACATAACTGTTATCGTAAGAGAATCTTTGAGATATTGGCAGTATATATACTATATTGTACAGGTTTGGGCATTGGCAGTAGTAAAGGCTTGACAATTAGTATATCATACTATAAAACGTAAAGTAAGAAAATTCATCGGACTTCAAATCGAATCAAAAGGCATGGTAATATAAAACAATGTGCAAAACCTATACCACTCGCTATGCATCGACAGCATCTATACTCTGCTAGACAAATAAATTAGTCCATCCAACCTCTTCCAAAATTGAAATGTACGATTTCCTCCACGGAAAAAGCTCTTAACCTAAAGTTGGAGGCGGAAATAGGATGCTAGCATACTACTAGTCTGACAAGTGTCATATAATAATACCAAGAATGTATATGTTTCCTTCTGGCCAAGCCCTTCGAGAGAATGAGAGGAGACCAGGCCACTTTTTTTTGCCAGCATCATTTAATCATTTTCTATTATTATTATATATGGTTATCTAACAAGGGAATTCTTTTCGCTGTTCACTGCACTTAGAGATAAGACCTATTGTAGCTGATAGTGCTTGACTTCCTAATCACAAGTATGTAATCATTTGTCTGCAAAAATGACATGGCAATTTTTTATGAATATTTGAAGTCCAAAAATTACTTTTTTCGCCAGGTTTGATATTTTTTAATCGCACTGTATGTGAGCAAAAACAGGTTTGAAGTCTGTAAAATTATGAAGGATCATCGTATTTAACGGATAAAAAAAAATATGTCTCAACTAATCCAAACCGTGTAAAAAAATTAATATGAAAAACAAATTTTAACATATTTGGCTAATTTGGCGAAAATTCTGGAGGCTACGCCAGATTGTCGTTTGAAGTAGTTATTTCGTATTATCGCAGCCCATGTCAAGTTTCTTCTACATTTCTTTTTCCAAAATATTATCTCATAAGGAAAAGAAGCACATGAATACATATAAGCATGCATACATGAGTATGAATAAATGAAATGTATGAATGAATGAATATATGAGTATTCATATACAAGATGTGTGAATATGTGAGTAAGAATAAATGAAATGTATGAATATATGAGTATGAATAAACGAAATGTATGAATATATGAGTATCCATATATGAGATGTATGAGTATGAATAAATGATGTGTACGAATAATGAAAAGTTGCTATATTTATCCAACCTGGATGTGGTCATTGCATATCACATGCTGTTGCAACCATGGAATTTAAAAACAATTGTGAACAAAACTTAATAGTAGGCTATTTGAAAATGCATTTATTGTAATTAGAAAAAATGTGAACAAAATTTCATGAAATGTACTTTATTTCATAAAGTTATTTAACCATAAATTGTGGATTAATTGTTGAATTATGCTCTTTATTTAAAAATGAGAAAAATTAAACTGTGTACATCTCAGGAAAGTCCTGAAAGTGATACAGTACAAAAAAAGAAAAGAGTGAAGCAAAGCAATTGATTACAATGGGCCCATTTTAAGAATGACAGATTTTTGCAATTATCTCGGCTACAATTGTTGTATTCAATTTCAAAAGAAATTTCCTCAACATTTTTGAATTTTCCGGGATCATGATCGCTATAACAGCACCTAAACCAAGCATATTGTAATATAGGGCGATATTTTTTAGACTGTAATTGATTGTGAACCAAAGAATGCATTTTTATTATCTCATTTCGATGTCGTATGTCAATATCCATTTCATCGATTGCTATTTTATTGGTTATTTTTCTTACAAATTTTTTATATTGTCGAAAGAAATAAACATCCAGCGATTGTATGAGGGATGTTGCTTTTTTTGGGGTGGGGAGGTATTTGCAAGGATATACAATTTTCCGGAAAATCGTTATAAGTGTTTGGGTCTGTACTACCTGTCCATGAGACTATTAAAACACAGGAAGAAGGACAAGGCCGTGCTTACGGTGTTAGCGGCCCTGGGCGAAGAAAATTTTAGAGGCCCTGGAAAAAGAAGATTTTAGCGGCCCTTAAAAATATTTTGACATAACAGAACGATAAAAAGATTTACACGGGTTTAGCATTAAATCCTTCATAAAGCGTAAGTCTTTTACTGGTCTTAACGCTGTACGTAAATATAAAGAGCAGCTAATGACGTTAAACCGAAAGTAGGGCCGCGACACTAAACATGATAATGTACATAGGCTCCTGATGATAACACATTCGACTTAAAACACATGTATTTATTTCGACCACCATTTAAAAGTTGCATTATGGGAAGTATGACGTCACACACACAAAAGGTGAGTTGACCAAATACTCTGTCGAAAGTATATGGGGCCGCTAAAAACTGATTTTTGGTATTTGCACTACAATTTTTGGCGACCCTGGGCGACCGCCCAGCTCGCACCCCCCCCCCTAAGCACGGCCCTGAAGAAGGAGACATGATGGGTTTCATACAACATTCTACCCACTCTCTCATTTTGATTTTGTCCATTTTTCCCGACTTGGAGCATGTAATATATAAGTTTGGAGGTTGAAATAAATTCTTTTTGACATTCGGGCCAAATCTTCCCGCAGCTTCTCTTAAAGTAACATTTTCCCTGTCAGTTCCCCATTCATTGATATTATTGGCATTATTGTATATGAATGTGTTCTGCCAAAATCAGACCCTATTAAAGAAAATGTCTGTTTTTCACCTTTATGCGATAGCTGCCTTTAATTTGGAAGAAAATAATTAAAACCACTTTGATCAGAGTTAAAAATTTGTTGGGGGATAATATTAGCAGTAACATTTCTCGTATGCAAAATAAATTCTATGGCACTATCTTCTATGTTGCCCATATTCTGGGTGTATATTTGAGTGATATATTTTGTTACTTTCCGCGCAACTATTTTGTTTTGGCTCTTAAAATTATATATAAAATTATCGGAACATTTAAAATCCTCAAATCCTAACTCTTGGGATTTCAGGATCGCCCATCTTTTCAAATCTATATCATGAACAGGTAAATAATTTTCCCTAGCTTTTGTAAATCTGGCTAACATTTCATTTTTTATTATTTTATACTTTTCTATATTTGTGCCCATATTTGATATATATTTTCTAAACCTCGAAATATAAGTAGGGTATTTTACTGTTGGATATCTCCTGTTTGTTTTCTGGAATTTATTTTTTTGACAACTGTCAAAATACTGAACAATTGTTTGCATATTTTCTAAACTGAATTCATTTGCCAATTGATCGCCCTTTACAGTACAGTTATAATATTCGTCACCGACTATACTAATATCACTTTCTTCGTTGATACGGAAATCACAATTGTCTTCAAAATCTAAACTGATACTTTCACTGACATTGTTATTAAAAATTATGTTTTCGATTTTCGACAATACTTCCCGACTTTCCTTAAGTTCTTGGTCAGTTATTAACGACGGAAGCGTGTCGTATTTATTAACGACCAAATTCAAAACGGATTGAATTATGTTCACTATATTTTTCATTTTCTCACAATCGGAAACTCGTACAACTATATTGACGTTACACTTGCGGACGAGTTTATATAGCTAGTGGAATGCGAAACTTAAATGTCCCGCCAACTCTTCAAAATTGTCGCCAAATTCGCCAAATATCTATGCTAAAAGTTCATTTTTCATATTAATTTTTTTATACTGTTTAAATTAGCTGAGACATAATTTTTTATTTTTATCCGTTAAATACGATGATCCTTCATAATCTTACCGACTTCAAACCTGTTTTTGCTCACATACAGTGCGATTAAAAAAATATCAAACCTGGGGTAAAAGTGTCATTTTTGGATTTCAAATATTCATAAAAAATTGTCATATCATTTTAGCAGACAAATGATTACATATTCGTGATCAGGAAGTCAAGCACTATCATCTCCCATAGGTCTGATCTCAAAGTGCAGTGAACAGCGAAAGGGGTTCCCTTGTAAGTGGTTTACAAGGGAGAGGGGCAATTTTAGAATTCACGTTTCCTCGAAATTACGGGCAACATTTCAGAAATTGGTTACGGAACCCCTGGATGATCATCGCGGCGCCTAGGGTTTCGTGAAACGAACTCTGAGAAACACTGTTTCAGACGTTCGCCCTCAGGGAAAATTCCTGGCATTTCCTTTCTATGGTTTTAGATAAGATCCAACACATGTATTTTTACCTAATATTTGCTTCCAGATGTAAAACTGAGAAAAGTTAACGGTTATATTTTCTGAAATGAACAAGAAAGATGGTGTCATAGGCCGTTGCAGCTTCTCAGATTGGGCGGGGCCGGGGCCGAAGTAATTTTGGCGCCCCTTACTACTAAATATGTTCTATAATGTAACCAGTAAATATATTTTTCTTTCATTTTATTTAATTTTTACTGTGTACACATTTCGAATTTTTTTGCACATGTAAAAAAATTGCGAAGGCATGATTTCTAATGACCATCTTGGAGGAGCGTCTTTGGGGCCCTTCCATGATGATTAGGCGGGGCCACGGCCCCGCCCGTGTCTACAGATGGTACACTAGCATCTCGTTTATCCGAACCACTACTAATCCGAAAATCCGGTTAGTCTTAACCTTTTTTTTTTAGTCGGTTGGATGTTTTTTTGAACGGCAGCCAACCGTCAAGGCGTAAACAAACAGTGGAGTGTGTGTGTTAACCATTAATTGAAATTCCTCATTAATGAAAAGGATTTTTGTGTCGTTTACCATGTGTGCACAACAAAACTTATAAACATTAAACAATTATAGTTTATAGTAAATTCTGACGTAAAGATTTCGGTTAATCCGAACGGGCCTCGGTCCCAATTACTTCGGATTAACGAGGATTTTCTATATAATTTACAAGTAATCTTTCATCGCTGTTGTAGATGGGAGAGAATTGTTTAAAAATAAAAACAATGCCCGCATTCAAAAATTTTATGTTGAATTATGATTCACGAAACAAGTATATATACTTTTGTACACTGTTTAAATTTTAAAGGAAAAAAAAATCATTGAAATAAAATTTAAAAACTAGAAAAAAAAAGTTATAATAAACGTTTGTGAAATTGACATATGATAATTATTTCTGCACATTATTCGATTTGTAATACGTATATTATCATTGACACTCCAATCTATAATACTTGATTACAAAGATATAAAAGAATTCAGTAAGAACTTTTTATTACTAATTTGCATTAAAAAAAATTCATATTCATGTTACTTCAATATTGTTAACTCATCAATATATAATTATTGATATAATAATATAGAAGATGGGGAAAAAAGTCAGATGTATAGCCTGTTCTGAACATGGGACTATCATCCCATATGATCGTTATTAAACGAAAAAAATCGAACCAATGGTTGATACATTTTCTCAATATTTACATTTAATTTCCAACCATAGAAACTGCAGCCAGGAAGAAGAGTAAATATGAAAATACATTTTCGGGAAACTCACCGATTCGGCGGAGGAGTACAACGTCAAAGAATTCCGAAGAGAAATGCCCCCAGCAACGATCTACCTTATCCACTGCGACACATATTTTCGAGAGCAGATGCGAGAATATAGTCCGAGAAGAAATCCGATGGGGAAGTAAAATCCACAAGATATTCAAAATTCGCTTATGGTAATGTAGGTAATTGCAGCGCAATATGTAGAATGCTGCTAAATCTACACTCCATACACAACAGAGGCCGAAACTAGAATGAAGTGAGGCGGGAAAGACCTATAGAAAGGCTCAGCATCCGATGCCAATAATATAGCTTCTAATTCTCGTCATACTACTACTACGACGGCCGCGTGAGGGCAGCACTTACCACAGAAGCAGGAACCAAAAACCCTAATATTGACATATTTTTTTATTTCGCATCTTCTCGTCCTTTTCACGTTATTTATACTTATTTTTATCACTGGTTCTATTAAAGAAATGGAGCGAGCTGCGATTTCGGAGTTCGGATTAAAAAAATTAATTGCATGTAGCAAATAGCGCTTTTTGTAACAAAAATCAATTGGGAACCTGAGAGGTATATACATACAGGTATTAGTGCTGTAGTCGTAAAATAAGAAGTATGTGTGTGTGTGTGAGGGTGGGGGTCACTGCTTTAGATTTCAAGAGATGGCCACGTACAATTTATTTTCTTTCTTTCTGCATAATTTAATCTTGTTGTACGATGCAAATTCGTTTAGGCGGAAACGTGTTACATTATGGTATGTTTACAAGTAATTTATAATATATAAATATATGCATTTGTAAATTGATCAGCGGAGTCTGATGGGGACTATAAATCTTATTTTACCGCTGCTGATTTTAGAACTATGAAATTTCTCAAATTCTTTATTTATTCATAATTATTTCAATATTTTTGGCTGTTCGCTAAATGTTTGTTTTTGACCGTTAAAGCGAGTTAAATGTGTTGCTTTGTGTGTGGAGATAACAATTTTATCGATTAGTGCTATTTATGGTCAAATTTTTAACGACCGAATGTTTTAGGATATTTTTTTCTAACATTAATTAATACAAAAAGAGTAATTTTTTGTAGGTGGGAAGGATCCTCCCAGTTAAAAATAAGTTTGGGAACGCCCAGAGCCCGATTAAGACATATGGGGGCTATAGGCATAGTATTAGTTGGAGTGCCTCCCCCAGATTTGGGGGCCTGAAAGCACATACAAATTACATATACTCATTCTAAAACTCCTCAAATTTTTAGTAAACTATCCAAAATAGCCCAAAAAAGTAAACTTTTACCTAAAACTTTTCTAGATACTGATCAAAAGTGATAAACCAAAAGTCAGTTTTAAAGAAACAGGATTTGGAGCTTCTCTTCCCACCGGGGGGGGCTTGCAGGCCTAGTAATCAGGCCCTGGGAACGGCATTCCCCCATGTTCCCGCCCCACTACACTTATGACAAATACATGCTTTTGATTTTGACCCTGGGAGGTACATACTTTCGTCCTGCAACCCTGAAAAGACGTAAATTTCGATCAATGATGATGATGATGATTGTAGCGGACGAAAAGGTTTGAAAGAATGCGATGCGCAAGGGTTAAGTAGGGATTTAGCCCCGCAAGGTATTACGAACTAGTTCGTAACGTGAAATACTGTGCTGAAACTGTAATGAACTATTTAAACACGACTACCACAGTTAAAATTATTTAATTAGGTGGATGACGATCGTTTCGGCAGTGAATGACTGCCTTTGTCAAATCCAATTACAAAAGTGACCACTTTTGTAACTGGATTCGAGAAAGGCAGTCATTCACTACCGAAACGATCGTCATCCACCTAATTAAATAATTTTAACTGTCCACTTTTGTAACTGGATTCGACAAAGGCAGTCATTCACTGCCGAAACGATCGTCATCCACCTAATTAAATAATTTTAACTGTGGTAGTCGTGTTTAAATAGTTTATTACGGACTAGGTTAAAAAGTATTTAACGCCAGATATTAACTAAATCTGTGAATTAATCTCTGCCCCCACCGCAGCTGCCTCTGGCTAAACCCCTGGTAATGCCACACCAAACGAGATATTAAACTGAACTACTAAATAAACATTTACAAAGGAAACAGATAATATCATCTCCATCTATCGAGAAAGAGAAAAGTCTTTTTCTCCTAAACAAAAATATCTCTAGTTTGAGCTACTAATACGTGGGTGTCAAATTTATTTGTAATAAAAAATCCCCCACGAAAAACTCACAAAAATCTCGCCCCGGTGGCTTTGTGTGTTGACCAATATTTGGCAATTGTGTTATCCCTGTGGGAGGTAATAATACCTTTCATGAGTTTATTAATTAAATATTTTAATGGGAAGTTGTGCTTTTTTTTAAAAAATATATTTTTTCCCTTTCATAAAAAAAAAAAGTTTCATATTAGTTATGGATTTATTTTTGAAGCGTGCATATTTGAACAAATGTGGATCTCATCCAAATCGTTTTTCCTGTGAAAGACATCAAAGAAAAGAACTGCGCATGCGTGAAACCCATTATTATTCTACAAATCCGTATCTGGTTTCAAAGGATCATCGTACGTGTACAACGAAGCGTATTTAAAAATCTTAGATTGTTTTTTCTTCTGAAATCGGATGTCGTATAAACTCAACTTTTACATAACGCCCTAAATATAGATACAGTTTAAATTCGTTATTCTCGAATTCGTTATTCCAAAATCCGATGTCGTATAAACTCCACCTTTGAATAACGCCCTAAATATAGATACAGTGTCAATTCGTTATACCGTTATTTTAAATTATATTAAAATTTTAATTAAAATTTAAAAAACTCATTCTAAACAAAATTTGTGATTTCGCAAGGATGACAGTAGACACAAAATTTGCCAATTTTGCATACGTTCTGAGTAATTAACAGCTAACGCTGTAATAAGTTACAACAAGTAATGCGTACAAAGAATTAAATAATAATTTAAAAAAGACAAATACGGCGACAAACAATTCGTAGAAAATCATATGCGGCCTCCAAATACTGCAGTGCTTTGGCTACAGGGTCTTTTTGCGTCACTTCAGTGAAAATGCATTACCAAGGCAATGAAAAAGAAAGGGTGGGGGCCATCTGCTAATATTCAGAATGATATTCTGGTGCCCCAAAATAAAAAGCAAATTATATATAACTCTTTAATATAAACTCCTAGACATGAATCCTAGAATTTGTGTAGTCAACTACCTTTTTCCAGGTAGCAGTTTTCTGCTGAATATAAATCTATACTGCTGTGACTACTATTACTATGTCTACTGTAAGCTTCCGGGAAGAACGTTGTTTTACTTTTATTGGAATTAAAATCAATGGGAATGCCAGAAGAACTCCTCAGCGCTCTACCACCACAAGGCCCTCATCAAGAAGTAGGAAGGAGTAGACGAGAAGTAGTTTTGGGTTCATTCCTGTAACGATTTTCAAGACATCACGATAACTAACAAGTAGTTAACAAATGGTTGCAGAAAGAAAGAGGCTATTCGTTGGAGAAATCGTGCCTGAGATGTCACAAAATTCCGCATTTTGGTTGATACCAGAGGAAATTAAGCGTTGCGACACAGCTGCAACGAAGTCAGCAGACTTCTCAACAATTGAAACAACAGTGCGTATTCCACGTGAGTGACTTTGGTTGATTCAGGATTTCCCTTCACGCTTCGTACGCAGACAGTGTATTCCATCACTTCAGAAGATTCAACTTTAACAAGTTTCGTGTTGAGGAAGAAAGGATTTAAATTTTAAACAGTCGGGGTGCAGAGTAAGAACGACACGCTTAAAGCATGCTTGTTCCTTAGTTTATTAATTGCATCTATGTAAACTAAATCTTTTGGTTTAGCCATATAGTTGAAATTACAAAATAAGCATGTCATATTCACAAATTGCTGACTTCCGTCTAAATTATGGTCCATTATTATGATATATATATATGCATCCAATCCACCTTGACTTTGAAGACTAGGGTTCTTCTCACTCTCTTGCTCTGGAAGTGCGCTCTTCCTGAAGGTCTGAAGTATCGCAAATATTTTCTTGGGATTTATTATCATTGCTCTTATTATTATTTTCTATTGCTTTTCAAAATTATGGAAGAGAATTTTCAACCGGAATTAATAATGGAAAAGGGAAAAAAAAAAGACTGTTCAATTTGTGAAATTTTGTTCATATGGAACTTTTGGTTAGATTACAAAATAATTAAAAAAAATTACAAAAGAACCTTTAACTATCAAAAACGAACAGTTTCTAACTCATTTTCACATATTTTCAACAAAATTGGAATTTCATATATTGCGGAAGAAGTTGTATACTATCTGAGTCAAAAATAAACCAAACTTTGCCTGTCGTTGGCTTGTATTTGCATGATTATCCCGTAGCTGGATGGAGGGATTAACCGTTGTATTGTGATTAACATAGCAAACAATTGGTGCAACTATCAACTTTAAGATGTTCCTGTGCGGTCTTAAGAGTACTGGTTGGGTGATCTGTCGGAATGGTAAAATGATGCTCCATTGTGGCAGAGTGTACAGAACCATGAGAGATTCCTAATACACTTGCCCCGTTATCTATCGACTATCCACAATCTTGCCTGATCTCTCCAGCAACCCTGAAAATCATTTTCTGCTGACCTGGGTTTTCCCGCATGTGGATTATCTTCTGTGGAAACGCTACCATCTTTGAATCAGTTGTACCCTTAGTGAACTTGTATCCGCGACGTTGTTTTTTCTCAGCACGCTTATTCTATCGTAGCAAATTTCTCAGTAACTAGCTTACCAAGTTTAACACAACTTGTTCACTCGTTACTACTGAAGTACCATCTTACCGCTCCAACAGATCGCTTAACCAGTATTCTTAAAAACACACCGGATATACATGATAGCTGCACTAACTGCAGTAGCACAAAGGCTAATATCTCTGCGCAGCCATAAAGTAATCATTGAAAGCACAGCGCAGCGGTAGGTAAAGTTCTGCTTAGTTTTGACTCTGGTAGTAGTTTGAGTTTTCTATCTCGAATTTGAGGTATCAACTAAGAATGGACTGATACCACAACGTGACTTCTGAACCTCTTCATTTGTATACAAACATTATTAACAGGGTCTGGGCCTAATTTCTAAGAAATGCATACTTTTGTTGAGTGCGGATACAGCATAAGTCTGGAAAGGACAATATAATTCGATAACAGTACATTCACATAAATTCAAACCGATATGTCAATAACACTCTCGGTCATAATGAAATACTATGTTGAATTAGGGCGGAGGTGGTAAATTTTGGAAATGTAGTGCGCCAGAATTTGAATGAAGAATGTAATACTCTACTTGCATTCTTTGTTTCTTCATCATGCACTGTAGTCAAAATAAAGCAATAGCTGAAAGACCTGCCTGTAGCTATATCCATGGCAGGCACACAACATGACCGTCGTTACAAAAACGTAAATTGAAAAACTTTTACAACCTCTTCTTGTAGAAACTGTTAGATGGTACGGACAGATATATCCATACATCCAGCATCTGTACATGGCTGTGAAAACAAATGGTAGAATCATAATTCTCCGCGATGATATGAAGTCATCATATGAATCACTAGCCTAAAAATTAATCTCTTTTGTTGTGCTTATGAACTATTGTTGTTCTGATGACGATGGGGAACAACTATATCAGCAGTCGCTAGACAGATGGTTAATCGTAATTTTTGTCTGAACAGAAAAAGTTCAGAACAGCAGTTGCTGGAGAAGTGGTATGTGCAACTGAAATTTAAGTGCAAGTCACCGACCTCGTGTACCGATTAGCATAGTTAATGCATCTGCCTGCATGAACTGCAGAACTAAAACATTTCCAAATGATTACCTTTAATAGTGTTTAGGAAGTAACAGTTAGAAAACCGTGAAAGTCCTTAATGATGAAGTTGCACAATAATGGGTTTATGCATTCCCGGGACAATAGGAGGAGGTTTTGGCCGTGTTATTGCAATCATCGCATGTTATTTACATTTAAAATTAGAGAACAATCCGGAGCTTAAATGATGGAACGCGAAAGTAAGAACAACATTATTCAAAACTATGGAAATCTGCTAGTCACATTATTAAATTCCGTCGACGTCAATGAAACGTGTCTGCAAATGATTTCAATGTCCATGAAGTGATTATTGCTTACAACATACTACTGAAATTTCATTGTACTCGCGTCGATGAAATTAGTGCCTAAAATGGGCAAGCCCTTTCCTGTAAGGTGTGTTGTAAGCTGATTCGGTGTGTGGCAAATAAAATTAACCATAATTATTACAAAACGAATACCTAATATACCTTAACCAACGTTTCGACGACATATATTATCACCTATATTTTTTAAAGACATGCATATCCTTCGAATCAGAAGAGGCTTATTTAGTGTAATACGATTAACTTCTTCGCGGGATAAGAACCTTCTCCTCCAGACCTCTCACCAACACCAATCAACACTCTTATCAACACCAATAGTTGATTTCTTTACAACCTAACGAGCGGTTACAATTCGATGTAAACACTCCTATTCATTAACGTCTATAGAATAACACATTGCTTGTTCCGTCTCTTTATTTTCCTGATTATTGCAGTTTTCTCAAACGAGGTCTCAGGGCTGTAGCTAGGATGAAGAGGCAACTGGGGTAACGCAAAGGGCATATGGGGCACGGGGCCACCGGGGACCCACGAGTATAAAGTGATTGCTAGGAGCGAGAGAGAATTTATCAATGGAAATGCTAGAAGAACTTCCTCAGCGTTCTACCACCATAAGTCCCTCATCAAGAAGTAGGAAGAAGTAGGCGAGAAGTAGGAAGAAGCAGGCGAGAGGTAGTTTTGGGTTCATTCCTGTAACGATTTTCAAGACATCACGGTAACTAACAAATAGTTAACGAATGGTTGCAGAAAGAAGGCCTATTCGTTGGAGAAATCAAAATAGACGCAAATAAATCTAACACTCTTTTATTTTATTTATCTATTTATTTTTGTAACAATTACAAATAATGTAATAATACATATCAATGCTCATATTTTAAATTTTATGGAGGGAGAATTGGGCGGAAGAGGAAGAATTTTACCCATGGCACACTCTTATGCCTAGGCATCGTAGCCCTACTGGAAAATTCCTAATTGCCCATGAGAAAATGTTTGCGTATATATCGAGGCGGCAACTGGGTCAGCATCCCTGCTGGCCCCGGTTTGTCTACGGGCCTGTGATGTCTATTCAAAAGTATTTTCAATTAATAATTACAAAGACAACTGTTTCATCAACCCGCTTGTCGCATGGAAGTAATGGTAAAATATTCCGATAATGATTTATCAGCGGAGAAACTTATGAATCTATAACAATGCTATCCTCTTGATTAACTTGGGTAAAAACGTCAGTTAATTTACTCACGTTCAGTTCTTTACTTCGGAAGAGGGCCCCCACAACGAACTAATACTTTTTAAATCTTCTATTCTTCAGCCTAACGATCAGAAAGACGTTACCTCCATGTCTGTTAGCAGCTGTAAGTTATATAAACTCACTTAATTGTATGTATATTTGATACTATGTGTGCTCGAGTTTGAATAATGTATTATTTCAAACAACAATATCAATCAACGTTTATTGGCGTAGTGATATCAGCGCAGATGTTATGGCGTGATTAGATGGTGAAACGTTCGAAAGAAAATAAATATTTCTGCGTTCGGTGGGACCTGAACCCACGACCTTCCGTCGTCGTTTAGGTCGTGGGTTCAGGTCCCACCGAAGGCAGAAATATTTATTTTCTTTCGAACGTTTCACCATCTAATCACGCCATACCATCGGCGTTGGTATCACTACGCCAATAAACGTTGATTGATATTGTTGTTTGATTTAATCTGCGTAGTGTTCGATTTATATAAATAATTTATTATTATTAAAATATGGTCCAGGATGAACTATTTGGTATAAACCACCGGTTTTTAATTCTTCACCACCTATTTTTCTCTTCCATAAACACCTAAGGCTAGACAATTTTAAATATCACTAGAATGCAAACATATGCTTGCTTCCGCAAACTGTCTTATCTTACTGGGGCTTCAATTTTCAGGCTTGAAAATTGCTAAATTTCCTCATTTTCTCCCATCTCGTTATCGCCGTGTTATTGCACGTTGTTTAACTATTTTGGTCCGCGTTTGTGGAGAAAAGTTGGACGATAATAGTGGATGCTTGCCTAAACACATTTTGCCGCGCAATTGCTTTCATCCGGTTACGAAAAACGCTGCAAACAGCGGATTTTAATTTTTTCGTCAGCAGGTCTTTAACCCTTTGCACTTCAATGTTTACAACGCTCTGTAAACATTGCTTTTAACTTCCCTAGAACCCAAAATTTAAATATGTGCATTTGGAAGATTATATGGAGATATGCAGATTATATGTGGCACATATGCGTGTATATGGAGACGAATCCGTGGTTTCCTTGTAGCGCGCGTGTGTGGTCTGGTTGTTTTTTAATAAATGCTGGAACGCCAACGGCTCCGACCTCGACTTTTGAACCCATTGGGCTGGGTTTTATTTCCAGTAAGCTGGGTTGTATGTAAAAATATAGTGGCTTAAAGGTCATGTTAAGCCGTTGAGGTGTGTGTGTGGTGGGTGGTCATGCAAAACCTTTTATTTCGTTTGAATGACCTCTCGTAAATCCATTGGGTTGGGTTTTCTTTGAAGTAAGCGTGATTGTATGTAAAAATATATTAGCTCAAAGGTCATGTTAAGCCGTTGAGGGGAGGGGTCATGCAAAGCGTTTTATCTCGTTTGGATGACCTCTCGTGAATCCATTGGCAGGACCGTGCTTAGGGGGGTGCGAGCTGGGCAGCCGCCCAATGGCCGCTAAAATTTAGGGCAGCCAAAATGTGTAGTGCAAATACCAAGAAATCAGTTTTTAGCGGCCCCATGTACTTTTAACAGAGTATTTGGTCAATTGACCTTTTGTGTGACATATTTCCCATACTGCAACTTCTAAATGGTGGTCAGAATAAATACACGTGTTATTAGTCAAATGTGTTATCATCAGGAGCCTATGTACATTATCATGTTTATTGTGGTGGCCATACGGCCACTGCAGAGACTCCTGGCAGCATAAAAGACTAGAAAAATTACTTTGTAAGTTCTAATATTATAAAACAAGCAGCTTTGTTCGTTGAGAAACTTTTCATTAATTCGTTATAATTATAATAATTAGAGTAATAATAAATGACAATAATTCGTATTTTATTTAATTTTTATCCCCTATTTTCAATTTAACTTCATTATCTGCTCTTTATTTTTACCTACAGCGTTTAGACCAGTAAAGGACTTTATGCTTTATAAAGGACCCAATGCTAAACCCGTGTAAATCTTTTTATCGTTCTGTTATGTCAAAATATTTTTAAGGGCCGCTAAAATTTTCTTCGCCCAGGGCCGGGGTGCTGATTACATTTCCAGGGACCGCTCAGCCCCTATAGCCCCAGTCTGGCTACGGATCTGTTTGCAGCACGTTTACCCATAAAAATTATGAAAAATATTTCTGAAAGTTTTAATCGCAAAACTATAGTTGCAATAGCTCAATCATAAATAAAGGAATATCATCGATTTCGAAGAATTACGAGTACAGACGACATGGGCGTAGAGTTATATGGGCCTGTGGGGCCCAAGCTTCCCCAATAATCCGAAATTGCGATTTTACATGATATTGTAATGTAAAAGCTACATAAAATGTACTTGCCCCCCCACTAATAATTTTGAACTCTACGTTGATGAGCAAAGACCATTTATTTAAAAGAGGCCGAAAATGAAAAGACCATCTGCTTCAAAGAGCTTGAAAAGAAGAGTAACGGAACCGAGAAGGAAGGTTAACAGCAAGAACAAAAGCCCTTGGGAATCTAGAGGATGTTAGCTGACAATCAAGATGATGTGCCGCCGTTCAGGAGTAAGAAAACAGTCTCAAACGAGATGTTCACAAGACAATCAATATTAAATTGTCGGTGATAAACTCTCCATTATCATATTAGTTGAATACTCTAATCGAAACACATAAAAGAAACAGAGAGAGAGCATTTTTCTTTTGAAGTTTCAGCACGTCAACATACGTCCCTTATAGTTTCTTTCAAAAACAAGGAAAAACCATACGAGCCAAAATCGCAGTTTCACGGCATGGCCACTAAAACAACCTTTACTAACGAAGTAATAACTCAAGCGTTAAGAAAACAAAATGCACTTATCGAGGATATATAGACCTGTAGTTCACATGCACATAACAAAGCGTTAAAAAAGAAGTGCTGACCACCCGTAAACGAATTTCGAGTAAACGAGTCCAGTTCCTCGTTCCAAGCATCGTAAAATATTTCCGCCGGGTAATGGAACGAAGGCCGTTTTGAACCATAAAGATTAGTATCGGCATCTTTATTGTGAAGATAAAAAAAAGAGAGAGATCCATTATAAATGGTGCTAAATTTTAACCCTTTAACTACTATTAAAAGTTGAAGAGTGTGGCCCCACGATTTCTGGATTAAAAAATACCGCTGCTATAAATCAAAGTCGGCCAGGAAAAACCAAAGGCAAGCGTGATGAAAGGGGAATGCTATAGCGGGTAGAGAAGATATAAAATGGGTGGTGAGCGTGCGTGCGACTCCGATCAACAACAATATTGGCCTGGACGCCAAAAGCACACACGTTTATGAAGTTCATTGCCTCTTTGGAAAATTGTTTAACCGTTCATACATACATATATATATACAAGAGCCGAAAGCAATGATGGAACACCATTTGGTATGTTCCAGCACGGCGTTTCGGATATCGAAATGGTCCGTTACTCCCCTTTCAACGAAAGTTTGCAACAATATTTCAAACCTTAAATCAACCGCAAACTGCAAGTGCTATGCCAACGATTAACGATGACAACAACGATTAATCGTTTGTGATAACTAAAGACCATATATTCAGTGATTTACATACGATAGGACATTGTTATCGTATCGCTCAATGCAACCACACCCACGGTTTCCATTGGAATATATCTTTTCGCAGAGGATGGTTAATGAATGAAACTTTCGGGAGAGGTTTGAATGATTTTCTTGAGGCAGGAAAGCTCCAAAAGGTTCAGTAGGGGTCCAGCTATGAGGTAAAGGGATCTCAATACAATGAACTAGGTAGGGGTCATGGGGTACTTGTAAAGGTAACCTCCTCCTCCTCTACAGAAGTTTTATCTTACCACTCCGCTGGTGGTGATTGTGTGCATATATTTTACATTTAACGGGAGTTAAAGACTCTTCAAACGGCGTCTTATAAATACGAATTTAAACTGCTTACAGGCCTCTGTTCACTTGCGTATGTAAACTGTTTTCTTCCAAAATCTAATCATTTTTTTAATAGAAATACGCATACATAAAAAACGAGATTTATAGACTCGTGCGATTATGGTTTTTAAGGAGGCTTACATCCAGAAACCGTACGAGGGGTCATATTATATAAAATTGAAGGGCTTAACGAACTCGCAAATGTATGTTTATATACACCTAATAACACCGGGGTTTGAACCATGGGCGCCCATATGAGTAATTCTAGGGGGGGCGGGCTGAGAAAAATTATTACCATCCCCTCAAGGCTGTTAAATATTTTAGTGAACGTACAAGGTACTAAAATACTACAAAAATGATTGATACCGCTTGACAATTAATAACGAGCTAAAAGTACCTTATTTTAAAATGTAACTGTAAAACTTTTGAAAATAAATGCATAAAAGAATCGGGCAAATTTTTAAACGGCTAAATGGGGGGGGGCCTCGAGCTCTTCCCTGCCCCCCATATGGGCGCCCATGATTTGAACATAATTCGGCAATTGCAATATGTCACTAAAGCAGTCATATCCTTGTTTCTATAAACTGCCATGAATTCGTGGAATTTCAATTTTTCCAGAAGTAAAATCGGTCCAATTTCCTTATTTTGCCTAGCCCGTTTTACGTGTCAGAGATGAATTTTCAGAGTGCGTGGTAAAAACCAATTCGAATTTTTTTTAAAGTAACGTAACTTAGTGTTACGTTACTTTAAAAAAGTAAAGTAACGTAACTTAGCGTTCCTTTATGCAGATTAAATATGGGAGGCAACTAAAGCAACAACAAACCACATTCTTAAATAACATAACCGCGTTCCCATAACACTGAATACACACTAATTAAAATTAATTGACTAAATTAACTAAAAAAATTAATGTAACTGACGTAAGAACAATGGAATATTTGTGAACAAAAACCTGTAAACAATAAAGCAAAGGAAATTTAGTTAAACAGAATATACACTTGGGAGGAAGCCAAACAACGTCTGTAGACCAGTACTAAACTAGTTGATTGTTTGGCTTTTTTATGGCGCAAGAGCATCTGGGCTATACTGCGCCAAACTAAACTAGTACTTCAAGGGAAGAGAAGAGATAAATAGGGAAAAGGAGGTATAAGGTACACAGACAGCTTTAAGAAATAGATTTACGGAGGACGAAGAAACTAGAATAAAAATCAAGAAACTCGTAAGAAATTTGAAAAATAAATGTCTTTTGTAACAGTCAAACGTTCCTTTGGAAATTGAAGGGGAAAAAAAA
>QLNU02014176.1:67518317-67558395 GCA_006491805.2 Dysdera silvatica
TACAGGGCGGAGGCTTAAAATTCGTGAATATTTTGATGTATTTTATTAATATATTTAATAATACTAAATATATAAGTAGACTAATATATTTAACATTAATGAATAAATTATTTCACGAATTTTGTATTGAAGCCTCATGGACTTTAGTTTATCCCTCTCTATAATTTACCCTATCTTTATTATAAAGCAGGTGAAGACTTGAACTTCTGTAAAGAACATTATGATAAACATATTTTGATTACATGATGAAACATTTTTAATTTCAAAGAACGATTTCCATTGCCATGTACAATTTCATACAGAAAAAAAGAAATTAAAATAAAATTCTACAATATTTTATTTTGAGAAAAAATATTTTCAAGGGGGGTGAGGAGAATCAGCTCCCTCTAACCGCAGCCTGGCTACAGCTCTGATTACCAACACCTGTAGTCAGCGGGTTATTAAAAAAAAAATAGTTCAAAGTGGAAAAGGTAAGAGGTCATCTAAATTTTCCTCAAATGACCTCAGACTAAATATTCAGTAGTAAAGTATGTTACACATTTTAGATTCAAGAAACTTGGTTTTTGAAAATAGAATGCGACGCCGCATTTCAACTGGATTGCAGTGTTGGCAATACAGACCTCGGAAGACGATTTACTTCCAAAAGCGTGAACGTCTTGGCTCATTTTCAGGCCCGAAATGACTTTATTATGCGTCTGATTATTACGAAATATCATAAATTTTGGCCCACTTCTGAAATTCAAACGCGATTTTCTCACATAGATGAAAAATAAATTCTAATTTAAAGGACACAAAAGTCTAAAAAAAATCGTTAAAAACGATAAGTAGTCGCTGGTCTACTTAACGATGCAAGTTTTTCGTCAGTTTCAGATTAGAGAAATTGACAGTTCTCGGCGAACATGAGGCACAACCCGCTTTACTTCCTTAGGTTGGCCCTGCGGTGGTGCTGTGGTAACGCGTTCGCCTAGGGTGCGAGTTATCCCGGTTCCAAACCCCAACATTGCCAAAAAATCAGAACGGTGAACGGCTAACTGCAGTCAGTGGATTGGTTTTCTGCGCCTTAAGAAGTACGGAAAAAAAAATGTGGGTTCCAGCGCAGCCTTGCGGCGCCGGGACATCAGCGGCACTCTTATTGTCCTTGCACCGTAAATCCCAGACTTCCTTACAGTCAGTGCTTACAATGACCTGCGTCACGGCGCAGCTCCGTCAGTATGACGCCGATCCCAGCGCGTCGAATACTTTGGAATGTTCATAAGAGCGGCCAATGTCTATTCTGACGTTTGCCGCTCAGTCTAACGATCTAGCCAATCAATGTCAATTTCCTCCCCACCCCACCGACGTAAAATTAATGCGAATCACGCGTGTGCATTGATCAGTAGCAAGCAAGGTTTTGACTGACCACTGGCGAGTAATACCACATCTGCGTTCTGACGTTGTCAGTAATCCTTTTACTATATGCAAACAGGACGTCAAGTTGCCACAATAAATAGCATCACGCGTATCAATTTCTTCAGATGAATCCACATAACATCAGAATACATCTGCAAATTGGCGTGGGTCCGGCAAATGGACCTTGCTTTGGAAATTTTACCAGAAAGGCTACAGGCTAAGAGAAAAAGGTCTAAATCACAATGTCAACGTAGCAGTACGGAGAAGGATACAACTACGGAGTGTTCGAATAGTCCAAAATCGGAAGGACTTGCACTACATAAACTTACCCATTTACTAAGCGTTGCCATTTATAATACCTACAGCCGGAACAACTTTTAATGACCCAGAAAAATTTTACTCTATAATAATACCCCTTTACTTAATCCTAATGCCAAGGTTAACTGGCAAACAAAAAAAACATCGACTCCTGACTTAACAGACACCCTGTATATTAACTTAAATTTAGATTGAAAGGAATAGGATACTAACGCTATTTTATTAGTATTTTGGTCCAAAAGCAAAACCGTGACATTGAGATGAAAAGTATATCAAAAGCAAGTTTGTTTTTTCTCTCTAATATATTTCTTATTTTATTGCACGTAGTTTTAGTAAGTTGACTGCGAAGTGGTACCTTCATTCAGGAAAAGGAAATTAGTTATTTAATTACATAAGAAAAGGTAATTGGCAGAACATTGCCGATACTCGTTATCGGTGTGAACTCACGTTTAACCCCATTTATTACCTAGAGTTTACTGGTAATCGCAATTGCCTTTCAGGCAAAAGGTATGCAGAAAAAGAAATCAGTAATTGATGAATGAACAAATTGGTGTCAATTTCTTCTTCCCGTAAAGAGCAAAGGTTAAAGGGGAAAAGTAAACACATTCAGGACCAAATACAGTTTCAAAAGAAGACAATATTTGATCATTTCCTGATCATGATGAGAGTGTCAGTTTATGCAGCGGAAACTAAAAAAGCCCTTTTTGTATATTTCAGGGAGCTCTTTAAGCACTTGAGAGTAAGTAGATGGGTAGGGAAAGTTTTTTAAGGATGGGCAGAGACGAAGGTGGTCGTTTAACAAAATGAAACCGCAGCCAAGAAAGGGTTCGTAATGTCAAGAACACCCTCTTAGCATCTCAAAAAAAAGTTCGTAGAGTTCATCCCTTTGTGAGTGAATTGGGACGCCATAAAAGTCATGTTAGAACACTACAGGAAAACTATTTTAGAATATGTTGCACAGTTGGAAAAAAAAAAAAGTCTATAACCAAATTTGAATCACTTGTTGAATATATGCCAGAGATGAAACGTAGCTTTGAAAAAAGACACATGCAAATCTTTTATTTAAATAACGTTCACTTAAAACCGGATAATATCTGGCACAAAACCCTTGAACAGCGGTCCAAGTCTGAGATATGTTTAAGAGATCTGTGTTTACATTACAGATGCTAAAAGAAATAATCATATATTATGTGCTTAATTTGTTACGTTTTTTAAGGGACGAGACAAGGGCAGTAAAGGTCATGTCGCAGCGAGACGTATAGTTTTCCCAAGGATCTGAAGAATCTTCATTAATAATTATAATCTACATCATATCTATCATCATAATCTACATCGTATCCATCATCATAATCTGCATCGCATGTATCATAATCTGCATTGTATATATCATTATAATCTACATCGTATCCATCATAATCTACATTGTATATAACATCATAGTCTACATTGTATATATCATCATAGTCTACATTGTATATATCATCATAGTCTACATTGTATATATCATCATAGTCTACATTGTATATATTATCACAGTCTACATCGTATATATCATCACAGTCTACATCGTATATATCATCATAGTCTACATCGTATATATCATCATCATCTACATTATATCATAATAATCTACATTATATCTATCGTAATCCACATCACATCACGAATAAATATAACCTACATCATGTTATTAATAATTATAATCTACATGTATTAAAGCCTAGGAAAGCAACCCCCATAATATAGTGGGTAGTTATTTGGTTTGCGGTTTGTTTTTTTTTGCACCGTTGGGAGTCGAACCCGGCTTAACATCACGCTAGGCGAACACGTTACCACTGCACCACAGGGCTATTTTATATTAAAAAAATTAACTATATATTACGTACTTAAAGTTGAGTATGGTATATATTATCTATATGCTAAAATTGCAATCTGATTATGGTGAAATTAAACAATTATTAAAGAAATGTATTATATTAATATATAAGGAGTGAGTGAGTGAGTGAATTATGCAAGAAGTGTAATGGGAAAGGTGGCCGCCGAATGGGGCAGCGCTGTATTCCCAGACAGGCTTTTGTCACATAAAATGACGACCAGTGGACCGAGAAGGGACACTGGGGGGGAGGGGGCATTGCAGGGGATTGTCGATCGAAACAGGCGTACAGAGACGCACAGCTCACATGATTGTCGTCATTCAACGTCGACCGGAGACCACCCACGATCAGTCCGCCCCGAAGAGCGGCCGAAATAGATGGATGGCGCGGAAGAACACCCCGGGCCGGCCGGTACTCCTACAGGAGACCACCGGACACCGTTGAGTGGGTGAGGTGCCGCGAGCGGCAGCGAACAGGCGTAAAACATTCCCCGCAACCAGGGCGCGCGAGACCAGCATAGTCCGGACAGGCATTACATACCAAATTATCATCCACTGTTTGCGAAAGCTGGCCCCCAAGCGATCGCAGCGGACGAAGACAATGACGAACGCCCGTCATGGACAGAAGGCCAAGCACGGCCCTAGCGACGAAGTCCGAATTACGAGGGAGGGCGGAGTCCGGTCCCAGAATAGCAGAAGCAGGCATCCATCCACCGCCACCCGGCGGCCAAAGTGAATATCCCAAGCACTCCGTCTTAAGCGAGCTGGAACCAACACCCGCCAGCCCGGAAACAGACATCCGCACGCCACCAGAGCTGAGACCGAACTCCTAATAATATATAAGGAAAAATTATTATAAACATCCTGACCACCAATGATAGCAAGGAGTTACTGTTGCCAATTAAGACATTGAAGAGAAAATGGGTGTTGTTTGAAAATAGGTGTACATTTAGGTGTATGTTAATTTGTATCTGCGTGATGTAATATCCACCCGTCTGAGTAAATAGATGCAGAAAGACTAGAGTAGATTTTGTTTCCCGCACTTGTTTCAGGTTTTTCTAAGATAAATAAAAATCAAAGTTTGGAACCTTTCTTTAAAAATGCATAATTTCTGCATAAAATTCTTGTTGAGCCTTGCATTTGCACCTTTTGTACGTTCATAATTTTCTTACATAAGCATACGAAGTTTCATTCCATTCCGACGTTTGGTTCGTGAAATATTTGCATGTATAGAGATTATGTTGAACTTTCGCGGAGAGGTGTGTATATCGTCCAACAAATTCATCTTTCCACTGCATTTGACCATGTGCTGATGCTCAAAATTTACAATCAATACTTCGCCAAGATGTACAATCGAATACAGCGGACCAACATCATGATGGTGGCTTAGCAGAAAATCGAGAAAAAAGTCGATATGAAAACAGCTTGAAAAGTCTCAGCCTCCTTTAAGAAAAGTAATGAATCCATAAGAAAACTCTTAATGATATCAAAGACACGTAATGGAAATTATCACCTTTTCATGATTTCTACTCATATTTGTCAAAAAAAAATCCCTCACTACCCAGGAGTTTTCCGAAAAAATTCCCTGAATAATTAAAAACCTTCGAATTGAATTTCCAGTTTCTGTGTAAATAGCTCCACTTGTTCTCACATTCTGGTGAAATTTTGCTTTCCAGAATAGCAATAACGGTTTTCTCAGTCTTTCCCAGGTCTGACCAAAGAATCTTGCCTTTCCCCTGACTTTTAGAGACTACCTTAAATTCCCTGACAATTCTTCAGGTACGTGGGGAACCCAGCTCTCTTCTCCAAGGTTACCCACCAATTTTTTTAAGAAAATCATTTCAATAAACCCACAAGACTGAAATCCACACTGGTTAATATTAATACCTGAAGACCTTGCTAAATAGGTTTGAAGCCTATCATCCAAAAGTGATTCAAACACTTTACGGAAAACAGAGATCACAGAGTTTAGTCTACAATTAAGACAGATCTTGGCAGTTACGCTTTTATAAACAGGGACTTTTTTAACTGGTTCTTAAAACATAACTTTTGAGAACCGTGTGTATTACCCCTTCATCGTGCAAGTACGTACCTTCCACGTGTAGGTACCACCTCAGTGTATACCTTCAGGGAACAGAATCACATCCAAGAAATAGAATACGTTGATTGCATTTGACTCACAGAAGGGTGGAACCTCACCGATCCGTGAAATATTTAATAAGTCGACTCTACAAAAAGCCACTATTCTTAGCATAAACTCCACAGCTGTGTATCACTTTTAACAAAAGGGCGTATCTAAAAGGTACATAAGAAATAGGTATGGGAGAAAAAAGCCAACATAAACTTTCTCTCCCCTTCATTTGATATTCAACATCATGTAATTAAAATCCAGGTTTGATGAAAATCAACGAAGCGTGAAATATAGGCAAAGTTGGTTTATGTCCCACTTAGAAATTGACATTTCCCCGTTCTATGACCATTGCGGAGCACGCTGAAAAATGACATACATGCAATTACTCTCAAGTTAATTTCACCCTCACACTTAATTATACCTTTGTCGCTGGTGCCTTTGGCCTCTGATGTATAAACATCCCATATGTGAATAGATGGCTTCAAATTATTAATGGTTCTTCGAAACGTCATCTACGGGCCTTTCTGCACAGTGGTATCGTTTTGAAAATAAAGCCAATTACAATTGCAAAAAATTGTCTTTTTCACGATTTTTTTTTTCATCTGGTATCAAGTTGCACCTTGTTCTCACGTAACTTATTAATAACCAATCATCACAGATCAAGTACATATAAATATATAAAATTGAGGGTTGGTAACCGTCTCCAAAGTTAGAATTCTAGCTTAATTTGGATTTACATTATAGCCGTACATGTAGAGTTAGTTATATGGGCTCGTAGGACCCAAGCCCCTCAATAAGTGACAATTTTACATAACGTGTGTGTGCATTTTGATTCATAATATATTTAAAAACAAAACATATTAAGATTCGATATCCCCTCTCTGGATCCACCTCTGATAGAAATATTGTACCTTTCTTTTACCCTCGCACTCAAATAATTTGCTTATTGCATGATGAAATAGGCATGAAAATAAAAAAAAATTACAATGCGTTTATTTATTAATACACAAAGTGAGATCGAACATTCTCTAGTGAGATTTTTAGCACTGTTTATTTTTAACAAGTATGTCAATGTCAGGTCTTATTTTTCGTGCTACAAGTGTTTTCATGGAAGACGGCCATCATCCTGGTCCTATCTTTTGACTCTTTACCAACTTCATTCTTGAAATCAACTGTTCGCAGACAGATATTCCCGAATAGTGGAATCATTTTCAAAGTACCGGAGTCGAATGATCGCGAAAATGATATTGTCGACGTATTTAATGGTACAATAGAATTCAAAGGCCCCAGTTTTTTGAGAAAAAATCGGTATTACACTGCAAATAAACCAACTTTATTTGCATATTCCTAAGCCTATCCTCAACAGATAAACTGAAAGCACATTATTGCTTGAAATAAACCAGATTTTTTATGAGCAGGCGGGTCGCAGGTTGATTGTTTCCGTGATCGTTGTCGATTGTTCACGCCCCTGGTTTAGATTTCCAAATAAAGACGGACATCTGTCAGTGGTTCATCTCACCACGTTAGAACTGATATCACCCTGAGATACATTTGCATCCAACTGAGATTGATTGAGAATTAAACTCGAAATCAACAGGCCCCAGAGAGAGTGGAGGGAACCAATAGGGCGCTAGACGGAATTAAAGAATTTACAATAGCAAATGTTTGGGCATGAAACAGACATGAACCTTGTCCATGTTTATGGTGAAAGAATTGACTAGGTGATACTGAAGAAGGACTTACAATACATGCTACTTGTAAATAAAAGATTCTTACAGCAAAATGTAAGCTATAAGTTATTACAATTTTCAATATCATTTATTTACATATAAGACAATTACTCGAGATATGAAAATTTGCTAAAGAAACACATACACATTTTATTTATATACAGAGAGAGAGTAAACGTTATTCAAAATACGCGTTTATGTATCTTTCTTGCGTGACATCAATTTCAGGAAAATGGCGTAATCAACAAGACCAAGATTTCTAGAAAACTGGTCAGTTATGACCATCTTGATGAATTATGATTGAGTTAGTTACGGAACTTATAGAGCTGGTAAACTGAGAGGGTAACTGTTACCATATTGAGCAACCGCGAAAAGGGAAGTGCGTAAGACGATGCGTTTGACCACAAGTAATTATTCTAAAAAATTCCCAGACATCCAAGATGGATTGAAGTGTCTGTGAGATATGTCTATCTTACAACCCTTTTGCCAGATCCTAGAAAAAACCGCAAACTGACTGAATCAACGAGTTATTTTGCTCATTCAGTTAAGTCTGGGTGAAGTTTTACATACTTCTAGTTTGTTGCAACGGCGATTATAAAGTCGGTTTACCACACGAACAGAAATATAAGTGAATGATAAAAGATTATTATTTTTTCTCATACTTATGCATGCGTAATACAAGCACGGAAAACACAGTTTATGTAACACTAGCTTGAAGCCATGGGCGCTCATACGGGGAGCAGAGGGGGCTCGGGTCCCTTACCTGCTTAAAAATTTGATTTGCTCGAACCTGCTATGCATTTATTTTCAAAAGTTTTACAGTCACATTTTAAAATAAGGTACTTTTTAGCTCTTTACTAATTGTCAAGCAGTATCAATTATTTTTGTAGCGTTTTGGTATCTTGTACATTCACTAAAATTCTCTACAGCTTTGCGGGGGAGGTAAGTTTTCTCAGCCCCTCCACCCCGAAGTACTCGTATGGCCGCCCATGCTTGCAGCTACATCACTGTAACCTAATAGCCAGATCATTATAGCCTACATCTAGATTACTACGTACACTGTAGGACATAGTGATCCCCTACAGCTGGATTACTATATCCTACAGCGTTAAATCACCATCACCTATAGTTACATCATTTTGACCTAAGATTTTACTTTTATTTAATCGCGAATAGTGTAGGCCCGGTTTTGGAAAAATTTTTGGAAGATTTTTTTTCAGTGACTCATTGGAAAGTGCTAGTATGATTTTTTTTATACCGGGTGATTCAGGATAGGTGTTACCGCAATTACTCTTTTAACCGTTAATAAAAAAGAAAATTCCAAAGAAAAAGTGCTCAATTATGTAAATAGGTTGAACATGTTATTTATTTTACAAGTGGTCGTGTATGTATAAAAAAAACTTTATGCTAGCCCTCTACCAAAAGATTTCCAATTAGAAAAATATAGTTCTATATCCAATTAATCAAATAAGGAAAAAATCATATTTTTAGTGGAATATTCGCAGCGTTATTAAAAGTTAATTTTCATCGTTTATCAACTTTCATCGCTGTTTTGACCAAATAATGGTAACCTTAGGGAATTATTTCGGGGGAAATGTGAAGCTTACATGAAAATTTGTTTTGAACACAACATGAACTCAGAATTCAATCAAAGTGCTATTTCATTTATTATTATTTTTTCAACTTGTAGATCGCCCCCATATATTTGGCGATCAAACCCAGAATTTTAAATATGCGACGTCTCGGCGACCATTCCACGTCAAAACATGAAACCTTTATCACGTCGTTAAAAAAAGTTGTCATATTCAATTACCAATCACTTTCATAACATCTAAAAACAAAGAACCACTATTTTTATGGAACACAATAAAAAATAAGGAGCAATATTTTTATGTACGATATAAATTATATTCATGTAGGGTCTCGAGAGTTCAAGTCCCTTCCTCATTTGATGATATCAGCAAAATTTTCTCTTTAAGGACGAATCTCACGTATGTATGTGTGTGTGCGTGCGTGTGTTTTTAACTACCTGAGGAACCACCCACATCTTTTGAATCGCTACGCCCCTGCGTAGGACGTGCGAGTATATGCTGAATAAGAGAAACAGGGCGAATGTCCAGTGGACTATTCGCTTACGGAACTGACCTTCATTAACACCTGTGAATGTAAATACACTGGCATCGGGATTCTCTGCACCTTCTGGAATTCATCGGCATACAACAATTAACCACCTTTTGACCTAATCTTTACCACTTGTGGCTGTACATTGAAGAAGGACAGGGGACACGTTTCAACCATATGGAAGAAGACTAATATGAAAACAATAAAAAGAAATTATGGTGATGACATTCGCATACTGCAAATTTGAAACAAATTGAGGTCGATTTTGCGTTGGCCCGCTGACTGTGAAATTGCATTTCCTTGCCTGATGTCGTCGGATTCGTCACACCAATGTTTTCCGGGAAAAGCCCGCGAACTAGTAAAATCGGAAATTCAGGATCATAAAGGTTGTCTCTAACCGAAAAATAATCGGTTTCATCATATGAAATTGATTTGTAAATTACGAGCACGGTGAAACTTTTTGTTCTTGATATCCCTATTCTTGTAATAGTAGATCGACTCACTGTGCTAAACACTCGATGATTAATATAATACACAATAGGCACAGTTTTTGAAACGAAAATTTATTCGGCTTTAAACGTTTTTCGAAAGCCTTGAGCTTTCATCGAAGAAGCAAGAAACCCTAAGCGTACATCGCTCGTAAGGGCGAGTGTACAATCAACAATTGTACACTCGCCTTTAAGAGCGATGTACGTTTATTTACGGTTTCTTGCTTCTTCGATGAGAGCTCAAAGCTTTCGAAAAACGTTTAAAACCGAATAAATTTTCAAAAACCGTGCTTGTTGTGTATTATACTATTCATCCCTATTCCTGTCCATGCATCTAGAAACGTGCAACTTTTTTAGAACAAACCCCTTAAATGGTAGATTAAACGATACGAAGAGGACTAACTGTTAGTACCCCCTCGTCCTTCAAGCAATTGTCATAAAAATTTAAAAAAAGTTAATAAATAAATGTACAAAACATGAATAAATTCTCTTAAAACGAGCATGAATACTGTAATGATCACATGGCGTTAGCATGGGAAAGTGAGACTTGTAGGTCTTCTTTGTGAAAAGGGTCGAGAGGAAACAGTCCGGATGTGGGCGGATAAAATTGCAATAACTCTGGTCTGCAAGGTCCAGATTGACATTACAGAATATTTATGGGAAACATGTATGGAACGGGGAGAATGGTCACATCGGCCAATCAGGTGTGACCACGGTCTTAAGACTGACCAATTATATCATAGTGGAGAAAGAGTTGGTTGCGTACAGTGGGTAAGAGAGGGCAGATCGAACGAGGCAGAGGAGTAGGAAGGACACACGTGTGTGTGATTTCCGTGCCTCATCAATACGTTGGAACTTAGGGGGTGTGCCTATAGTTGCCTTGTCTGTGATGTCAAGGTATATACTAATCACCTTCAATAAATAGTGTTAGATTGTTTCTTCATTCTTGATATCTACCTCACTCTTCATCATCGACCTTCTAGTTTTCTACCTAGAAAACAGGAATACAGAACCCGCCTCACGAAGAGACGTAGATTGCTCAGTTACGAGCCGAGCTGGTAGCAGCACAACGACTACCTGCACACACGCTAAGTGTGATCGCACATATATTCCTGCCCATGACAGAAATACATACTCTGTTATTTGTTTTGTGATTCAAAGTTTTTTTCTCTGGAACAATGAAAGCCCCGAATGGGACGGTTACGAGCAGGCAGACACATAGTGATGGACCTCGTGAAGTTAATAATGTGAAGTATTTTTAAAAACAAAAACCAGCGTTTTACAAAAATTTGAAATGAGAGTCGCTAGTTTTTGGGGTTCAAGAGATCACTTGAAGGTCAAATTGTCTATTTTAAAGAGAGAAACATTTTTTATTCTTATTCCTCATAAAAAAAAAATGAATAAATAAACTTTTGTAGAAAACTTTTTTTTTTTCCCCCCCCATTTAGCTCTTAGTTTCTGAGATATTTAAAAAGTAAGTTGTTTGAATAAAAACGTTCATACGGTATCATGCGAGTTGCGTATTTCTCCGAGATTATCCATACACAAGGACCATTTCGACTTTTTCCTTTATAAACAGATACTTCATTTTAACACACAATAAACTAAAATTAAATTTTTTTTAACATTCCAAAGAGTTAACTTTTAAATGACTTATATCAAATGGGTGACTGTACTGGCGGCAGGGTCGGCTAAATGAGACTACACTGCGTTTCCCTTTGAAGGGGCGTGAATACCCTGAGAACGAAGCTTACTTGAAACAACGGCTATCTCTGGCGAGGGGGAGTGCCAGGTGACCTGTAATGGCTAGTTATTGAGAAAATATTATCTCTCTCAATTATTGACATAAATAATTTATTTAATAGGTGCCACGGGACTGCAAATAAGTACTAGGAAATAGGCAACATACATAAAATATTTATTAATAGCTAAACATAACATGAGACTAGTAGAAAGCATGAAAAATGATAATTGTGATAACTTCGTCTGAGGCTTAACTATGGCGCGGCTAAACATGCCGACATCTATTAAATAGCTCATCTGAAGTGTGCTTACATTAGTTTCCTCTCTAGATTGCTGACCTTTCGACACTTTTTTTTATTCTAACAATTTGACTACGGTAGTAGCCTATCTTGGGTATTACACACATATCATAAAACGATCAATTATAACTGCATTATTGGAGTTCATTTTAGTTTTGGAACACATATTGCAATCCATAGCAATCATTACGAAATACATTATCAACAGCAATAATATCCAATAATTAAACTGTCATGTGACTATCATTAATTATGTTGCGTAACTAACTCTATATGTCTAATCTGACTCTTAGGGAATTCCAAAGAAAACCGCATGATTTATTGATTGAACATTGCATGGTTCCCATTTTTTAGGATTCTGTCCATTCCGTCTTTCCAACCCAGAGCCCATAAAAACCTTAATACGGCACTGAATGAAGACTTCTCGAATATAAACTATCAAAGGGGAGTGCTATAACTATATTTGCATAGTGTTGTTTCACATAGTGCTCCATCTCCAAAAATCTACGGTGTAAATTAACTCGCTCCATCTCCAAGAATCTGCGGTGTAGAGTGAAGTGCTCCATCTCCAAAAATCACCATGGATTAGAGTAGTAACCAACTTGTTTGGCATGCACAAAGCCAGGGATTGGATCCAAGCGGTACCGAAAGCTTTCTGTTTCCTACTGATACGTGGTTTAATTTCCTAGGAAACAAAAGACCGAATCCCCCTCGAAAAACAAAAGACCGAATCCCTCTCGAGAAACAAAAGACCGAATCCCCTTCGAAAAACAAAAGACCGAATCCCTCACGAAAACCAGAAGATCGAATCCCTTTCGAAAAACAGAATTTCTTAGTAAAGGATGACTTCAACAGTCCTTGCATCGACGTCAGTATTAAGAGGGGTTTGAATGAAGTTATTTGTGTCTACTGAAAACAGTTTATGACTATGAATGGAAACCGTTTATAAAAAAACAAAAGGGGGGAAAAAATAATATAGGGTCATTTCGTGTACGTTATATTCCGCACTTACGGCGAATGTGAAATGAAACTTTACTGTGAAGACTATGCAAATCTTTTACAATTAGCCTATTTCACAATAAGCTTGTTTTTCCAATAATTAGACAATTTTGGAGCAAAGTCTTTAAGCTCGTTTGAAGCCTATTAAGTAGTCAATACGGAAAGTGGTCTTACACAGGCCAGGCTAACATTTTGAAGACGATTACAATATGAAGCACGTATCGATTAAGATGCAATCGCGGCCCAAAAGTCTAATCGTTTTCGAGGAATTGGTTATTAATAGTACAGAATTTAATTGCTTTAAAGCTATCATTAAACACACGAACGGAAGGATAAGGGGCACATCATGCGACTCAGTAACCTCTCGTCTGTCTTATGATTGGTCGTAATTGTACCTAAATATGTAGCGCTCCCTCTAGCGCCGATCCATACAACTTTATTACATCAGTTTGAAGCTTTGGTAACAATTCGCCTCCGAGGTGTTTAAATGGGAAGTCAATCATTTCGTTAGAAGAACTATTGCTAGTTCCAGTTAGCCATGCTTCAAACAACGATTTCGTGACCAGACTATGTTAATATGCTACGATTGCTCGGGTAAGTTGAGTTAAGTAATTATGCATACAATATAAAATTTACCTAAGTTGATTGTTGTTGAAAATGATCACCGCTTCCCATTTCCTTTTTAATGCATGCCATGTGTTATGTAGCTGTCAGTCATGTACATTTCACACGTTCGGGAACACCAGCCCCCACCCCTCTCTGATTAAAGTGAATGTTCGTTATGTTGGGCACCCCCCGGGGACTGATCGGTTTCTTCGCTAGTGGGCCATTATTCCATTTTGCAACTGATTGATGGGAGCTAATATGTTGTCCATTACGAATCGGCGTGTCTTCAATTACTCGTTTAATATATCTGGGGTAGGTTTAACGTGGGGAAACACATCTCTGTGCGACTGAAATTAATAACCTTGCAGTACGCGCATTGAACACCAATACCACATTTTATTCTCGCCCAGATTCACAAAAGAAACAGGGTTGATTAAAACCCATGACCGAGGATAACAATGGCAAGTGTTGTGCCTATTTTATTCAATTAATGACCATGTTATTTCAAACGAAAACAACTTTTGAAACAACAATAAGATAATAATGGAATATAAGACATTGAAATATAACATGTATAATTTTATTCTATGGGGAAAAACCAATAGCAAATGAGATTAAAAACAAGACTATAGATTAAAATATTCTGGTGCCCCTAGCAAATTCTAGCCCTAGATTTTGTAAAAGGAAAAAAAAAAAGCAAATCTTTCTTTCGATTAGATCTTTAAAGCCTCAGGAACTACTCCGGTAAGCCTCAACGTTAATTTGGCGGCGATGACAAGCTAAAATTAATGATATTTAGTTAAAAGTATTATTATTAATTACAAAGATCTTAAAATCTTGTAGAAAATATGGTGACCAAAATCAGTGCCCTAGAATATGCTTATTTGTCCCCTCCGCCCTAAGGGCGGAAGCTTAAGGAGAAAAACGGCCTTGAGTATATAGTCCGTTCCCCAAAGAAAAACTCCTTAAGAAATAGAGGAGGGTAATTCAAACACGATTGTGTTGATACTCCACGTTTTATGGTTCAAGCTAGAACCTACGTTTCAGGTAAAGAAAAAAAAATCTATGAACCATAAAATGTCGATTACCTAAAATTTACTCATAGAGTCATTTCACCTCTTCTTCCGGGTCCTGTAAGTCAGTTGTAGGGGAGACTTCCAGTATTACGTAAGCAATATTTTGGCCATTTGAACCACCACTCCTGGTAGGTAAAAATTAACATAGAAAAATAAACTCAGCGGCAGTACCCCCCACCCCCAATCAAAGGTGCTTACGCAATACTTGAACGTTCCCTATTACGATCATAAGTGTAACTGAGGAAGGAGGAAAGGTCTAGTAGTGGGTCAGCTCTCACCCCTGGACCACGGAACTCGCTATGCTAAACAACAATTCAGAAAGCATCCGAACGTTTTGCATGTCTCGATTTCCCCCATGGCCTTTAACTCACAAATACCGAGTTAAAGCTACACTATGTAGTTCATTTTACACTTGAAATCCACATAACACTATCCCGCGTAACACTAATTCGTTAAAACGCAGTTTGCAAATTATTTTTTTATTTAAAAATGACAATAGTTCGTTCTAAATGTTATTAAACTTCTCAAGAGCAGCCAGCATCGCATACAAATCCGTCGGGGGGAGTTCTTCATGTACGTTCTTTGAGAGAATCCTCTGTTATTACACTGGCCATTATAGCGTTAATTCGCATAATCTATATTTTTCAGGACTGTATTTCCAACTTTACGTTTGTATTTTACTGGAAAAAGAGGGTTAAAGTCATGCTCCTTCGGGACCCACAGATTTTCAAGGAATCTGAATCCTACATAATTTTGAGTGGAGTTAACATATATCCTACATAGCATGTTTAGTGGAATCTTAATATACATCCTACATAGTATGTTAAGTGGAGTCTCAATGTTTATCATCCTATATCATCAACGTGGAGTTTTCAAGATAATCGGGGAGCGAGGGGGCTCAAGAACGCATGTATATTTATACATTACAATATATGTAAAATTGCAATTTATTTCAAATTGGAGTTTCAGGCTCCACGGGCCCATTAATTCCACGCCTATGTCTTACATAATATGTTGAGTTGTCTCAGTGTATATCCTACATAGTATGTTGAGTGGAGTCTCAATCTATGTCTAAATACAATCCTGCATAGTATGTTGAATGAAGTCTCAATGTGTGTCTATAATACAGTCCAAACTATTAGCTTCCGGAGTTTAAAGCTATTATTTAAAGGGAATTTTTAAACTATTAACTTCTTGGCATGAAAGAAACGTAAACAAGGATTTAATTTTATGTCGTTCCCTTTACGCATTTTAAAATACCATTCGCTGAAGAAAACAAGATCCCATATGAAACTGAAAAAAATAAACAATCAAGCATCTTGGAATGCTTGATTTATTGTTAAAATACATGAAAAACACACACACCCTAAACAATAGTAATAGCATCGTGCATAGTGCTACAATATCATGTTTCACCATGTTTCTAGGCTATGAGCATAACGAACTGATAGCATCTTATGTTAACAGGTCATGAGTGAACATGACAACACAAACTTGCATAAATCTGTTATTTTTATTTCTTTAATGCGATTGAAGCTTTTCCAATTCAACGGGCATTTCATCACGTTTTGCTTTGTATTACTGCAATATGTTATCAAGGGGTTTCTCTCTAATTGAGCAGCAGGAAACTGTTTTTACTGATGACACTGTACTGACGGTTTCATTGCGAATCGAGGTCTATTTCAACAACAATATACTAGTCGTCATAGGATATAATATTAACAGAAAGAAGAGCGGATGCCGGAAGAAGGGAATATGTAAATGAACAAACAATCAGATTGAAATAAAGGTTCCACTCATCTTGGAGAAAAAAATTCCTCGACTTTCCAGGTTTTTCCTACAAAATTCCCCGACTTTCCAAGTTTTTCCGACAAAATTCCCTGTAAGCGAATTTTTGAATTGAACTTCGGTTTCAGAGAAAGTGGTTTCACGTTCACGTGAAATTTAAATACTCAGAGCAGAAGTTAAGACGCGCTTCTCTGGCCTTTCCAGATTCGACTAAAGTATCTAATTTTCCCTGAATTTTAGGGACGATTTCAAATTCCTTAACAATTCCAGATTTTCCAGGTGCTTGGAAACCCTGTGAAACAGACATTTGTATTTGCTTGGTATAGAGTTTTTCCAGATGATAATGAGCAAGCGTTACGTGGGTTATTGAAGTGCAGTAGAACCCCTGTTATCCGATTCCCTTTCATCCGTAACTCTCACTTGGCATCTGTTTTCGTGGGAATTATGTCTTTAGGGCTTAGCATGGCTGAAGAAGGAAAAAAAGTACGGTTTAGCAGAACTAATACCGTTAAAGCAACTTCGTGACAGAGTTGCGAAGCCAAGGCAATCACCAATCCAAACTGCATCGAACAAAACTCTACTTCGAATCGTTGTGTGAAGTTTTAAATAATTTCGGTGCAAATAAAAGGAAATTATTTCTAAAATAACGACATTCCATACCTGTTAAATGTACGACTACTATAAAAGTAATGACTTCGAATCAGAATTGTAATTTCTAGAGGGCCCCTGCATTGATGCACTTTTTTTGTTCACCTGGAAATTTTAGTTTATCAATGCAGGCTCTGTTCTCATTAACTCGCATGATACACTACCAGGGCCGGACTGGGCCGTCAGCCTCCGGGCGGGCGGGCGGACAGACAGACAGACCTTGAAACTGGGCATGATTTTAGTTTAAATATTTTGGACAGTTGAAAGGTGTGGAAACATTTCTGCATAGAGGTTCTTTTACGAGAAAATAAATTCCCGAATATGTTTCTTATTTTCAAAAAGTGCAATTTGATCTCAATTTTTTAACCATCCATTGAAAATTTGTTGTGTTTATAGTCGAATACAACAGTGGCATGCAAAGCGTGTGTATTTAGATTCGATATTATTTAATTAAAATTACGCCATGTCGTTTTTAAAATATTTTTCTTTGCATTTTATTAGGAAGTGATAGTTGAAGACTTAATGTCTTTGGGATGAAAAATAGCTTAGAAGTGATAACATCAGCACTTCGTGTATATAACAAATTGGGTTTAATAATATACCATCTAGTAAAAACTCATTTCCGATAAGAACTTTACAGACAAAAATAAAACTGATGTCTTATTACAAAATTAATTCGCTTTCAACTTCCTTGTCCACCTGATTAGTATATTTGATAACGGCATTGAATGAAATGCCGTAATTCCTGATCCCTGAATTATAGAGTCGAGAAAAGTTATATAAAAATGTAATTTGTTATATAAAAGATCATAGTGTTTTATTAGTAAATTGTGCAAAATTGTACATATACATATCGCCGCAGAATATAGACAAAAGCATTTATAAATGTCTACAAATGCCTAGGCAGATCAGTTCAAATGTGCTGTTTATGTTTAAAAAAAATGCTAGTATACCACAGCTGAAACAAAGCTATAATTTTTTTTATAAAATACGCTCGTAAGGGATTGAGTGTTTGTCGTCTGTAGCTCAGTTCCTAATAGTACCTACCCGTATAGTGGGAGGTCGTGGGATCGTGCCCCACCAGACGCAAAAATCATTTCTCAACGAACGTTCCACGATCTAACCATGCCATAACATCCGCGTTACTATTAATACGCCTAAAAAATGTTTATAATTATTTCTTAAATTAAAGCTATAATTTTTAAATAAAATATTGTTTTTCTTCACGTTTTTAAAAAATTTTAAAATTATAATGATTTTACGTTTACTCCTATGTATAACTTCTGCAAAGCAAAAGAAAACAAAACCGTAAGACAATAATCATATTTCACTATGACTATAAATCCATGATCTTCATATACACAAGGTTCCCGTTCACATTTGATAAAAAATTCCCTGATTTTTTCGGGTTCTCCCTAATTTTTCCAGGTTTTTTCCCGACTTTTTCCGCAAAATTCCCCGACCAATCACAAGCAACTTCCAACTGCGCTTTCGTCTGCGGGGAAAACGGCTTCGCTTTCGTGGTAGCTCTAGCTATTTAAACAGGAGATAAGGTTTTTCCCGTCTTTCCCAAGCTCGACCAAATAATCCCTTTTTTATATCCCCTAAACTGTAAGGGCGATTTCAAATTCCCTGAAAATCCCAGGTTTTCCAAGTTCGTGGGAATCCTGTATATATATATATATAGTATACGTGTGCGTACACAATCTTTTCTCTTGTTAATTTAAGTTAGCGTTTCTCAACCTTCATTGCTCATGCACCCTTTTCATTATATCTCACAAGATGTCATCTCCCTCCCTAACATTTTGTTTGGTTAGCATCAGTATTGCCACAATTTGAATCTACCATTTTGAGATTGAAATTCCCCCCCAAACCAAAGCCTTAAAATGCCCCCTTCCCCTGGTTGAGAACTCCTAATTAAGGGCAAGAGGGATTTGAACAACTACACTAACAACATCTTAATATGTTCTTAGACAGCTGGTTGTTTGTTTCTTTCTATCCTAAAGTAGTATAATTAAACTCCGTTAAGACGAACACACGTAAGACACAAATTACTTTTAATACAAACTGTTTTCTGAAGTCCCGTCAGATTGTATAGCATACTATGCTTTCTGGAAAAGGCGAATTACTCTTAATGAAAACATATTTTCTGTTCCCCTTGGTGTTCGTCTTAACGAGGTTCAAGAGTACCTTGTAATCGGAGGAGCAAGTTGAATTGTTGTTTTGTTTCGTTTGTGAATTTAAGGTGCAAGAAATAGCAAGGGTCATGCTGCTCCAGGACGTACAATTTTCCGAGGAATTCTATAATCTTAAGGACTACAGAAACACCCAGATTACAATAGGTCGGTAAGCATTTTTTTTTTTTTTGTGGGGCGGCGGAGACACTGTTGAGGGTCGAACTCGAGATAATGGCGCCCTGGATCAAAAGGTTACAACTGCGGGGTGTGTTTCACTTTTGACTTGAAACCAATAATTCAACACAGCTGATAGCCATAAAATTTGTGATATTCATTGCCGTGAAATCAAGGGCGGATACAAGGGGGGAGGTGACAAGGGTCCCGACCCCCCGAAATGTATTTATTCGCTGCAAAAAATCCCAACTTTCATGATAAATGAAGGGTTTTCCAGGACCATCGCAAATTCATCTGTCCTTAACCACCCAAATAATAATAATAATAATAAAAGTCTGTGTCCGCCCCTGCATGGAATTAACCAGCTAATGTTTTTTGTTTTTTTGACTGAATAATTGTAAGAGGGTTCAATAGAAAACTTCAGTAGAATGGCAGTAAGGATGAAAAATTAGATTTTATGGAAAAAGGTTTTTCTAACTCAAAATCCAATATTTTTGATAAAATAAATTTGGAATCATAAATCAAAAGAAAGCTTTGGCATTTTCGCCGAAATATCAAAAGGAATATTTCGAGATAAAGTTATTTTTTATACATGGAACAGAAATGCCTTTGTTATCTTTGACACCTTTTTGTAACCTTTAAAATGAAATAATCTAATTCATAGCACTTTCACTCTCTCTTTATTATTAACTTATCGTAATTCGTAAACAATAAGTGCTTTGTTCCAAACGCACCAGAAATAAATGCAATCGACAAAATATGCAGCGAAAGGGCACAAAATTTAATATTGTTTATTTCATTTTCTCTAGTCACGAATAGGGTAATTGCAGGGCAACTCACTCAGTTTTTGTTTCGTTTTCTTCAATGTGGCTAAAGAAATATTTCTTCCGATAGAAATATATAATTTAGCTTGCAGAGATATCCTACCACCATTTTTAAGATAATTCCATTGCATTTTTGTTCGCTAACCTAATTTATTTTGCACGAGATGAAAGGTTTTTACTGATTACAAAATCCGCACAATAAGATCCATCATCTTGTGGCGTCAGAATTATCAATTATTTCGAAAGTTCACATTCCATCAAAAACTGAGATACGAGTGCTCTCTTAAAAATTATTAATACTTTGAAATAAATCACATTTTTCTATCCTTTTGTCCAAGTGAGAAACACGGAAGAGGTCAGGCTACAGCTCGTTGAAACATTAGTCTTACTTGTGGACTAAATGTAAGTACTAATATTTTAAAAAATACTTTGCTAATACTTTGTCAAATACTTTGCTAATACTTTGTCAAATACTTTGCTAATACTTTGTCAAATACTTTGCTAATACTTTGTCAAATACTTTACTAATACTTTGTCAAATACTTTACTAATACTTTGTCAAATACTTTACTAATACTTTGTCAAATACTTTACTAATACTTTGTCAAATACTTTACTAATACTTCGTCAAATACTTTACTAATACTTTGTCAAATACTTTACTCATACTTTGTGTAGCACTTTAATATAATTTATAAAATATAAATACTTTACTAACACTTTATAAAATACTTTACCTACTAATACGTTAAAATGTTTCATTTATTAAAACTTTGAAACGTTTTACTTTCTACAATAGTCATTACTAGCATTTTAAAATATATGTAGTTGGTAAGCCCGGGAATATTTTGTCGAATTTTGCCTACGCGGTTTATTATTAGTTAATGACTTCTGAAAAGTTCGTAACTCTTTAAAGATGTGAATCACTCTCATGAAATTCATTCGCATTAAATTTTAATGAGCTGTAAGTAGAAAAATATCAACGTTTTTGAAATAATGAATTTTTTAATATGAAAATTTGAAAGTAAATCTTTGGTAAATAACATATGTTAAGTAGCTCATTTGTGCTATTTAGTTGCTAACCCCTGACCTATATGACGTTCGATTCTCTAAAATATCCTTTAATACTGTGCAACAGCGAACGAATTATGAAGGTCTGATTGCTCGACGATTTCAATACCCTCCGTTATCCCGTTATGATTACTTCGGAAGTTACTCTGGAAATAATGATTATTTCGGAAGTTACTCTGGAAATTACGATTATTTCGGAAGTTACTCTGGAAATTACGATTACTCCGGAAGTTACTCTGGAAATTACGATTACTCCGGAAGTTACTCTGGAAATTACGATTACTCCGGAAGTTAATCTGGAAATTACGATTACTCCGGAAGTTACTCTGGAAATTACGATTACTCCGGAAGTTACTCTGGAAATTACGATTACTCCGGAAGTTACTCTGGAAATTACGATTACTCCGGAAGTTACTCTGGAAATTTCAGAGTTAAAAGTTAATAAGGTTGCGCAATGCAGGGTCGGTCGTTAGATTTAAACCGTTCACACATTAAATAAATATTTGAGCCAGATCGCTGAAGACTGAAATCTGGAATCAAAACGTGAGGGGAAGCAAAATATGGCGTCCGTAGTTTTTATCATAGATAAATTTCTTCTGGTGAAAGTACCTACATAATTCGAGATTGATTAAAATACCGCGAAGACCCAGTTACAGAAATTTACGAGCGCAAGTGTAAACCTCTTAACCTGCGACGAAAATAAAGACAAATTAAGAAGATTAGCAAGTAAGCTCCCATCCCATTACAAACCCTCAATGCGGTTCTACAGATCATAATTTAGATCGAGAGATTCTTTCGGTACCCAATTAAGATTAAAAACTCCCCGATTTTAATCTCCGGGTGAATGTGCCATTAATGTAATTTTAAAGAAGCGGGGAAAACACTCGCTGCCGCGCCTCCTAAAATTCTGCCAAAGCGAGAATATTAAAGGAAAAGCACCTCTCGCAAAATACAGTTTCGTAAACTACTGTAAAGTATTATTCCTCAAAATAATATGCAGTACTGTTTTGTAAACAACGTTATACAGCACTGTTTTGTATGCTGTACAACACTGTTTTGTATACTGTACAACATTGTTTCTAGTGTTTTGTGAACTATATTGTACAGTACTGTTTTGCAAAATAATTGCAGTTAATTTATCGATTGACACCCACGTTTAAAACTCATACTAAGCTTTTGGTATGGGAGAAAAGGGACATCGTCCCATCCTCCACGAAAAACTCACCCAGTGGCTTTATTAATGACCCCGACCATTATTTGGCAATTGTGTTAACCTGAGAAGGGTAATGCTATCCTATATTGTAATTATTATTTTTGTAAAATATTTTAAAAGCACTGTTTCGTGAAATGCTGTAAAAAATATGAGTAGGGTAAATGCGGGTTACATGCCCGCGCCTTTTAAAATCGATATTCTGAGACCCATGGCGCACAAACATGAAATTTACTTAGTCATAATAATCGATACACTTTTAAGAAGCATATATATTAGAAAAAAATAATCTACAAAAAATTCAATAAGCCGCTATAATTTATTTTTTAACACCCTTCGTTGCGGCATCTCTCCCAATTGTGTCGGGTGTTACGCCGCACCATAGGGTTCACGTTCCGTATAGTAAATATAAATAAACCCGGTCAGCATGACCATTTGTAGATCTTTGAGGCCGTAAAACCTGAAAACAAACAAACAAGCCGTATAGTAAATGAATTTACGACCTATCAAATACGTTTCTTCAAAAAACTATGTTATCAAAAAATAGAATAACCGAAATTGCGATTTTATAAAACATAAAAATTGAATAAATTTAAAAAACATCTGCTGTTTTTATTGTGAACTAATTTTCAGAATCGGAACAAACATGGACAAAATAATGACATAAATGAATTACTTTTTTTTTCAAATAGGCTGGGCTAATTTTTTAATCCAAACAACGGAAAGTTCTAAAAACTAAAATTAACATCCGAAAGAATACGCGCGGCATATGTCCCTGATTTTAACTGCGGCATGCGGTGACATATTCCTGTAGGCAAGCAATATGGGTTTTTTTTTCTTTTGGATATCTTCGAAATATATATATATATATATATATATATAATCCAAAAATTCTAACCCTGAAGCTGTTCAAAATGCAATACATATTTGTATTGATACTACTAGATGTCAGCAGTATCGTTATAGTAAGCATTTAAGGAATTGCTTATCAGATTAAAATTATTTCACTCTTACGCGGCTTAAAAAATTAAAACAATTAGTATTTATAAATTTAATTGAGGTTTAATTTGACGAACTCACAGATTTCAAGCAAAAAACACGATAAAATGGGAAATAAAAATAGGTTAACATCAAAATGCTCACGAAAACTTGTCCATAGAGATCCATAGTTAACGTTTTTCCATGGAAAGCAGGAATCAAATTGCTTTTCATTCGATGTCACAAGCCCCACTCTTAGACCGTGGCGCCATCCAGTGAAAAAAATTGCGAAGTAGTTAATTGGACCGCGGATGAAAGTTCATGTACATAACACAGATTTGCTGAGCTTTTATAATTAAGGAAAAAATGGAAATGTGTTTTAAATTGATGTTAGACAAGCAATGCTTACATTGCTTCTATGGACCGCACGCCACTGGCGGCATGTATACCAATTTGTAAGGTACAGATGCCTCACCCCACGCCTTCCTGATCTTGAATTCAAACATGGCGAAATAACAATGAAACCTCTCTATACTAAGACTATGCTTCGCTCAAACAGGGAATCCACTGACATCGTTAAAGTCTTAGCTGTAATATACAAAATACGATAGCACACGAAAATATTTCATAATAAACTCTATAACTCACCTTATATATTTGTTAATTTAAAAACAAAAAGGCACAGGAACACGATGTTTTTACCGAACACGCTTCAAATAATACATGGCGCACATTTGGTATTTTTTGCAGTGTCATCCCACAGCCCTGGGAATACAGGGCTGCCACCTTTCCCATTTTTCCTTTCACAAACCACCACCATTCCACAGCCCTTTTCAGAACTAGGGGGGGATGCGTAATCTATACCTGATGCAGCATGTAACGCGGATTTACCTTAATTACTTATTCACAAGTATAATAGTAATTCCTGTTTTTACGAGACGATAATTACTAAGGTTCCTGGAAAAATAAAATAATAGTATAAAATAATGTAATGTAATAACGTAAAAATTCAAAATTATAAAATTAATAAAAAAATTCAAGGGGCTCTAGTAATTAAAATATTAAAAGACAAAAAGTACAAAGTATTGTTATTATTTATGTTTTCACTGGCTCTGGTTGGCTCGAATGCACATGCGAATTCTTCCAATCAGGGGTTCCTAATTTTTTTTCCCCCAATTTAGCTCCCATAGTTTGAAATCGCACAATTAAATAACATGGGCTTGGGGTTTCCTGAAAAGTTTACCTAATTGTAATTTGAATTACTCGTTTCTTTGCTTGCGGTTTTCAACGTGGATAAGGTAAGCCGATGTGGGGGTGATGGAGATGTGAGGGGGGAACACCCTGTTCAAACAAAATTAATTAAAACGTTCTCCCTACACAATCTGGATTCTCTAATGAGACTCCAATTTGGGGAGAAATTTGTTTATTTACCTTCGTTTTTTGAATTAGGGCATTGGATCACGTGCAAAAGGAAGTTACCAGATTAGCAGAATCAATTCCCCGATTAAGATTTCACTAACCTGTCATAGCAAGTTTCAAATCCAAAATCTTACAACTTATAAAAGAATACTGGTTGATGAACCATTTGGTTATTGACTTGTGCGTTCCAAGACTGCTTAATGAATAATTTAAAGACTAGGAAAAGCTTTTGAGTTCAGAGAATTGAGTGGAGAGAAAGACAGAAACTGAGAACTTATGATGAAAACCATGAAATAAAAACGCATGAGAAGTTATTGATTGCTTGTTCTCATTTTAAGAAACTGTACTACAAATAATATCGGTATACAGGGTGGCCATAATTAAAGTATAGGTGTTTAGAGCCGGATAGCGAGAAAAATGCTTTACCAAACTCAACCAAATTTGCAGTAGATGCTATTTAGACCATGGGGTTTTCACTTTTAAAAGAAAAAAATAGTTCGGTTTTCGCCACCAGGGGCCAAAGTGGTGCCGTAAGGCTTATTGTGGGGTAAAATAGGCATAGGAAGTATAAAAAAATAACATTTTACATACAGTTTGATATTGACATCACATTTTATACGTATTTATTACAATTTATATTTATATTTGCATCTTATATTTACATGCATATGACATTAATTTTTATATTGGCATCACTTACATGTGTGGTTCAATATGTTTTCTTGCACATGTTCAAAAAGTGCGTTCTCTGAACAGCATTCTCTACTGCAGAATGCAGCAGATGGTCATTGATTTGCTTAACGTGCAATGTTATTCGGTCCTTCGAAGTGGCTAAATTATCCCTTGATATACCAAGAGCTTTACATAACCCCATAACCAAAAAAAAAGTCACAAGGGGTGAGATCAGGCGAACGGGCTGGCCACTTAACAGGAAACGCTCGACTAATTATTCGGTCGTTGGTAAAATGCTGTCGTAGAACTTCCTATACGCGCAATCCAATATGAGGTGAGTGTTCCATCCTGCATAAATATCGTAGATTCAAGACATCCATGCTGTTGAAGTTGCAGAATAACAAAGTAATTCAGTAGCACTGTTCGATACTTCTCAACAACGACAGAACAAGTCTTTGGATCAGTTGATGTGTTGTTCTCCTCGGAAAAATACGGATGATGAATGAGGAATTAACCAAACCAAACTGCGACTTTCGGAGAGTGCAAAGGAATCTCCTGAAACGCATGAGGGTTCTCAGAAGCCCAAATGTGGCAATTCTGCGTGTTTACTGTTCCATTCAGATGAAAATGCGCCTCATCACTCCACAAGATATTCCAAGGCCATGATTCGTCGACTTCCATGCGAGCTAGGAATGTCAGAGAAAAGTGCAAGCGAGCTTCTGCATCTCCTTGAAGCAATCGTTGAGTTTGGCTGATTTTGTATGGGTAAAATTTTAGCAATTTCCGCAGAATTTTCCATAGAATACGGCATATCCAGTTGCCTGGATATTGCCTGAGCACTGCTAGGTCCGGCTGTTGGATCCTCTATGGCAGTTGCAACTATATGAAGTTCTTCATTCCTTATAGGTTTACGCCCTCGTCCTGGTAACACTTGTGAAGTTCCAGAATTTTCAAAATGCAAAACCATTTTTCTCAAACCTGCGATAGTCATTGGACCTTTCCTTAGGCGGTTCGACCTCCTATATTTTCTCAAAGGACAGCAGAAACATTATGATTGGTTTGGTAGTAAAGTTTTACTAGTAAAGCATGATCACGTAACGTTACATCCCGTACTGACGTCACCTTTCGGCGTCCACTCCCGGATTTCTGAGTTGTCTGGTTCTCTTGAACCCACTGCTTCCACACTCGCATCACTGTGCTGCTGTTACGCCCCATACGAGCTGCTATTGCACGATAAGAAAACCCTCCTTCACGAAGGCCGATCATTCGTCCCCGTTCAAACTCCGTAACTTGCTGAAATGTCGCCCTCTTTCGTCGTAGAGGCATAGTGACGTCTCATGTAACGTTTACCACTAGCAGATAACCATACACGCCCCGCTACAGCCCTCTATTTATACGGATCCATCAGCAGTTCAGAGGGCGCTGCTCAGCCCACGCATGCGTGATGACTCTGAAATTCTAATCATTTGAATAGCATACCCTAATTTGCATTTCCTGAAAGTTTCAGCTCAATCACATGATTCCTTCATGGTGTTGCAATTTTTACAAACATGAGTTTAATCAGTGTTCCTTTCATTATTAAGAATCAGTGTTCCTTTCATTATTAAGAAAATCGGTGTTCCTTTTATTATTAAGAGAATCGGTGTTCCTTTCATTATTAAGAGAATCAGTGTTCCTTTCATTATTAAGAGAATCAGTGTCCCTTTCATTAATAAAAATCATCGTTCCTTTCATTAATAAGAATCAGAATTTCTTTCATTAAGAATCTGTGTTCCTTTCATTAAGAATCTGTGTTCCTTTCATTATTAAGGAGCAGTGTTCTTACATTATTAAGAATCTGTGTCCCTTTCAGTATGTAGAAACAGTGTTCCTTTCATTATGATGAATTACTGTTAATTTGTTTTTCCGCTGGTATCACTACGCCAATAAACGTTGATTTATATTGTTGTTTGATTTAATCTGCGTAGTGTTCGATTTATATAAATACATATGCTGCAACGTGCATTTCGATCAATTTAATACCAGTCTCTTTGCAATTTGGTTTAAATAGTAGTCTATGTACTACACCATTCTGCGAAATAACTGGCAACAATATATATACGTTCGTAAAGAGATTATATATTGTCCTTCGTAGCTCAGTGGGTAGAGCCTCCGCCCGGCAAGTGGAAGGTCGTGGGTTCAGGTCCCACCGAAGGCAGAAATATTTATTTTCTTTCGAACGTTTCACCATCTAATCACGCCATACCATCGGCGTTGGTATCACTACGCCAATAAACGTTGATTGATATTGTTGTTTGATATTGTTAATTAAATTAAAAATTTAGTTACATTTTTCGTTGGTTATTAAATCAGGAATGAATTCTGCTGATTTTTAAATTAGGAATTAGTTACATGGATGGCTTATAAAACATAGCGACTGGTACTCTGCGTTTGTTCCACAGTACATTTAATAATTCATTAAGAATAGAAAATAACATTACCCATAATTGCATATAGATTTCAATTTGCTGCCCGTTTTCATTGAAAACGTAACGTGAAAAATTAATGTACCAAGAAGGAAAGTTTATGTCGTGATAATTATTTTATTCCATGGCAAAGACGTGACGTGCCAGTGGAAATAGCTCCTTTGTAGTTTTAAGCTACGAGCTTGCTTTGTCCCCTCTCCCCCCACGGAATCGCAAACAGAATGTGCTTTATGGCATTAAAATGCAAATACGTCCTTGTATGAAAAAAGATAAGTAGGTTTAATGCAAACTGATTTCAGAATAATGTATCGGTCATAAATCAACTGGAATTCATGCTGCCTTCATGTTTAGGTACAATGCTTTTTCTTATAAAAAAAAAGGTCACTCACTTATTTTACATTTTAAAATTCTCGCAATTAATATATGCATATGAATTATAAACATATACGTATTTATTATACATATATGCGTATTTGTTGTACATATATGAATATTTATTATAAATTAATAGATGCATTACTTATTAAATTAATATATGCATTATTTATTAAATTAATATATGCATTATTTATGAAATTAATATATGCATTATTTATGAAATTAATACATGCATATTTATTAGAAATTTATATATACATGTTTATTACAAATTAATATGACGTATATTTATTCCAAATGTTTTTTTCTATACTTTATCTGTATTTTTTTTCTGTGTTTGGTCTATATATTTATGTACATTGTATGTGCTTCAACTTTCACACAAAAAATAAAATTTATTTGCATTTATTTAGTTACTTTGAATAAAACAGTATTATATGAAAATGTATTGTTTAAATTACATATAATCATCGTAACCGGGACATATTCTCAAAAGTATACTGCTACGATAACGTTGAAAAACAGTAGGCAGCAAATAATAAATAATGTTTAATTTGTTTTGATTGCATTTTAGTTTAATTCCGTAAGAACAAACAAAATGGTTTAGTTGTCTTGTTGAGGAGGGAGGGGGGTGTTCTTTCACTAATCTTATGAGGCAAGGAAAATTAATGTAGTCAACTTCAAGTGAAAAACAATCTCCAGATGCGCCAAGGAAAACATTAGTTGCACCAATGGAAACAATAGCCATTTATACCAAGGAAATCAACAATCACTAGTACTGGAAAATAATGCTTGACTTCACTAAACAGTGATCATGTGCACCAAGGAAAATAATTGTCAATTGGAGCAAAGAAAACGACGATCAGTTAAATAAAAAAAAAAAAGGTTAGCGTGCACGAAGGAAAACAATAGTTAGCTTGCACAAAGGAAAGCAATGGTCAGCTTGCACAAAGGAAAACAATGATCAGCTTGCACAAAGGAAAACAATGGTCAGCTTGCACAAAGGAAAACAGTGGTCAGCTTGCACAAAGGAAAACAGTGGTCAGCTTGCACAAAGGAAAACAACAAAGGAAAACGATGGTCAGCTTGCACAAAGGAAAACGATGGTCAGCTTGCACAAAGGAAAACAATGGTCAGCTTGCACAAAGGAAAACAATGGTCAGCTTGCACAAAGGAAAACGGCGATAGGTAGCATTGAAAAAATGGGAGTATATATACTTGCTCACTTAAATTTAGAAAACCATTTTATTTTATTGGAAAACTATTTGAGGTACTATTTGTAGTAGTCAACGCGTTTGATCTTCACTGGTGAATTTTTAAGCAGTGGAAAAAGGTAAATACTCAGTAAAAAGTAAATTTTCAGTTCAAATATAATGAAACCATTATATTTCTTAAATACTCCAACGATAAGACGTAAAGAAAAGTTTTCTTAGTTCAAAACTAACGTAACACTCCTTACTGTAGAGAAAGCGCTTGGAGCACATTTTTGAAATGCGTACTTATTATCCTCCAAAAAGCATCAAACGAATTTTGAAAACAACATCTACACATGTGAGAGGTAGATTGGCAAAGGTAGATAGTATACAATAATTTTTGCCACCCACGTTTAAGTAGCTCAAACTAGAGCTTTTTTTATATTTGGAGAAAAAGAGGCGCCGTCCTCATCCTGGATTCGAACCAGGGTCCCCGCATTGAGCACGCGGTGTCTTGACCTACTAGACGAATGAGGACAAGAACAAACGCATTTTTCTCCGTATATTAGGATGTAAGATATTATTACCCTTCACAGGGATAACACAATTGCCAAATAATGGTCAACACAGAAAAGCCTCCGGGGCGAGATTTTTGTGAGTTTTTCGTGGGGGAATTTATTATACAATAATTTTTGCCACCCACGTTTAAAAGGTAGATAGCTCACAAATGCGGAATTTAATTGCCAAAACATGTTTTCAGCATTAAAAAATATAGGATTAACCTAAAATGAAGCATATACCCCAGGCAATAGATAACTGATTAAACAGGAGAATTGTATTAAAACAGAAACATTTATACATGCAGAATTACTGAAAGTGAACGGATGGAGATTGGCTGATTTGTTTTGAGTCAATCTTCGTGATTGGTGAATACCATTATCAATCATAGGATTACCCAATGACAACACCGGGTCAAACCACCCAGGTCGACGCATTTCACCAGAGATTCAGGCTACCAGGACTTCTTTCAACGTCCTGTCGTTCATCTTAATTATATTCAAGAACAGAAGGTGATTGCTAAGTTTAACGACAAGTTGGAAGGTGACTGCAGAAACGCTGGGATTAAACGGCAGCCAAATTACTGCTTTCACCAGTTCGGGCTATGTGATTAAGGACGTTATACGGACAAGGAATAATGATTTGAGACTCTGCTACAACTTAATAAGTTCAATAATTGATTGGTATTTGATCCGTACCCAAATTACGCCAGCTGTCAGCAATTGATTGATGGTCAATTGCAGCAATTTGTCATGTCATTCATAATTAGGTGATTAATTTCAAGCTACTTTAGACCGTAAGTGTCGTAAGTTGCAAAATACCTTAATCTATAAAAATACCGACTGTGATAGAGTTAAATACTGAAATCAGATCGTGCCGCTTTGAATATGAAATTGAACATCAAGAAATTGTCATATACAAGTTGATTTCCCAATTAAGGAAACTTAATTCTGGTCGGAAAACGAAAAGAAATAAATCAAAATGAAGGAAAATAAATGGAAAGACTATTAAGCAAGGTAAAAAAAAAAAAAGAAAAAGGGAAAGAAAAGTAAAAGTACTATCTGATTGATAGACATTTCTGTGTAACGCTCCAAGAACAGCTGTTCGTTTTATTACTTGCAGTTAACGCGTACTATGAGAATTTTTTTTTCTATAGTTATCTATCCATCTCATTTACCTGTCTCTTTGGGGCCATTGAAGTATTACGTAAGCATCATAAGGGGGTTTAGGATTCGCTTATTTTTGCTGATAACGGGGAGGGGAGTCTGAATCACGCTTACGTAAGATAAAGAAAATAATGAAAGCAATACATAGTCAGGAAGTGATAGCCGCCTTGACAAAACTGCAATACTGGGATGCACGACAGGCACACTATGAGTAAAAGATATAAAATACACGTAATCACAGTTAAATATTTAATTATTTAAACCAGTGGCTGGCTGTCAACTTTTTTTTCTCTCGGTGGCCACTTTCTAGACTCTCCGTGAGTCTTCTGATATTTTTAAATTATAATGAATATATTACTTTTAATAAATGCATTTTATCAAATCCACTTCTTATTTATCCACTATTTACTTACAACATAAGAAATATTAATACGTAATCAAAATGTGACAAAATATTTGATAATGTATGTAGTTTAATAATATATGTATAATATATATGGTTTAATAATATATGTATAATATATATAGTTTTGTAATATATGTATAATATATATAGTTTACTAATATACGTACAATGTATATATTTTTATAAATATAGATAACCAAAATCTTAGGTAAGCATGAGAGGGGTCAGGCATTTGCTTATTTTTTCTTACAAGGTGGAGGGGGAGTATAAAACGGCCAGAAATGTGCTTGCGTAATATTTGAACGGCCCCTTTCGCGTGTGGCCGTATATGTGTTCCCTTTCTTCTTTTCCTCCTCTTTCCTTCCTTTTCTTTTTTATATTTCTTTTTTGTATTCAAGCTTACATAATTTCCCCATTTCGCAGCTTTTCTCTGATTTTTCTGTTTTTCCTAAGGTTTCTAGGATTACGACCAATAAATTTTGTTTATTTATATGTTTACCGCACAAGAACAGCAAAAGTCATGCTGGGCTGGGACCTACAGGTTTCAGAGGAATCCAAACCTCTGCCAAAGGAACCAAACCTCTGATGACGGTGGGCATAGCACATGTTCCACGACACCATTGGTAGTCGACTCCAAGTTAATAGTACTACAGACGAATGCGTTACCGTAGGCAAATGCACCCGCAGTTTTTTTTCTAAGTCAACTAAGCCTCTTAAGGGGTGACTAGTGAACCAATCTCCGAACCAAAGTGAGCAGTTAGAAGGTTAAGTGTTCTCTTCCTTAGTATTATTAAGGGTCGAACACGGGTTAACGGTTATTAGTGTTACTACCGCGCTACCCCAGGACATTGAAAATAATTTCTGTAGCACACCAAGTGCAGGCCCTGTCCAACTTTCACGCTGACATCAATTGGGAACTTTGTCCAATCGGATATCTGTAACTCTGTCATAGTCATATGATTATCACATACTACATGTCAATTTCCACATTGGGCAATATACAGGACTCGCAAAGATTAGCCTCTAAAGGAATCTCACAAAGGAATTATCCTAAAATCTGTGTGGCACAGAAAACCTCATTGCCATCGTCCAATAATGAACTCACTATGATGCTTTTTGACTTAATTCAGGAATACGTTTATGAATTTTTTTCCAGTATGGTGTAGCAATTTATTTTATTATACATATTATCTTGATTTGGAATTATGGGGATTACAAAAGATAATATATTTGCAATTTTTTTTTCTTTACATATATCCTCTTTCTTGGAATTTCAAACTTGGTCGCGACAAATTGATACAATTTCCAAGCTCCTGGTTTTCTTCAAATGATTTCCACCAAACTGTGATATGTGTTAAAACTTTAAAAAAAAAAAATCACGTTTTCTTCGCTGCTTATGTGGAAAATACTAGTGATGATTTAGCCCTAGAATTATGCGAAAAGAGTTACGGAGTCTGGTTTATGATAGTAAAGATTCGGTGAACAAGCCATAAACAAAAACGCCCTATAATGTATATTAATAGACCATACAATAATTTTTGCCACCCACGTTTTAATTACAGCTCAAACTAGAGCTTGTGTAATTTTGGAGAAAAAGAGACGCTTTCCCCATCCTGGATTCGAACCAGGGTCCCTCCGTTTAGCCCGGAGTGTCTTGGACCGCTAGACGAATGAGGACAGGAAACAACGCTCTCTTTCTCCGTATGTAAAGGTGTTAAGGTATACAATGCGGAGGGTAATAATACCTTAACAAAAAAAAAAATATTAATAGACGCTGTGAAAGTCTTCGATCATTGCAAATCCTTTGATAAATTGAGACGAAAAAGAGCCCATCTTTCGGCACACTCATTTGCTGCCAAGCAACCAAGCGGAAGTCTTGCATTTTTGCGAAAGTAAACTTGGTCGGCTGGTGCTCCTGAGGATGCTCCGCACAGCACGGAGTGAAACGTTTAAGTGTTTTTAATAACCAGACGCGGCGGAATATCACCCAAAGCTCTATAACGTATATAAGCGCTAAACTACCACTGTTAGTGTGAAGCGACTTTTCATTGATTTATTTCAAGCCTTCCCTGGACTGCAGACGTCTTTCTAGACGTCTGCAGTCCAGAACGTCTAGTCGTTGGAATGCTGAACTACATTTTTCACTCTTCTAGTCTGTTAGACTTTTTGGATTTGGGATAGCCCGATGAAGGTTTTGTCTGATTACGTTGTTTCAACTGTGAAATTCGTTGGAGAGTCAATAATCTAAGAAACCGAACCCCTGGTGTCCTAGGGAACCAACCCCTGGACTGCAGCGAGCCGTTAGTCTACAGGCTGTTTTCTTTTTTGCATCACTTAGAGTCGAACCAGGGTTAATAGACAAGCTACTCGAACGCGTTACCACTGCAGGCACAGTCACTTCAGCATACGAATATCCATCGCAACAATCTTTTTAACACCATATATTTCCACTTAGGTCCCATCTGCCTGCTTATACTACTCATTCCGCTCACTTTAAACATAATTTAAAAACATAAAAAGTAATGTTTTTTAAATAAATTACGTTTTTAAATATTTAATTAGAAAAATATTTAAGATATTATTTTAATTCACAGATTTTGTGAAGACCAAATAAAATACCATTTGGTGGCAGCATCCTGAGCATACATTATAGTAACTAATATAGGTAATTTAATCGAAAAGTATTTCTTTATATTTACGTGTTTTATTATTGAATACTTACATGTTGATACGTTACGTGGATAACATTTTTCAAAGAAACTTTCAAAATTATGACAAAGAAACGAATGGCACAGGTATAATAATTACACATGGTACTTATGTCGCTCGCTGTTTTATCACAATTTTGAAAGTGATGTATGTATGACAGCTTATCACGGTTTGCTCTCGTTTCTGCTGGCATATCTAATTTGCCAATCTGGCAAAAATCTACCATATCAAACAACTAATTCCAATTCGTTCTACGTGTAAAAAAAAAACTCTGTTACTAGCTTCTCGCCACCGTTTTATTTCTTTAGAGAAATTTTTCATCGCATTCATATATTTACCTTGGCCAGCTGATTTCAATGGATGGCAACATTATGAAAGAACTCAACAGACGTATTAAACTTGGCTGGAGTGCATTTGGAAGAAACAGTTTTATCCTGAAGGGGAAATTGCCTTTGTGTCTAAAAAGAAAGGTCTTCAACCAGTGTGTATTGCCAGTCCTCTCTTATGGATCAGAGACATGGAGTCTAACAGTTGGAGCAATACGAAAGTTACAGACAACGCAAAGGAGCATGGAGAGGTGCATGCTTGGAATAACTAGGAGAGATCGAAAAAGAAACACTTGGGTGAGAGAGCAAACTAGAGTAGAGGACATCATTGTTAAAGTAAAAGGGCTGAAATGGCGATGGGCTGGGCATATTGCAAGAAGAACTGATCAACGATGGACAACAGAAATTCTGAACTGGATTCCAAGAGACCACCGAAGACCTAGAAAACGTCCTCAAACTAGATGGGTGGATGAAATAAGAAAACAGGTTGGGGTGACGTGGAAGCGAATTGCTCAGGATAGACTTGTGTGGAAAGCATTTGGAGAGACCTTCATCCAGCAGTGGATAGATAATGGTTGAATATGATGATGATGATATATGTATGTGTGTGTGCGCACACAAGAATAAAATATTATTACGAAATTTAATTTCAGCTGCCCTAGCTTCTAATTTCAGCCATTATCAGCTGACATCCATTTTAGATAACTTAGCAACTTTATGCTCCCTTCATCTCCCAGTTCTTACTTACACCCGAATAATCCAAATAAAAAAAAATTACATAAAATTTAAAAAAAAAGGGGAAAAAAAAGGAAGTAGCAAACGTATAAGAAATAAACAGAACCAGCAGATCTAAACAAGACCACAATTTAACAATGTTTTATACACATATATTTTCCGAACACCTTCGAGTAGTCCGAAATCAACTTGCACGAGATAAATTGCACAACGACGTTTTGCCATTAAGTAATAACAACCGACATTCAACTAACCAACTATGTTTTGCTAATTAAAGCTATTTTGAAAGTAATAAATACAATGTTTTTGTATATTTAATTCCATTTATAATTTTCGTATCCAAATATTTTAAAATACGTAATGAGTATTTCTTCCGTTCATCTGTCCAAGTCCCCCTAAAAAGTAACTTCTGAATTATATATATATATATATATATATATATATTGTAGGTCTTCTAAGTTAACCCTTTCACTACCTGGCACACCACGTATGGTGTGCCTGGTATTGAAGGAGTTAATGAGACGTTAGTTTCAACGCAGAACGCGTAATTTATGCCAAATCTAATTACAACCGAATCAAATGGTAATGGGGCCCCAATCTCACGCAATGTCGTAACTTTTGAAACAACGAGAGATACAGTGTTTTGCAACAGAAACTTGCGCTCCGGAGGTTAATGGGCGAAACATTTTCTCCTTAACTGCGAATATATTAAGACACTGGGAAGAAATTTAACGTGGTGGAAATAAGCCTACAGAAATATGTTTCGTAGTTTATTCCATTCGATTCAGTTACGAAATCAAATTATAGCAGCTAAGTTACGCTCCTAAAGTCCATTTAGAATATCCATTTCAAATACGGGCCAGCAAGTGAGGTTATACGCCTGTCTGAATGATTTTCGCGCCTGCTATAAACTAAATAGACTGACCATATATGGTACCGTTCTGCAGAATTTCAAACTCGCTTTCTCCTTAGCGCCGAGGAATGGTGAAGATAGCGAAATGTAGATAAAAGGCTATCTATACTTTAAAAAAACATCTTGAACGGCAAATTGGACCAAAAAAGGTTAGATCTTGCTGCCCGTTGGGACTATTACGAGTTTTTTTTTAAAAAATAACATATCCTTAGTTAAGAATAAAAAAAAAGTTCAATTTCTTTAAAATGAGACCAACGTCAAGTTATTTACATTTTTCTACATAAAATTGTCTGTAAATTTTGCGTGCTGTAAAGCATTTTGAGGAGGAATTGGCAGAATTAGATTTTCAGTTCCCACGTATCGTTGATTCAACTAGAGCTTTTTTTTTTTAACCCATATTTTAAAATACTTTAGGTATTATTATTTATTTTATCACAGACAGAAGAATTTGATGTTCTTGGAAAGACTTGTTTGCGAATACCGGCATTCCGCTCTTAAAAATATAAGTATGCGCACTTTTCTGCAAAATTTACCAACCCAAGTATTCCCAATGAATCTACCTTACGGAAAACTTACCTGGATGGATGCTGTAAAGCAGTAATTGCTCATATACGGAACGAAACACATATGGATATATATTGACGAAGCAACAGGCTGATATGTTGCAAATGTTTTCGTTGGTACAATGAACCCACTTGAAGAGCAAAAACTGTTTTTGACGCCATCTGAACAATTACGAAAGACAAATAGTACAATTGACCAACTATTCATTAATACGTTAATTTTGCTTTGGTTAAATTATATTCAACAAGAAAGTGTTTTTTTTTATTTATTTCTGTCAAATGCAGCCCTCATATGAAAAATGTTGAAAATGAGCTGAAAGTTTTGTTTCCTCACATGCTTCATCTAACATGCCTTGCATAGGATGGCAGAACAAGTAAGAAGTCTATCCTGAAATGGATATTCTCATTTATAACGTTAAAAAAACTTTTGTGAAAGCTCCTTCGAGAATTCAAGCTTTCAAGGAAATGCCACCGGACGTTCTATTTCCTCCGCAACCGAGTCTAACAAGATGGGGAACTTGGATATCAGCAGTCTCATACTACTGCTTACAATATGACAAAATTATTAAAATCGTCAACAGTTTTTCGAACGGAGAAGCAGTTGCTATAAAAAGGATCAAATTTTGACCTTGCAGCTCCAAAGTGAAAAATGAATTGACCTTCATTTCGATAGGTTTGGAAGACTTCCGGAATTAAGTGAATGTCTAGAGAAAAAAATCCCTTTGTTAGAGTCGTTAGAAGAGTTGTACGCAATATTTTACAATATCTTATGTCCGTCCATGGTAAAACTAGTGAAGTCGTCAAGAAGAAATGCAAAAAGATGATTTCTGTGAATCAAAACCTAGAAATCTTTCTATATTCTTAATGGATTCAAAGTGGAGATGCTACAACAGAACTGTCCATGTTTTCTACCATGGTATGCTGCTTTGTGTGTCCATAATCTCAGTTGAAGAAAAGTGCTTTTTCACAATATAAAATGCTACTGACTAATAGATATCAAAATTTCATATTTGAAAAATTTAAAATGCATATCGTTGTAATGAGAGGATTGATTGATTGATTGTTTGGCTTTTTTATGGCGCAAGAGCATCTGGGCTATACTGCGCCATGTAATGAGAGAAGATACGTAGTTCAAATAAGTCCGTCTACAATTGTCTTGTAAATAAAAAATTTCCATTTCAAACGTTCAGAAATGTGTATTTTTTTTCAATGACGCCTACTTCTTTTAATCTATATTTAAGATAGTAGATGGAACATGTGCATTAGATTTCTGTAGCCAGCCTTTAGAACTTAAATTTATTTAATTGCCCCTTTTCATTGATTTAAATGTCTTTTTCCATAATTTTAAGTTTCTTTTTTTAATGAATATTTTAATCTGTACCTTTCTGCCTGCCGTTTTTTTTCCCCATTATTAATGCATAAACTTCCGCTCTCTAATCATCAGGATATACAGAAAAGCGTATCAAATTACCAGGATATACAATAAAATGAACTACCAGAATATACAGAAAAGCGGATTAAATTACCAGAATATACAGAAAAGCGGATTAAATTACCAGGATATACAGAGAAGCGGATTTGAATTACCAGGATATACAAAACAAAAAACAAAACTGGCGTCAATTGCCAAAATATAGAAAAATATGACGAATTACCGGAATATGCATGAAAACTCATTCTACAGAAAGTTTTAAACTGAGTGGTTCAAACACTTGTTAGAGAGAATGTACTGGTTAATTGGTATCTATTGGTTAATTTCTTCATCCTAGTTTTATTTAAGCTAAACGACGTTTTGGAAATTATATAATTATGGGTAGTTTGCTTAAGCCTGACTGCCCCTAAAAGATAACTTTCCCTCCGTACAAGCAAGAATTTCGACTTGGTCAGGATGAATAATAGCACGCGATTTAATTAAAGTTCAGAACAGAAGTTCGTCTTTTGTATTCATTGCAGAAAGATCATATTTACACGAAACCTCTTGGGATATTTTTTGTTTCGCCTGTGTTAATTAAATGGGAGGAAAGAGGAACACTTCCTATTTCAAAACTGTCAACTTTTTTTGTATAAAAAAGGGACGCAAATTAGGGTGAATGCAATTACAGCTGTAATTTCTAATTTCCTAACTTAGGTCTTTCCATTCAAGAGATGGATTGTTTCTTGCTCATACGATGTCTAAATAATTACCACTTTGGGCAGCATTATTCCAAATGAGAAAGCAATCGCTTATGCAACTTCGTTTTTCACAAATACAAATAAATATAATGGCAATGTTTTCTTTCACAAGTTTTCCAAGGTAATCAGTAAAAGTAGTGGTTTTTAAAAGGAACTATATGACCACCCTTGTGGGCTATGGGGGAAATTTTGAGAGCCCCGAGGTGGAATTTTGAAATTAGGGGGCCACAAGCAGCCGATTTAAAAAATAAAATTATTACTAATATCACAAGGAAGTAACGTCAAGGTGATTATTAAATTATTTGACAATTGGTTACTGATTACTTCATTAGTAGCGATCTTGATATCATGAGGAGAGGTGATATTCAATTGTCTCTAACAAAGCTGCAGCCAAATATACAAAAACTTGCTTGTTCTCAACAACCAAAAGGATTTCACTAAATTCAGGGACAACATTGTAACATTTGATTATGAAATATTTTTATTATTAATAGTTCTTGTATAATGAAGTATCGTTGATAAAGTACACTAATTTTAAATATTTCATTTATTAAAATTACAAAATACATCGGGTGGGGGCTTTGACCAGAAAAGATTGAGAGCCACTGAACAAAAGGACCGGTAGTGTTCATTAGCCCATTAGAACGTGTATTTTTGTAATTATATTATACCCTATTAGCACGTGTATTTGTGTAATTATATTATACCCTATTAGCACGTGTATTTGTGTAATTATATTATACCCTATTAGCACGTGTAA
>QLNU02014176.1:67579110-67636514 GCA_006491805.2 Dysdera silvatica
GATCGTCGCCGAGAAAGTTAAAACAAAAGCCATCCCATAAAGCAAGGGTTATCCCTCCTTCTACACAAGACAATTTTTGCAAAGAAAAATCTAGCAAAATTATGAGCAAATAATTCTTAACACGTCCAGAATTTTCCCCCTACAATGTTTTTGGTGTTAATTAATGATTTATAATTTTAGCCACCTTATTATGACATTAGTGTTTCCTTTCTTTGGTCTCTATGGATTAAAATATATAGCGATTTCCCTAATTAAGATGGATAATATATTTTCACTGAAGAAGATTGCAGTTTTGGTCGCCATTGGTATTTGGGCTACCTCTGGTGACGTATATTTCAGAGGATATAGGTTATCGCAGGTGGACCAATTCTTTCTACGTTTTTTTAACAATTTTTCACAGAGATTGTTTGCCTTTTCATGCACAGAGTTTATATACGAGGGTTGGAACTTTAATAGTGGCAACTATTTATTTACAATTGATACAAAATAGATACATGTTACCAAGTTTTACTGTCCCTCAATGTAGTCACCAGCATTGTGTACAACCCGTTGCCAGCGATGTGGAAATTGTAGGATAACTTTGGCAATGCCTGTAGTGTTGATAGTTCGAATGGAACGGTCTACTGCCTGAAGAATCTCTGGAACAGTTCTGAAGCGAATGCCATGAATGGTTCCTTCATCTTAGGAATCAAGTCATACTCCCCGGCCTTAAGTCCTTGTGGCTCTGACTTGCTTCCTACGATGAAGGAACCATTTCGTGGTATTCGCTTCAGAACTGTTCCAGAGATTCTTCAGACAGTAGACCGGTCCATTCGAACTATCAACACAACAGGCGTTGGTAAAGATATCGTACAAATTCCAGATCGATAGCAACGGGTTGTGCACTATGCGGGTGACTACATTTAGGGGCAGTAAAACTTGGTAACATGCATCCATTTTGTGTCAACTGTAAACAAATAGTTGTGACTATTAAAGTTCCAACCCTCGTGTTTAATTAACAATTCATTTCATATTCGTGAATTTGGAAAAATGATGTTCGATGAATGAAAAGTGTATTATGTGGGAACGTAAATTCTGAGTTTCACTGTATTCACATTAATTTTTTTTAGGAACGAATAAAATTTTTTTGGGGATTTATGAAATCATTAATCCAGGCTTGGCTATTAATCTGAACATGTTTCACCTAATAAAGAGGACACCTTTCCACATGATTATTAGTGATTATGAAGCATAACAATCACGATTATACATTCACAAATAACCCTTAAAACTAGCATGTTTACTTACACGGGGAGGGGGCATTGTCTAGCCTTTTGTTTTGCCCCAGACTACTTGAGAAATTATTCTTTGATGATTTTCGCTACTCAAACTACTCAGACGATGTCGTTAATTTCTCCAATTTCTCTATTGAATTACCAACCGCGTTGAATAATTCTCTGCCCTTGCTACAAGTTGTTTACACTTTGTAAAACTCTCAAAATTAACGTTCTCGTGTCTGGTATCAATGAATGAAAGAAGAAACGTTGATAAATAGTTCTGTCCAGACAACAATTCCCTCGAAATGCACTTCTGTTAAATTTAATAGCTCTATTTAACCCGTTTTTACACAGAACAGTCCTTTCATTAGTATCACTTCACAAGACACAAGCCGACACTACTTAGGCTGCACACGCACGTCTTGCTAAAGGCCACCGAAGGCGCATGCTTTTGAAGTAAACATAACATAATGAGTTTCATTCAAGAAAAAGTTGCGTAAAATTGATACCAGAGTGTTTGTTCATAAAGAAATGGCACTTCAAGTCAGCTTGTTTTAGAAGTAAAACAAGGAAATCACATGCGTCTACAGTCATAATTCTAATTACAGCGAATTATAAATTAAATCCGAATGTTACAAAACGAGAAACGTAATTCTTCAAAGATAACACACACACACACGCTAGAAAATTACGCAATTCCCAAAAAGTATTTCAATATGATGGTAAATTTAGTTAATGTTTATATAGTTGATACTATAAATTTAGCTAATTTTTAGTTAATATTATAAATTTAGCTAATTTTTAGTTAATATTATAAATTTAGCTAATTTTTAGTTAATATTGTAAATTTAGCCAATTTTTAATACATAAAGTTTCCATTTATGTATAAATATAATTCTAATTTTTATTTGATCATTACGTCTACGAAGATTGGAGGACGTTTAAGAAACATGGATTATATTAGTTTGGAATTTTTAAACTTGGCATTTTTAAGTTAACCAGTAAGACCAAAAGAAGAATGTATATAAGTATAGACCTACCAATAAAAGCACTGATCTGAGTGACTGATACAATCGCAATTTGTAGGTCTAATTAAAATCCAATTGAATAGTGCATGTATAAGAAAGAATAAGCATTAAAACTCGCTGCGTATAAGCACGTTAAAGAATTCTAACGATGTGCAAAGTTTTGTTTATTGTTGGACATTATACTTTGGTTTTAGCACTTGCAGGCAAAAGTATCCAAATAGGACACCTTAAAAAGTGTCCTATCTTGTACACAAATTTCCCATGCGGACTTGGACGGGGAAAAAATCTTTCCAGATTGATTAAACCCCGCCTTTATGGGCCCCGTTGTAAACAAGCAAGACAGGAGAAAGTTTCGACTATCTTCCGTACCATCCATCTTACTGGTAAGGTGAACAAACATTCTAAACCTTGCTTGTACTTGGTAAAGCAGCCTTTTATTCTAGACAACCTCCCCCTCCGCCCTGTCCTTCACAAGATAGGAGCTGCAGTAAAAGGCCACAACAAGAAGACCACACCGAGAGAAAAAATAGTCATGTGGGCACCAGATGAAAAATGTTCCCCCTCCATGTATCCATTTGTTACCTCTATTGTATTTCCATCTGTCCCAGACTTATTTTAAATGACCAAATTGTATTTTTCAAGCTTCAAGTATGCAGATTTCTCAGCTGAAAATCCATAACTCTTAAGAAAACGAAGAAGCGCTTGTACCATCTTCTTTCCACTCAGAGAAGGGTCATTAGAGGCGCCATCAAGCAAGCTTGACCATGCCAAGCTTTAAGAATAGAGGTTTCTGATTTTGCCCTGTCGAACAAGATAACCTCGAAGGTCTGCAAGTTCAGACACGTCTTATCTTATATAACTTTTCTATTGTGACCGCATGCAGAGAAGAAATACCGATTTTGAGTCCACAAGCCATTTGTAAATAACTTTCTGGGAAATGAACCATCCTTCCAAAACCGGTACTTGTGATAATTCATAAGACCCTGTCAAGTAAACAATAACTGTAAAATATAAGGTTATGTTTGCAGATGAACGCAAGATAAGTTTATGAATATTTAAAATGTAGGAAGCATGGGTAGCTTCTGACACATCTACTGAAATTCGAGTGTTTCCTACAGCTGATAAACTGTCGTATCCCCCGTCTTTGCATTGTGATTCGCTTACCCTCCTACAAGAAAAAGAGTTAATTTTTGCACGCCACATTTCCTGTCTTATCCTCCAGATGGCCCGCGCAGAGACGACTCTACAGTTGTTCAACTGCTACTAAAAGAAAAAGTCGTGGCTCAATGTGGAGAATATTCTACATGGAATTATGGGTTAAATAATAACATAAAAACATTTTTTTAGCATCCCCATTACGTCTAAAAGTGTAAAAAAAAGTTTTACTTTTATTGGATATCAGGTGTATATGCTAGAGCTGTTCTTATGACAATTTGAAAGGACAAACAAAACCATACTTTGGGCTGAGCTCGAATTGTCGACCTCCGATTTACCCTCCTGATACATCAAACTGAAAGCCTAAAGGAATCTTGGGTAACTTTTCCTCATTTACTTCTCAATATGATACACAACATTCCTACTAGATGTTAAACTACATGTTTCGCAACTTCTTTAAATAAACTGATAGAAACTGTTGCTTCAAACAGAAAATATGCTTGTGCTTCGTGGGGAAGGTCAAATCGCTAAGGTCACGCGGTGTTAGGAAGCACCCCCACTTTTTCGGGGAATACGAAACTCCGTCGCCTAAGAAATCAAACCCAGAACTGCAGATTAGCATGGAAAAAAAAACGGGAAGCGTGTATTATACGGAATTTCAATCCACGATTTTTTACGTGTTAAACAATCGAATTACCACGACGCCACCACTGGGAGTAATCTTTGAAAATAATATTGATCTTTGGTGATATTGGAAAAGAACCATAAAACGATTCACGACAGGAAAGGCTACTTTAAAACAAAACGATTTCATAAAAATGGAATAATTTCATCAAATTTTTTCATGAAAATGGAAAATTATACGACACTGAACTCTGTGCATAGCTCTGTGATCTTCACAGATACAGAGTGCATTATGCCCAACGTTCTTTACGACTTTAAACTGTATATATAACAAGGTTGTCCAACCTTTTTGATCCACTTAAAAACTTTTCACAGATCACGTAAGCAGCGGTTTCGTTAAAAAGCAAAAAGAATTGTTTTCAGAGTTTCTTCCGTTTAGTTATTTGTGATATGGAAAGGGTTCATCGATGCTGTACTCGAAGTTTTCCCTTATTTTTGAAAAAAAAATCTAAAATTTTTGTTTTGGAATTTTTTTTATTCCAAACAGTTGTAGGCAGGCCGGATTGTGTCCCACAGGCTATACGTTGGACAATCCTGGTATTGTGCATTCGCGCTCAGTTGGCGCGTGATACCGTTAGCAGACGGGTTAGTCCATTGCAGTTTAGGGAAGGCCGTCTTGGAGGAACTGGTTTTTCCCGCGCGAAAAACCAGTTTCGGCAAGACGCCCTTCCCTAAACTGCAATGGACTAATCCGTCTGCTAACGGTATCAGGCGTCAGGTCTGCGCGAACGCACAATATATAACACTATCTTCTCCCAATCTTTATACCATCGTTATGGATAGACTTCACTGTATTATGTCTTCCCATTACTTCGTTGGAAACAAGCACAAATTTCTTCAGAAAACAATGAAGAATTAAATGTTGAAATGAATTTAATGAATAAAAACAACAAAACGAATTCAAAACTAAAAAAAGAATCAAGAATTGTGATTGACCGGTATTTTTCTTTTCACGAAACTAAATGTGAAATTGGAACGCAAAAATTCGTATATACGTTTATGTATTTTCTTGTCAAACTTGTAGACAGGGGAGAACACTCGCAAACCTTGAATAATTATGAAAATTCTGACCACAAGATCTCGTTACGTAAACCACTAATTTGAGAATACTTCAACGGAAAAAATATAGAAACCATTTACTTTAAAACTTAGGGGAGAGGGCATTACTAAAAAAAATCAATTTTTATAGCACAACTACAAGTAAGAATTTACAATGATGTCTGAAGGCAAAATTGATATTTTTTCAGTTAATTTTGTATAACGTATTTGAATTCCTTCTTTACAATAAACGTAACATAATTTTATTCAACATTATTTTATAAAATAAATAAATAAATTACCCCCCCAATTAAATGCTGGCTGCAGCTTTGTACACACATATCACAATAATACACTACGCATCCCATATTGTATACATATCACAATATTAGAAAGAATATCATTACAAAAATTGCACTGTGCAATCTTACGACATACACAAATATTTGGGCTGTCTATAATACTGAACACTATCTTCTGCACCAAGGGACGTACCAATTAAAAAAAATTTGGGGCCTCAAATAACTTTAAAAAAAACGCACCATGTGATTCGTTGTTAAAGAAAAGCGTGTCTTAGACAATGGGAGGGGTTTAAACCCCCAAAACCCTTCCCTTTCCCACGCCACTGCCTGCCTTTGATCGGTTCGTTGGTTGGTTGTATTTTTATGGCGCAAGCACAGCACCTTAGATTAGAATACGAGCAATAAAACCAAGCAGATCCCGAAAGGAAGAAACAATCAAAAATATAAAAAGGAGTGGTTGTGATCGTAACAACAAAAATAAAAATATAATTTTCAATTTAAATACTTTCTACTTTTACCTTTTATTTTCTTTCTTTTACTTTGTTAGAGTTGTTTTTCTCCATAGCAAGTAGCGGACGCAGCGTGTGTATAATCTTACGTCGCACTTTATTTTCTTCCAGCAACTTTTATAACTTGTTTGTAAGTTTTATATTGGTTATAAAAGACTTGCCAGAGGGACAGGAACACAACGCTGTATTCAGAAAACCCAAGCGAGTCCTCGTAATTTTGCTATTTAAGATCACTTTCAGAAAATTCGTTTGTGTTTCAATTTACTTTTCTGTGTAATGAGATTTAAAATTTTTATGTCTCTAAAATAAATAATGCTTTTTGAAACAAAGTGATTTAAAAGAAATTAAAAGTCTTTATTTGTTGGAAAAAAAATCGCAAATATAACTAAATTAACTGTTAGCAAATAACAGTACTCTGATAGCAAGAAACTAAATGCATATACTGTATTTTTTTTTTTTAAATGTGTTTCAGGGATATAGCGGCTACTAAAACGTGGCTATAGTGTCTACTAAAACGTAGTCACTATAGCCACGCAGTGGATTGATTATTCGAGATGAGTTAGACGTCATAGAGCAGTGGTTCCCAACCTGAAGGTTTGCGACCTGCAGGGGAGGGTCGTGAACTAGTTTCTTGGGGGTCGACGCCACTATTTTTAATTGCAATTAATTTTATAAGGAATTTCATACCAAATGTTTCCAAGGCTTTTATATTTCAACATGGCTACATTGCAATATTCTACTAATCGTTGTTAACTTTATATCTATAATATACATTATATATATATTATTAATGTATATAATTAATATATTATTAATGTATGTAATTAATATATTATTAACAAAGTAATACATTATTAATGCATGTAATATATTATTAATGCTTAATATATTATTAATGTATGTAATATATTATTAATGTATGTAATATATTATTAATGTATGTAATATATTATTAATGTATGTAATTAATATATTATTAATGTATGTAATTAATATATTATTAATGTATGTAATTAATATATTATTAATGTATGTAATTATATTATTAATGTATGTAATTAATATATTACACGTATGTAATTAATATATTATTAATGTATATATAATATTATAATTTTAAATTTAATATGTTCGTTACTCTGTTAAAAATCCTTTAGTTGTGCAAATGTGGCGGCAGCGGACAGTGGAGGCCGTAGATCTTTTGGTTACTATAAAAGGGGGTCGCGGATTACTTGGTTACTATAAAAGGGGATTCGCGGATTCCTTGGATACCATAAAAGGGGATTCGCGGATTACTTGGATATCATAAAAGGGGTCGCGACTTAAAGAAGGTTGGGAAACACTGGCACAGAAGGACTTTCACGATAGCTTTACAAATATCAAAGCAGTTTCAAAAAAATCTTTCGTTTCCAAATTTATCACCAAAAAATCTTTACTTATAAAATAATAAATATTATCAAATTTATATAATTTAATCATCTTCAATATAATTTATAATTTAATCATTAATTTAATCATCTTCAATATAATTCCTGATATTTGAAATCAATATAGTAGATTATATATATATTCTGATAAATCAATATAATTAAAACACAAGAGAAACTGAATGACAGTTTAAGTAACGAAGTTAGTTTTTAAACGAAATTTTTGGGGTAAATGTTTTCCGTTTTAATTTTTTTTTCAGCCGACCAAAGAAGATTTCATTGATCGGAAACCTTTCATTTTCAAAATCAATGGAATTTTTGTCCCAGAACTTACAGTCAACAATCAGATAATTAAAAAAAAAAAAAAAATCAGAAATATATATAGTTCCCTTGTTTTTAAAGTATTCCGATATCACACAGCTTAAGGTATCACTATTAAATATCAGTGCGTGCATACATTACCTACCTACCATCCATCCAATACATACATACATACATACTGGTTAATTAGCATATAAAGAAAATTTATTCAAATGTTTCGATTTGTTTACTATTCATTAAATAATTATGATTTAAAAACTTTTCGGAATCGCAAGTTGTGCATGTTAACTATTCCCATACCTGTAGCCATTCCAACGAATTATAATTAATGACATAATTAATGACATACTGTGCGCATGTAGAGATATTTTAATTATACTATCAGCAAATCAAACTATAACTTTAATAATAAATAATACACCAATGAGAATTTCTATTTTCTTCTGCCCAATTAACTGAAGCAATAAAAAAATTATAAATTACAGTTAATCGATAAGATTATTATCACTATGTCAGTAAAAGTAAGTGTCAAGTATAACAAGGATAATGATGACCTCTGAGAAAGGTTAAAACGTAGTACATATTAGTACAATTAAGACAAACTTTTCGATAATGGTTTTCCATACGGAGCAATTGTCTTTAAATGCTTTAACTGATCTATTTGCATAACTTAAAGATGGGTGCTGAAAGAGCTTCTGGAAGTTCAATGTTCTTCAGTGAAGAGATATCGGTTTTCAATCTTGCCAATAATGGGAACCCCGTAACAGGAGGAGGCCTCCATCGAACGGCGGCCGCGTAAGGTCCCGAACCCTATCTCTTCTTTGAGGAGAGCAGTTGAGGCTCTCCTTAGAATTTGAACTCCTTAACAATATCGGCGAACAGGCATGAAATATGATGTCCAAGACACGCAAACGATACACCTCAATGGTTCCGGTGAACTATTATTTAAATGAGGGTCGTCAAGACGACATCGATTTGCCGCCCATGGTGGAGTTGGTCTACACGTTCATAATTCGTTAGCATATTCTATTCGAAAGGATGTTTCTTTTAATGAGTGTGAATTTTTGTTTATTGAGCACTTGGCGCTTATAAATAAACAAAAACACGTCGTTGGAGTAGTATACTGCTCTCCAAGTAAAAACGCTGAAAGCTTTGTTTACTTTCTTGATACCTCTCTATGTGAGAACCATCAATGCAACGCTAATGTAATTTTATGCGGAAATATATTGACTGACTTCGCAATAGTAATCATAGTAAATTGTATTTAGATATTATTAGCTCATATGGCTTAATACCTCTTATTACTAGCCCAACAAGAGTTACCGCTTCTTCATCGACAACTATAGACCATATTTTACATAATGACCAATGATTTAATAAGTGGAATCGTAAACAGCGATCTCTCAGACCATCTCCCAGTGTTTTTAACTCTACCCACAGATTGCTTACAACAAAAAAATGTACCTTCTTATAAAATAAATTACGATTATGACAAAATCAAAGCTCTCTAAGCAAACCTTTCATGGCTGCAGCTGCTTTACATGATCAACGATCCCACTGAAGCTTACAGTTTTTTTATACACAACCAGTGGCGCAGCCACGTAGGGGGCCCGAGCCCCTCCCTTGTGCTAACAAAACGAAAAATTATTACGCCAACAGACACTGGTAAATTATTTTATTAAAAATGTAAGATAAAAGTAGTGATGTTCCCAACATTTCCTTGAACTCTGGTTACATTGATGAGAGTGCCGTTGGGGCAAGTAATAGCAGCAGTGACCCAGGGACTGTCTTCAAACGCTTTCCAGGAAAGTAAAGGTAGCCCAAAACACAATATCAAACGCTGTTGAAATAGAAATTCTGACTGCAGATATTTGTAATTATGTCAAGAAATATCAAATCATCCTCACTGATGGATTCCCCTCTCGTCAGTAAGTCTTACTCTTTAAAAATAATTTGAATTATATTTTATTACAATTTATGATTTTTAGGTTTAAATTTTTAATATAATTTTTTGATATTTAACTTTTGAATTAGGTTAGTCATATTATTCTTTTTTTTCCCTTCTTTTTTACTTTCTGTAATATTTATTTTTTACTTAAATAATGATTTTTTTGGCATACAATTGATTTCGGAGACTAGATTTACATACAAATTCACTATTGTTTATTTGTTCATTTAAATATTTTGCTTGTATATAATTTTTGTTGGTAAATGTTGGTAAATGGGGTGGATAAAGAATTAAAATTATATACTTAATGTAAATACACTAATTTTTTCTTTTTCTTTTTTTCCTTTTTTGCAATTTCAAATTTCTCTCTAAAAGGGTTATTTACATGTTAAAATACTTGTTTCCCATTTTCATCGAATGAGCCTGTTTCGCGGTTTGCAAATTAACACCCCCCCACACACACACACACTATTACCATATTTTACTTGCACAAATCACTTTAGCCTTTGGGTGACAACAAGTGCGAGGACTGAATTCGCCTTCTGCACCGCTAAAATTTTTGAGTGCTTTTCACCCTTTTTTGTGCTTTTTTCTCGAGTCAAAGTGGATTCATTTGCAAATTTTAGCAAAATGGTTGCTGATAGCTCGGGCTTTCAATGGCTGTTTTATTCCTTGAAATTCCCTATATTCTTTTTGTGGATTCTGAATCCCCTACCCTCCCACACACACAGAACGCGGATCTCGGTGGGCTGGATCTTGGTAAATTGTAGCGACTGTGGAAAAATAATGTTCGTCATTGTGTAGTAGTGCATGCGTCTCCCACAAGCTGTGAACTTTAGGCGATAGTTTCACACGTTGGAACCTATCCATCAGTCACCAGGGGCTTAAACACATTTTTCATCAACAGGAAGTTATGACTATTATCTATAAAACCTAGCCTTAAAGATTACGACGAAACCTAAACATCTCTGTCCTCAAGCCCTTTATTTTCGAATTATAAAAGAAAGACCTATGTTCAATAATACCCTCCAGAATCCGTTTTCACTGTCAGTGTATTTTTTTGTTTAACTACTAATTTCGCTGTCGTGTTATTTTTTTATATTTTAAGAGAAAGTTTAACAGAGGGAGTAGTATATAGACGGAACTGAGTTACCATAATAACATTCAGCGGTGTCTGGGGAGGACACAAAAAAGAACCGAATCGCCTAGAAGCAAGCATTTAACAAAACGAAACCCAGCAGAGCTTCCAAGAATTTCCCCGCATTTCCCTACAAAAGGTTTCGGCGAATGCAACACATCCCCTTACATAGATAAACTGTTTATATTGCATGTTATCTTTCAACTTTGGACACTCCTAAAAACATTGAATATCTTTTCCTTTTATCAAGTCATTGTCACTTCAATGTATATAAGTGATGTTCTCCAATATCTGTACGAAAACAAAAATAGTGATACAAAACTTTCAAATACCAGCTGAACTCACAAACGGGCTTTTGGGCTCTAAGTTTTTTTTTTATCCGCAAAATAATTGCTTTTATTTCTGAAACACTTATCAATTAAACATATTCCAAAACGTGCGTCATAAAGAATCGATGGCATTTGCGTTTTTTCCCTAAAGAAAACTTGTGATAGCTGCTGGATGGAATCTCTACGTCTCCTATTCCTCCTTAAGCTATTCTGTATTTTGAATCTAAGTCCTATTATGTTTTTAATCTATAATATCATCTATAATCTATCTATAATCTCAAATGAAGCCCATGAAAAGCTCTAAATAACACTAACACTTTTTATCCATCGATCAATTCGTAAAAACGACGCTCAGTCAGTTCTTAAGTTACAAACAAGGTTTTCCGTGTCCCACTGCCAAAGATATACAAAAACTGAACTTTGTAAAACAAGCATAATTCAGAATCATAAATATCTACACTTCCATTTTTTTTTGTCAACATCACCGCATTCTGGAGGAGAATCCCGTAACAAGCTTCGGCTTTATATTCTCTTTCATTTCTAACCTCAAAACTTAAAATAATTTAATATAGATCTTCTCTTACATTCCTTTAATTTTTATACTGCTCAAGCTATGTATCACAAAATGTACGTACATCGGGTTGAATAAATTATTGTTGAATGATTTTGAAGACGACGTCATGTAAGCAACGAGCAGAAGAGATCACATTGCATTTTCCAATTAGAATTCGTGATATCTGCGCCCTTGAAATTGTCAAGCGAATCTTGGAAAATGAAAGGTTTGATATTTGAGCCGACTTCAATCAATTTCCTTGGTTTGCATAAGCCCCAGGATTGCACAATTAAGGCTGGAGCTTCGTGCTGTGCTTGCTTGCGAGCCGACTTCGGCGCCGTCAACCTTGTCAATATCAAATTATCAGTTGTGTGGATAATATATAAGTCAGGGGCTATCCTATGGAATCATTGACGGATCCCTAATTAAAAATTTAGCCATGTCTCGGAGCCCTTCATATCCAAAGGCCCTTCATTGATTATATATGTGAATTCGTAGCTACTTCACCAGCAATTCATATATACATAAAGAGGGAGAGGAGTTCCTTCTGAAGGGCGTTGTCAGAAGAATGTAAAATAAAAAAATTATTCCGATCTTTGGTGGAGTGGGGGATTTTCATTAATACTCTGGGAGAGAAACAAAAATTAATTCTTCATGATGGCGGTAAGGATTTTTTGCCCCTTTGCTTTAGAAATACCATCGTTACGTAGTGAGCATATTGTGTAAAGTTCAGATCGATGGACCAAAAGGAAATACATCAGTGCTTAACAAATAGAAGTAGAAACAAATGTCCTAAGGAGAGGACTTCAAGTCCCATAAGCAGGTTTCCATACGCAGTTTCCCATAAGCAAACAGAGTATACATACATTACAGAGTTTTCCATAAGCAGATTTCCACGAGATGTAAAAAAAGATGTTAGTAAAGAAAGGGAAAGGTGTTATGAGATGTGCCACTACATTTTATTAATAAACAGTAAGCAAAAGGTCGTTTTCAGTTTGGAATATTAAAAGATTAATTATTTAGTACAGTGGTTCCTTAACATTTCGGCTGGCGGAACCCTTTTTAAGAAAAAATTTAGCCACGGAGCTTTCTTTTCCACTTTAAATACGCGTTCTTTAGGTAGGGCTTATATGCAAGTTGAATTTCTACACCATGTGCATGATATTAAGATAATTATGTAATAAATTAATTAAAATAAATAAATAATAAGTAAGTTAATTAAAAATAAATGGTTAATCCAAATTTTTGGGAACTATCTTCCGTCACATTACGAATGTGGCGGAAAATAGTTTCCCAAAAATTAGGATCAACCATTTATTTTTTACTGAACAAGTGAATTAATTTTGCTGAAAGTGTTCTTGCATTTTTAATTTTCATTTCATTTTCAATTTATTTTTTGCCGCGGAACCCCTAGACGACCACGGTGGAGCTCTTGGGGCTCCACGAAGCACAGTTTAAGAACATTTGATCTAGTACATATATTAATATGATAATCAACATTTACTTTGAAATTACCATTCTAAACGTTTTATGTAACGACTATATAATAAAGTGTACATAGGATTTATTACATGCGGTACTAAGTTTTTAATATTAACGATGCATGTAATATTGTTGTTTAGCCATAAAGTTATGTAATTTTACTTCCACAAAAACCACTCATTCGTTATTACTTTAGGCCAGGATTGTGCAACATACGGCCCGTGGGCCACGATCCGGCCCACTAACCGTGTGGATCAGGCCCGTAGCTAGGGGCTTGTTACAGGGGGCCTCAGAAAGCTACAGGGGGGCTTGAAAGTTGTAAATGCTTTGATGTATTTTATTTATATATTTGTTAATTATATATATATATTTATAAGTAGACATATATTTACCGTTAATAAATAAATTTCTTAACGTATATTGTGCACTGAACGCTTATAAATTTTAGTATATCTGTGTTTTCCCCAATCCTTATTATAAAGTATATGAAGATTCAAACGTATATAAAAAAACACGTTATATACACAAAATCTACGGTAGAAAGCTATTTTGAATACATTTTTAACGTTAAAGAACAATTTCCATTGTCATGTACAATTTCGTACAAAACAAAAAATTTAAAATAAAATTCTGCAATATTTTATTTTGAGAAAAAGTATTTTCCACCGGGGACATGGCTCAGCCCCCTATAGCCTCATCTTGGCTCTGGTATTAATCCGGCCTGCCGGCAACTGTTCCGAATAAAAAATCCAAGAAAAATTTAGATTTTTTTTTTTCCCAGAAATCGTGAAAAAAAAAAAAACCGCATGGGTTACCCCTTTCTATATTGCAAGTGAATAAATAAATAATCGGAAAAAAGTCAGAAGAGAGGATTTTTTTTTTTTAACTTGTTGAAATAGTTGGCCCGTGAAAAATTGTAAGCGGCCCGCTGCCCAAAAAGGTTAGATAACCCTGCTCTAGGTCAATGACGGATACAGGAATTTTTCGAGGAGGAGGCGAGTTTTTCCGATTCTTATTTTCAATGTATTTCTATTTCATTTTCCATTATATAATCCTGGCTCAAGGGCTGGGGCGAGCGCCTCCCCACCCCGGATCTACCACTAGTATTCTAGGTATATTCAATCAGTTTGAGTTTTTAATGTATGTTTGTTTGATTTCTTTGGCGCATATTCTAAGCTATACTGCGCCGAGTTTTAGCATAGCGATAGCGGAGGTTGTGCTACGCTAGACCAGAGCCGTGCTTAGAGGGTGCGAGCTGGGCGGTCGCCCAGGGTCGCCAAAAATTGTAGTGCAAATACCAAAAATCAGTTTTTAGCGGTCCCATATATTTTTAACAGAGTATTTGGTCAATTGACCTTTTGCGTGTGACGTTATACTTCCCACAATGCAGCTTCTAAATGGTGGTGAAAATCGTTTATAACGACCAATTGCATATAACGATGGAATTTTTACAAGAAGTTTGCTATTCTACTCCAAACTAAATATATCGGTTATAACGACATCGTATATAACGACGAAACCTGCTATAACGACGGCGATTTTGTAGTGTACGAAGATTCTAAGTAGGGAAATTCGTATCGGATATAACGACGCGACTTGACAATCATTCATTGGAACTGTTCTATTCAAATAAAAGGAAAAGTCGAACACCTTGTTCGATCAAGTGACCTCAGTTTCGTTTGTTTTCAAACTGCTAATGCTAAATGCATAGCAAAGAGGGTGTTTGTATCCTTTGCAATGCACGCGCGAGAGCTATTGCTTCCACGAATTATCAATTATAGTATAACGCATTCCTATTGTTCCATATAGAAACCAAAACAACGTGAAGTTGTGGCACCAGATTGTCCCTGTTGCAACAGTTAATAAACCTATAAAACCAAACTATCCGTACATGCCAAATAAGCGAATGATCGGAGATTGGCTGCACAAGACTATATTAACAGCTTTTTTATATTTAAAAAAGTTTTCTTTTTTTAGGGAAAAAAAAAGAAAACTTTATCTTTCATTCACACAACCAACAATTTCAAAAGCATTACCCGCAATGGCAATCGTTCGTTCATTATATTTGCACCATGAGATGCCAATATATGTTAAGGCTTCTTTAAATTTTATTGAAAACAATTTAGAAACCCGATTTTTAAAAAAGTACGCGAGAAAGAAAACAAAAATAACCGATTTTTTTTTTAAATTGACATTATGAAGACAATCTTATACTTATTCTTCTGAAAGAAAGAAATTTTCCGTAAGTTTTTATTGGTCATTTGTTTTTTATAATATATACTATTATATTTGCTGACATTTTTTTGTTTAAAAAAATTCATTATATATTTGGTGTGGCTATCAATATAATTTAACATATACAGTAATTAAATTCATTATAATTAAATATATTTTTATTTAATTTTGAAACCACAACGTTTAATACTTTTTACTATCAAAACAATTTATAGAACTCTAAACTGTATTACTGTACTATGATTTTAAAAAGATATCGTTTATAACGACTATCGGTTATAACGACCGAATTTGCACGGTCCCTTGAAGGTCGTTATAACCGATTTTCACTGTATATGTGTTATCAGTCAAATGCGTTGCCTGTGTAAGTTATCACGTTTCATGTTTATTGTAGCGGTCTATAACAACTGCAGAAACTCCTGGTGTCCGACAATTGGCTACACAAAAGGCTAGAAAAATTTTGTAAGTTCTAATAGTATAATAAAAGCGGCTTTGTTCATTGAATTAGCTTTTCATTAATTCGTTATAATTTAATAATTATAGTAATAATTTAATTAATAATAATTAATTAATTTTATCTCCTATTTTTAATTTAACTTCATTATATTCTCTTTATCTTTACCCACAACTTTTATACCAGATTGGAGAACTTTATTTTGTAATGCTAAACCCAGATCAATCTTGTTTTGTTGTGTTAAGTCAAAACGTTTTTAAGGGCCGCTAAAATTTCTTACTTCTTTATCCCCAGAGCCAAGCACACCGTGGGCACAGCCCCGTCAGATCACGGTAAACGATGAATCGATAAGCTGCTCCTTTCTTTTTTTTCTTTTGACGCAGTGCTGGGAGACAATCCGAATAATCGCCTGGTTAGGCAAAATGCTGGGGAAATTATTTATTTCAAATTCGTTTAAATTAATTAAATGCTCAATTATTATGTATAATGAAAACCTTCTTGCTGAATATGCAATGGTAAGAATGGTGACACAAACGCGCATTCACAGGAAAGGCTGCAGAAATTACAGAGCGTGATTGGTTTGATAGTATCTTTATGGAGGACACGTGCCATTACAAAGTAAACTTGTGAATGAAACATTGAGAGGGGGTATAAAGGGAACTGCAGGAAAGGTGCATAAAAATTTGGAAGAGGGCGGGGCAGAACCCAACACGACTTCCAATGAATTACAAGAATGGCGAGTAAACATCTTCACAGAATAAATTATTTATTGCTATTCTGCACTATATATAATCAGGGGCGCTCAGAGCCAACGCTGGCCCCCGGGCTGCGGTCCCCCACCTCGTCGGCTCTGACTATTTTATACGTTTAAAATCGGTAATAAATAATAAATAAAATAATAAATATTTCGTTTGACAAAATTGTACGATGGCTTCATGTTTACATAGTACAGATATGAATAGGCTTTCTGCACAGATATTTTAAAATTAAAAAATAATGTTAAAAGTTATGTAAAACAGGATTTTAAATATTTTAGAATTTATATCTAAACTTACGTTGCCATCTGCTGTTAAAGTATGATTATTCGAAAAAGTCAATACTAAAATTTAAATAAATTAATTTTTTACTAAAAGCTGTTAGGTACCATATAAACTCTAGTTTGAACATTATAATTCATTTTATAAAAACAAATCTGCGTCGGAAAAAAATCAATCACAATTTAGTCAACCGAGCATTTTACCGGCGTTCAGAACGAATTGGAATATAACACTGACTGATCATAGGCTTACGCAGAAAATTCATAAAGGGAGGAAGGTTAAAGGTTTTATAATGGCGAAGATTACTATCTAAGGCCGAATAGTTGATCCTCAGTTGTTACACTAGTTTAACTTGGAGCAGTTAGTTAATAAAAATAGGCTACTGGTAGCACCACGAGGGCCTTTTTCTATCGAGTTTCCACAGAACCTGCCATTGCTATTATATTTAGCAAGTAATCGCCGAAGATCCAGTTACCCATTGCATAGCTTCTCAAACTCCCTCCCAAAAAAAATCGATCTGCTTTGATTGAAAATTTCGTTACAGCTCATTTTCTCAGCATTAAACTGTACGGAGCCACAACTGCATATATTCATATGCATGTATACAAAATTCCATCGCAATGAGGAGTTCACAACCCCCTCTACCACTGCGTACGCCAGTGAGACTGGTGCCATCAAAGAAACAAATGCAGAAGCACATCATCTGCTTTAGGGAAGACGTTTTTGTCAATATGGATTATAAATACATATTTTAATAAACTTTAATTCATGTTTTTGAAGCGTTAGTTGGGTCAAACAAACAAACTTACCTCTGATTTTAAGTTCCGAAGCAAAGATGCGGCTTCCACCAAAAAGACATCTCGGAACTTCTGGAAGTTGCCCTGGTATTCGCACAACAGCATATCTCTGCATTGTCTTACTAACTGGGTCCTCACGGTCGCGAAAGGAACGTAGACATCTCTTAAGTGTTCTTCCACCAGTGTGGCGACCTCGGACTTCTGAAACAAAACACAAACACGTGACACGGGTGACATTTCACTCACGCATACCGAAGTAAAAATGCTGTGCATATAATATTATCGGTCACGTGTCACCTTTTTTTGGGATGAATGCAGGAACAATGGTTCTTTGAATCTATATTACTAGAACACCGCTGAAAGGTCGGCAGGAGATGCAGATAGTCATGGGACCGCTTTAAACTAGTTAATTATTTGTATTTTTGACAGTCTTAAGACTAAGAATGGTTATCTTGGATAGAACTGGCTGCTTGACGTAGCTTCGAGCTTTAATACCTTTAGATAATTTTTCATAGCTGAACTTCCTAGAAACTGAATTTGCCCAGTGTACCTGAAAGGCCGTATCCTGGACAGTGCCGTATTTCCCAATAGGCTATAGACTAGGGCGGCAAATTATAATACACTTTTTTTCCCAGTATATTTTCTAAAACGAAAGTAAATATTTATTTGACAGGGACAGCATTTTTTCATTCGGTCTAGGGGAGGAAAACCCATGGGTCGCCACTGGATGTAGTGATATCTTCTGCCATACAAAAGCCTTCCCAACTTCCAGCTGACCAGATCAGGGAAATTTGTAATAACGTGTTTGTTACGTAGCTGGTTACGCGAAAACGGCCTGCACATGTACAGCGTATTCTAATGTTGATATTGCACATGTACAGCGTATTCTAATGTTGATATTGCACATGTACAGCGTATTCTAATGTTGATATTGCACATGTACAGCATATTCTAATGTTGATATTGCATATGTACAGTGCATTCTAATGTTGATATTGCATATGTACAGTGTATTCTAATGTTGATATTGCACTTAGAATATTCAAGAATATGGCAGCTACAAACTGTTTTGCAAAACGACCATTTTCTTGCCCTGGAATTAAAAAACTCCCTGTCATCAACTATATGTAAAGATAAATTGAGTTCAGTAGCAATTTTCTGCACTCAGTGTGATGTAACAAAATTAACATCATAGGATAATATAATCAGATGTTTTGCCAAGAAGAAAGCTAGATGTCATGCTTTCCATTTAAATACCAGTGTTCGATAGGCTTTTTTATTTATTTTTTGCTAAAATTAAAATTTATTTCAGTAACATTGAATTTGATTTATTATATACCAAAAACAAAATAACACTGCATATAAAGTAATGTTTAATGTTTGTGTTTCAATTCATAAGTTTGTTTTTTAACAATTTTACTCAATGCAAAAGTTTTGGCGTATATTGAAAATAACAATTTTTATGTTCCTACCACTGATTGGGGCGCGGACGGGTAGCAAGGAGCGGCAAAAAAATGTAGCATAAGGGCGGCAAAATTGTGAATCCGCCCATAACCCTGAATCATTGAGGCACTATTCAAAATTGCATTTTTATATTCCAAGGCTTCGCCATGGGTTATTTGCGAAAAGATCGAGAGATCAATGCGACATCTAGATCAGTGGTGAGCAAACTATTTCCATTGCCGACCTCCATTTTGTGTAAAATTTTGTCGCCACCCCTGGATGTCGCTACCCCCACTGGACGAACTGTCCTATACTTAAAAAATATGTTATGTAGAGGGAAAGGTAGTATGTTGCATATATTATGTATGCCATGCATATATTATAAGCCCCCTCAATATCTTTTAATACAGCGCACTAAACTTGGCGGTAGCGACTTCAATTACAAGCTTAACAACGTCTATTGTCGCCAAAGCGTTTGAGTTCGGTTGTATTATTTATTAAGCTTTAAGCAAATTCAAAGCTGGATATTAGTATATGCGTGTTGCATGCAGATGTTCAGGGCCTGACTGGGCCCTCTCAAAGGGCGCATACCTTGGATTATCGTAGGGCGCGAGCCCTATAGCCCATGAGGTTGCAAGTCCCATCGTTTATGAGGGCGCAGCGGCCCAGTCCGCCCCTGCACATATCACATGTAAAGACTTCACTTTCAAAATCTGGAATTTCAAATTCCAAAATGGGTTTAGCAAGCGATCTGATATAGACAGTATTGTCGTCAGTTCCAAGCTTCTCGTTATGTACAGGTATATTCATGACTGTATCTACGGGGGGGGGGGCTTAACGACCGTCCCCCAAACTAAATTTTAATGTGCCTTCGCTAGAAACTTGCATGCTGTGATTGTATCGATACATGCTTCAAAAATTTTTGAACCTCTCCCCACGAAATTAAATCCCAGCTATGGTCTTGGGTATATTAATTACTAGTTCATTCACTAGAAGGATAATAATGATGCTGAAAGGAGAACGTTTCCTTACAAGGCAGACAAAATAATTCCGAAATCTAGATGCAACATATTTCAGATTATTCAGCCTGACTTCGTGTGAAATGAAACTGACAATGGTAATATTCAAGAAAGTGGCACGATTTCAATCCTCTTCAATTTCCAGCTCCCCATTTCACCCTTAAGAGACATCAGAAGTACTCTTCAGAAAGAGTTCAATGTGCTGTTAAGACGAACGGCGAATGAAATTCAGAATTAGTCCGCCCGATTGAAAAGCGGATCTCGACAGATTTTCAATTATCCGGCAGAGCGGGTACAGAAGAGAGCGGATATTACAAGCCGCATCCGCTCACAATGTTCCAGTCAAGAATTCCCCAGCACCCAGATACCACACACAGATTTTTGAAGGCGTAAACTAAAGGGAGCATCACCAAAATTCGTAATTATCTAATTCAAGTTAAGCTGCCATTTATTTAAATTTTCATAACGCTTAACTTTAAGGGAAGGATTCGAGTATTACGTAAGCAATATTTTGGCCATTTCACCCCCACCTCAGAAAGCAAAAATTAACATTGGCTAACATAGGAAAATAAGACCAACGGCAACCCCTCCCCACAAGGTGCTTACGTAATACTTGAACTCTCCCAAGAAAACGTTCACAAAAATTTTATTTTTTATTGATTATTCTGATTTGTGTTTTTTAAATTTCTCACGTAAATTGTTAGTTTGTGATTCGTTTGTGGTTTTACGGCTCAAAGACTACAGTGGTCATGCTGCGCCGGGACCTACTGTTTTCCGAGGAATCCGAACCTCTTAAGGCCTAGGGAACCAAACCCCGGACTACAGTGAGCAGTGCGATCTTTATGAGATCTCTGAGTAAGCGTTCTTTGCACTGCTGGGAGTCGAACCCGGATTAACGGCGCACTAGGCGAACGCGTTACCACACTGCGCCACCGCAGGGCCTGTTAGTCTGTGAACAGACTCAAAATGGAACCAAATCGTTCACTAACTGAACCAATGAACGGTTTTTCCATTTGTGATGAATGAGAAGACCCGTTCACTGGTTCTGTCAGCCAGCGATTCAATACATCGCTGCTACAAGACACACAAATTATACTCAACAATTTCATGGAAAAGGCAAAACAACAGGCTGAGGACATTGAGCTTTAAAAAAAAACTGTCGAGTCGAATATTTATCTTGGCCAACTGATATCAATGTAAGACAAGACTTTGAAGGATTTCCACAGGCGTGTTAAACTGAGCAGAAGTACATTCGAGAAGGAGAAAAAGAAAGGAAGAGCTCCATCCCGAAAGAAAAATGCCCCTGTGACTAAAAATAAGGTTTGTTTGTTTGTGGTTTTACGGCTCAAGGACTACAGTGGTCATGCTGCGCCGAGACTTACTCTTTACCGAGGAATCCGAACTTCTTAAGGCATAGGGAGCCAAACACCAGACTACAGTGAGTAGTGCTATTTTTAAGATCTTTTTTGCACCGTTGGGAGTCGAACCCGGATTAGCGGCGCACTAGGCAAACGCGTTACCACACTGCGCCACCGCAGGGCAAAGAAGGTTTAGAACCTGTGTATTAACGTACACCGCCCAACATGTATTTTTCTGCCCTTCCTTGTGGATGAGAAATATGGAAGATAAAGAAAACAGCAATACGAAAATTGCACATAACCCAAAAGAGTGTAGTGCACAGTTCATGCCTGAAATAACTAGGAGGGTTCGAAAAAAAAAATACAGTAGAGCATCGGTTATCCGAAACAATTAGGGACTGGGGGTGTTCGGATAACCGACCATTTACGAAAATAAAATTGTTCAACTATCATAGGAGCAATATGAAACAAAGAAACAGTGATATTAAACACAAAACTTTTATATATTTTGTATCACACGTCTTACAAATACATACCTTACATAAAGTAGTGCATTAAAGTAGGCCTACAGTTTAGGAAAAGAAGCCTAAAATTTTCTTTTGCTGCAGAACTGAGACTTTTTTTTTTTCCCCGCTAAATCTCGCACACGTTTTAAAGGCAGCAATTAGGCAGCATCACATTCTTCTTCTTGTTCTAACCACTTCATAGCCGTCTCAAGGCAGTGAAAAGCTTCCTCACTAGATGGTACTTTCAGCACGGTCACTAGGCTCTTCCTCTTCGTGGCAAAGGTCCTGGTCGTCAATGACACTGGCAATAATTTCATCGTCCGTCAATACTTGATAGCTAGGGTAATCGATATCACATTTGAGCCAGCCTTGAAAGTTTTCATGGTCGCATTCTTCAAATCCTGAACATTCTTTAATCAGCCCAGCCAGTTCTGATACAAATTGACTGTTCAGCAGCTCGTCAGATGCAGTGGTAGACTCATCTGATGGAAAGAGTTAATTCCAAGTCTCTGCTATTGTAGCGTCTTTTGTCAGTAGCCTAAGCTTCTGCTACCATATGCATAGCATCCTCTGCTATTGTAGCGTCTTTTGTCAGTAGCCTAAGCTTCTGCTACCATGTGCATAGCATCCTTCAATTTTTTGAACTTTGCCGACTGGAACGCTTTCGGTTGTACGGTATTCCGATAATCGATGATCTACTGTACTCGAATGAAGGAACAAACGCGGGTAGGTGGCATCATTGTTAAAGTTGAAAAAGCTGAAATGTAACAACGAGCTGAGCATGTCGCAAGATAAACTGGTCAACAATAGACAATCCAAATTCTAACTGGAGTCCAATAAGTGCCGGGTTCATGTTTTTATGGGCCCTAGGTCTGAAGGGCAGAATGGGCCCCTAAAAAATATGGCACTCGCAATATTCAATCAGTAAATCCTGTTTTTTGTTTGAAGTTCCTCATTTTAATGTTTAGGTTTATCAGTAATGAGAAAATTTATGGGACAATTATAAATAAACAGGATTATAATGATGCTTAAACTTAAATATAAGGCCTCTGCAGGACCGGAAAATCGTAGGGCCGGGCACACTTGACCTATACGTAAATACGCCGGCAACGAGTCCAATAAACTATAAAGAAAAAGTATGACAAGAAATTTTCCCGACGCTAAGTCTGCGCCCTTCTATTGCCATGGAAACCAACCGTAACTCCTTTTCTAGTAGGGGGCGCTTGAAACAACGCATTCATATTGGCACGATGTTACTGCACATTACTGCAAGTGACGTAGGCACAAAGTTCATTTGAGGGGGAGGGGGGTTATAGGCTTAATGGGAAGGGTTACAGAGCTACTACTCATATATTCCTATGTTAAATATACAAAATTTCATTGCGATGGGGGTTACAACCCCCAAGCCCCCAGGTTACGTCTCTGACTACGGCACGGCGTAAAGTAAACAGAGGGACAACATAAGCATTACCTAATGTTAACGGACAGCTCATTAGGTTTAATTATCACAAATAGAGTAGTAGGCCCCCGGGATACACAACCCGGATTAGTCGCTGCAGGCCGCACTTGTCTGCTTTGCGTTCCACGACTACGCTGCAGGACATCTGGGACGCGACCAAAGGTATAATGTGGCCTCTGAACCACGAAACATGTATAATCAACCAAGCTTATTGGAAATGGAACCCAGTCCCGTTGGATTGAAGAAATCACATTAAAGCTCACCAGAACACACTCGAAAGCTCACTAGAACACACGCGAGATATAGACTCACACTGCGTTAGTGTTTCATGAAGCAAGTGCAGCTAAGATCTTACTTCGTCAGTGGCGCACCCACGTAGAGTGCTGAAGCCCCCCACCTCCCCCGAGCTAATGAAGCAAAAAATCATTACGCCAACAGACACTGGTAAATTATTTATTTTTTTTAAAAGTAAGATTGAAAGTAGTGACGTTCCCACAGACATTTCTCTGAACTCTGGTAACATTGCCGAGTGCTCTTGAGGAAGACAAGGGCAGTGGCCGGGGCTGTCTTCACGCTTTTCAGGAGGTAAAGATGGATCAAAACACAATATCAAACACAGTTGAAATAGAAATTCTGACTGCAAATATTTCTAGTTACGTCAAGAAATCTAACCTCACTGATGGAGAGAGGATAATAGTGCTAAAAAAATCTTTCGCGGGGGGGGGACCATATATAAATTAAAATTTTCCCCATGACTGTCACTAGTGCTGTATTAAGTCAATGAAAACTTTACCATAGTGGAAGTTCTGCTCATCTTGGCTGAGTAAGCGTAACTGGCTAGCTTATTCAAAAGGCAGAAGAGAGTGCCTTTTGAAAATTGTGTGTTTCTTTCCACTATGAAGTTGAAGATTGACACAAGCCCCAGGTCAACTTGTTTCAAAAGAATTTAATAATTAGAAGAAGGATTTGGGGGAAGTTCAGCCACCGCGGTTGTGTATATAATATCTACCATATGAATTCAGTTCTCAAAGCCGATGATATATAATATCCACCATATGGATTCAGTTCTCAAAGCCGATGATATATAATATCCACCATATGAATTCAGTTCTCAAAGCCGATGATATATAATATCCACCATATGAATTCAGTTCTCAAAGCCGATGATATATAATATCCACCATATGAATTCAGTTCTCAAAGCCGATGATACATAATATCCACCATATGAATTCAGTTCTCAAAGCCGATGATATATAATATCCACCATATGAATTCAGTTCTCAAAGCCGATGATATATAATATCCACCATATGAATTCAGTTCTCAAAGCCGATGAATTTTTAACCCTTTCACGAAAACATTTTTCCCCATTTTAAAATTGGTGATTGTCGTATTTAATTATAACCTTATCTGCATTTTTTATACAGAATGTCAAAATAGAACGTATGCCGAATGCAATTACGTAAACGGGAACGTTTAGAAAAAAAAACCTGTCAAATCAATTGGCGCCAATAATAAAGCATTCGCGGGCTGTACTCTGTTGTTATTTCAGTTTTTATTGTGTCGTGTAATAATATATTACTGTGTTTTCTCACATGTTTTATGTTATTTGGTAAGTATCATTTTGTGCAATAATAAAGTATATTTGAACAAATGAAAACAAATGTCTGATAATGACAAATAATTCCCATAAAATTCCAAAAAAACTACACATTATGTATTTTTCTTACGATTTTTATTTATTTTACGTCTAAACAAACTGAAATAAACAGTTACAAACTAATATTTACTCTTAGCAACCTCATGGTCCTGTAAGGGTTAACCATTTAATCTCCGGCGCCCTATAAATAAATACCTTATGCTACACTACTTTTCTTGTAGTTAACCAATTGATATACAGAAAATTTTTATTTGTAAACACTTTTTTACTCAGTTGAAGGCCAATTATAACAAATTTGCGAATTTGTGGGATATACTTCGAAAGCAAACACGCATGCATGACTATCTTTCTCAACCAATTTAAACTCCGATAGCGGAATTTTTGTTGATTTAAGTTTGATAAACATTACACCTTTTACACCTCAAATCCAGTTTTTCGTACCGATTTTGGTTTGTGCGCAAAACAATCCAGTATTTTTTAAACCCAATCAAACACTCGAATTTGTTACGCACTAAATTCGGAAGTGGGGTTTATTCCATTGGTCTGTAAATGGCTGTTTCCAAAAAATAGTAAGAGAAGCCTTTTTCTTAGTTATGTTGGGAGAAATGGGCGGGAATGGTTTATTAATATTGTAAATATTACTGTATGTTATTAATGTTGTACATATTACTGTATGTTATTAATGTTGTACATATTATTGTATGTTATTAATGTTGTACATATTATTGTATGTTATTAATATTGTATGGAACAACAAAAAACGAAATTTATAAATCTAGAAGTGGATTACTTGCCTTCAATTCTGTGGGGGGATTACAAAAATCTCGTCTAAAAAAATTATCGAAAATAATCATCAATCATGTGTTCATTAAAGCAGAAAGTTCATTAACCATGTCATCGTTAACGAAGTTCCATCAAGCGGAAACGAGAAGTTACAGAATTTCTATAAGGTGGGGAGGGGTAACAAAGGCAGAGATTTAAGAGATACATGTAACTTCATCAGATACTTCATCAGAACTTCTTCAGATACGTAACTTCATTTCAAGGCATTGGGTAACTTTTTTCGACCAATTTCGGACAACCAGCAATTAACCTTAATAATTAATAAAGAATAAATAATAAAGAATAAGCATTTAATCTTTCACTAAGCGACCGTCTATAATCCCAGATAAATATTCGAATAAATATATAAAGATTCTTAGCCTATATGAAGACTTCTATATTTTACAGATTAGTTTTTATAAAGGTTTCTCTATATAAAGATCCTATATTCTATTAAAGATTCTAGATAAAGATTCTACATATTCTAGTTAAAGATTCTACACGAGATTCCAAAAATTACGTATAAAAATTTCTATACAAATATTCCCATTCTGTTATAAAGATGAGCAAAACGATCACTGATGGGATTAATGGAAAGGGTTTGCCCAACTCCAAAACCTACAATTAGAGTCGTTCGTATGTTGTTAACCACTTCGGTGCAAAAGGAATATTGACACTCTTATTAATTTAATATTATTTAATTAAGGCTTTATTACATGTACAAAACGTTTACTTATTTATATCCAAATGCAGTTTTATGAACAGTTATCTTGTAAAAGAGAAATATTTTTAATTTTAATTTTCATAAAATGAAACAAAAACCATTGATATCGTCTGTGATCTTTGGATCGAAGACGATATGGTCAACGGTATGTGGCCGCCCCTGGGTTTGGCTGTCCGAGTGCGGGGGCACCTTTTGTACCCCGCCAGGGCCGGCCCTGCATACAGCAGATATTCACAACTATCAGTAAAATAGTTAGGATGATCTAGAGCTGGCTTTCTACCACTCAGTGGTCAACTATCGCTCTCAAAATAAACCAGAAGACAAGCATCAAATTGGTTTGTGATTGATGAGGATTTATAAAAGAGGCTGTCGTTCTAAATAGGGAATAAATTGTATTCGCTTGTTCAAAATTAAAAGCCTTGAATGAGACGATTTTACAAAGCACTCGCGTTTACGTCAATTTAGAATTTCATGTAACACTCGTCCTCAAAAATACAGTTCAGGAGGTTAATGTTACATTGAACTGAGAGTAAAGAAAGCATTCGTTTCTGAAAAGTCTCTGGAGCGAGGAAAATATCGATTCAGTCTACAGACCATAAGTCTAGAGACAAGGATGGGAGGAAGTTGCGTGAGATCCCCACAGGTGGGCTATAAGGTGAAGTTACCGAAAATAGGGATGGACCGTGATGAATTTGAAAACATGCTTTAACCATAAAACTAATGAGTGTGTGAAAACTAAACACAAAAATGAATATCAACAGGACAATTCGGTTTTAAAGAGATGCGAACGCCATGAATTTTCATCGAGTTTTATTTGATGGATTGTTTTTCACCTTTATATGTTAGTGAATTCTGGACAAGGTCAAAATGAGTTGGCTAAATAGCATACCATATACAGAGGGTCTTCTTACCATCAGCAGGTACCATGGGAAGAGGTCTGTGAGGTTTAAACCTTCCAAACGACAAAGATTTATATTGGATAAAATGGCGCTTTAATAAAGGGGTAATACTTCATTAAAACTAACCCCATTTATATCTCTCTCCAGAAAGAACTGTTCGATAATAAGGTTATTTCTTCCTCGCTTGTTTTACTATAGTAGCTTTGTCAAATGTAGAAGGGTAACATATTGTAAGTGCCTTCCTCTCTCCTGTCGATATGCAACATCGCTGCGCATGTATTGTATATACACATTGTGTTGCTGTCACCAGTGAATTCAATTTCGGAAAAACAGAGGTTGGTAATTCTCCTAGCTTGACAGTAATTGAATCCAGTGCCAGATTAAAAGGAGCGCTAGCTAGCCCACTTCCATAGGAGTGCAAGTAACTGAGAAGCAGGGTCAAAGACACTTGACAAAATCTAAGACTAGATATGATCTTGCTTTCCAATGGATAAGCAACTTAGCCTATACCTGCTTGTGGTGAAATTGAACATGCAATTTCTTTTCTGCGCAATCAAAGCCTTTGAACGACGAGTCCGAAATGTACACCACCACCACCATAATGAAACAAGGATTCAGTAAAACCAGGAACTCCGGCAATTGCCGCGTCGTTTAAATTTATACCACGTTTTCAAAAGCGTCGCGGATAATAAAAAATATGGTATAAGGGATTGTTAATCTTCGGGATACTATCACTCATTATTAAAAAAAAATCGCCCATGCTACGTTTTTCAAGTCACTATCAATGCCTCCCACGTGGTCGTGAGGAAAGGGTCAGGTTCCTTGTCCTCTCACACCGCCCACGTATCAGGTCCAAAAAAACGATTCCATCACGTGTGTTCACACAACGAAAGTAGATTTTTTTGCAATTCTCTTTTTTGGAAGTTTTATAAGTGGAGCCAGCTTTCTCAGATCAAAAAATTCCCAGATAGCTTATACATCTTTCGTGAAACAATAGCCTACAAGGATTCAAAGCAGAAAGGTTTCTGGCAGTCTTAACTGATCACCCTACTGATGTGATCGATTGCCTACAAATAATGTCCTTTTCCTTGGAATGTAGCTGATAGTTTTTGTAGAATTTTATCTCTGTTACGAACTTTGTAAAGGGCACGGATGTTGAAGTTTCTATATTTGGAAATACAGAGCAAATTACTAACACAAAATCGACGTTTATCACGGGTATCGATGGTAATTGGAAGTTTTGTAAAAATAACAATTTTAATTTTTACAACATAATTTCAAGCATTTCCTCATGCTTTTAGTTCACACGTTTGTTAAACAGATTTGAAATAAAACGTTTGTTTTCAATGGTGATTATACTTTGGGTGTAATATATTTATATTATATTTTTGGGAAATTGTCATTGCAATTGATCAATTAATATTTTCTATCGTGTGTTTGAATTAGTAGTAAAAATGATAGTTTATAAACTGGACGGCCACTGGGATCGGGACGAGACTGCAACATGACCGTCCCCACCCCTCTCGTGTGGGTCAAAGAACTCTAGTCTGAGCCTGGAAAAACGTGGGCGTATGAACCTAATTATCTAGATTTCTTTATTTTCCAATCAAATCATATGTTGCATAAAATTGTAACCCATGGGACTCTTAAATGACTTGCAAGACTGTTGAATGACTTGCAAGGCTATTAAATAACTTGCAAGACTGTTAAATGACTTGCAAGACTGTTAAATGACTTGCAAGACTGTTAAATGACTAGCAAGACCGTTAAATAACTTGCAAGACTACAGAAGTGATGTAACACTGTGTAAGTAAATTGAAAGTCTGCATAAGTGAGTTGCAAGACTTAACTGACTTGTAAGACTATTGAATGGTTTGTAAGACTTAAATAATTTGTAAGACCACTGAATGACATAAGACTGTATAAGTAACTTGTCAGATTGTATAAGTAACTTATATAACTTTACTTGCAAGGCTTCCAAGCACGGAGAATACAGTAACTTGTAAGACTGATGCTGACTTGTAAGACTACATAAATAATCAAGGTTACTAAGTGAATTGGAAGGCTGCTAAACACTGTAAAACCTTTTAATGATTTGTAAGACTCTAAATGGATCAGGTTATCTCAAAATGATTGTATCATTAAATTGGTTGTAAGACTATTATGTAAGACTCATAAATAGTTTGTAAGACTTCAACACCAACAAAGATTGCACAAGGGGACTTGTAAAGAACACACTGCAGGGATGGCGCGACTTGTGGGGTGATCATGTAAGTGACTTGTAAGATTGCATAAGTGACTTGTAAGATTGCATAAGGGATCGAAGATTTGCATGGCACTGTAAAGATTGCATAAGTATTCTGTAAGATTGCAATGGGTGACTTGTAAGATTGCACAAGTGACTTGTAAGATTGCATTAATGACTTGTAAGATTGCATTAATGACTTGTAAGATTGCATAAGCGTTTGCTTGTGGTTGTACGGCTCAAGAACTACAATGATCGTGCTGCGTCAGGGCCTACTGTTTTCCGAGGAATCCGAACCTATGGATCTACAATTTTCCGTGAACCTCTTAAGGCTTAGGGAACCAAACCCTGGACTACAGTGAGCAGTGCGATCTTTATGAGATCTCTGAGTAAGCGTTCTTTGCACTGTTGAGAGTCGAACCCGGATTAGCGGCGCACTAGGCGAACGCGTTACCACACTGCGCCACCGCTTGCATAAGAGACTTGTAAGACTGTATAAAGTGACTTTCAAGGTTGCTAAGTGATTTGTAAGACGTAAATAACTTGTAAGACTGTTAATTAACGTAAGATTATTCAATGATTTGTAAGACTATATAAGTGAATTGTGGGGATGCTAAACGACTTGTAAGACTACGGACGATTTCCAAGTCTATTGAATGACTTATAAGACAGTACAAGTGAATGTAAGATTATTGAATGACTTATAAGACAGTACAAGTGAATGTAAGATCATTGAATGACTTATAAGACAGTACAAGTGAATGTAAGATTATTGAATGACTTATAAGAGAGTACAAGTGAATGTAAGATCATTGAATGACTTGTAAGACTGTATACGTGAATTGTATGTCAATTAACCGACCTGCAAGATTGTAAGCAAACCGATAGACACTATTGTGTACAGCAAATAAACAGTCGAAAGTTGTTATACATGATATGGTGTAGCCCTATATTTAGGAAGACTCAGGATTTTCAAAAGCATATTTTCTACGAAATGTTCACATTTTTAAAACCCATGCATGTTTTAATAAAGCTTCAAATCGTTTGACGCTTGCGGTATCGAAAATTTGTATTCCACCTAATTTAACGCGAATAGCAATGATAATCTACTAATATTGAATTTCAATTAGATAATTTATTAATATGAAAAATAAAACAATGAACTATGTTATACAATGCCCACAAGATAAAATCCGATATAATTAACACAAAAGAATAATTTACAATCTAACCTATTGAAAACAATCTGGTTTCAATATTCCCCTTTTAATTTCCAACAATATAAAAAAAATACACCTCTTATATTTTTTTATGAATTATTAAAACATCACTATATTTTGTGGAAATTTTACAACAGACCCATGACTGTAAAGGTATATATTTTGCTTATATTAGTCGGGGAGTTTAATATAGAGTAAAATGTAAAATGGAGCTAACTTTTTTAAAAACATGTCCATTTGTTAAAATATTGTCGCTCGCGGAATGTTGAAAATATGAATTTTAAGTAAATCAAGGTTGAAGTTTAAACTTTATTCGTAATTTTTCGAATGTTGGATATTTGGCTGATTGAATATATAGGGCACAAAGATACCACAGGTCATTCTGCGCCGAACAGGGTAAGGCGATAAGTATAGCTTAAATTAAAAGACGAAATAAATCTTACATAAAAATAAAATTATATCAAATACACTAAAAATAAACGGTATGTCATAAAATCAAATTAAATTATAAAAAATAATAAAAATGATTTCACGATTAAAAGTATCGAACAAAATGCCTCGAAGGCAAAATAGCTTCGATTAAAAGCAAACGAATAAATTGGTTTTGGGATATTTGAATGCGGTTTGTTACAAAATAATCCTCATGTGGGCATAGCGTCGAGTTAAGGTAGGCTCAGGGCCCAAACTCCCCCACCCACAAAAATCTGAAATAAATTGGTGATTTTACATATACTATAACGTATAAACGCACATATGCTTGCTGCCCCCCTCCCAAATAATTTTGAGAACACTCAAGACACGCCTAAGAGAATTCTTTAAATTCAGTTATAAAAAAATTGTAAGACAATGGCCCTGACCGCCCCCCCACACACACACACACACACTAATGAGACCGCCGCAATCAGAGATCAGTTTATATTTCAAAAATGGATAATTAACGGAATTTAAAATGAAACGAAAAAAAAAAGCAATCACTTTCTTCCGAACTAATAATAATCAATTTCAGTGTAAGTTTTTTCAGGTCTTTCAAGTTCAAATATTCTGTCATTAATAGGTCAAGGACAAACACACGGTAGGAACTAGGGGAGCAGCAATTCAAAAATTATGGGGGAGCTCATGCAACTTTTAGAAAAGGACAAGCGATTCGGCTTTAAGGAAAACAATTTAATTTGTTACTCAACTGGGGGGCTTGATCCCCCCCCCCCACTTCCTAAGGCATCTATAGAAACGTAAATTCTATGACATATTGGTTATAACTGGATATAATATTAATTATATAATTGGTTATAACGCAAAGAGGGGCATTTTATAACGAAAGGAGATCCCAGAAATTAATAGAAAATTCCAAACGCACAGAATGTAAATATTTATATGTCATTTCATTTATAGATATAGAATGTTACAACTAAAAAAATTAATACTCTTTAGAATAGTGGTTTAAATACTACTCCTAGTTCTTTTCAAATCGACATAATTATGAGGCATTGCAGTAATGTAATATCTTTCAAGTATAAAAATGTTCTACTGCAATAATAATGACATCAATTTGGAAAGAATTATAATCTTCAACACGCTATTCCGAAAAATACTCATTTTACAAGTTGTCACTTTCTTCCATAAGCAGAGCGATATTATGGCAGACTCATAGCCTGTGCCATTCGATCCATTTCCCTTTAATTTCATAGTAATAATGTTTATTTGTCACAAGGGTTACATATTGCATACAGTCTTGAATTTCAATTTAAGTATAATAAATTTCACACAGTTTAGAACAGACAATACAATTTGCATTTCCCCGTGATGGGTCCCCAGTTTAAATTATAAAATTTAACCGGTTGAGGACCCTATTAATCCGCTGGCGCACAAACTCCGTTTAATAAGTATACAATTAATTTCTTTTTAAACAATTTTATATTGTTAAGATTTTTAAGATTATTTGGTAACTCGTTCCAAAGCTTTATTCCCATATATTCAATTCCCTTTCTGTACATTTCCGGGGCCCAACAGTATGATGGGGCCCCCAATAATTGATTTTTTTATAAATTTTGCCTAATTATTATAATTATTTTACAGAAGGAAGCTATGGGGCTCTTAACGTATCCTTTAAACATCGAGAAAGTCGCAAGAAGGAAAAGAGATTGAAAAGTGAATAGTTACCGTGACAATACACACAATAGAAGCACGATTCTGGAGCAAATGGTTAGTTGGCTGTATTTTTACGGCGCAAGAACAGCTAGCGCAGTATAGCCCAGATGCTCTTGCGCCATAAAAATCCAAACAAACAAACAAAACAAGAACAGCAAGGGTTATTCTACGCTATGCAAGGCAGATAAAATAACAAAGATAGAAGGAAAAAGGTAATGAAAATTAACAAAATACAGATTAATTTATTTATGGTTTTACGGCTCAAGGTCTGCAATGGTCATGCTGTGCCGGGACCTACTGTTTTCCGAGGAATCCGAACCTCTTAAGGCCTAGGGAACCAAACCCCGGACTACAGTGAGCAGTGCGATCTTTATGAGATCTCTGAGTAAGCGTTCTTTTTGCACTGCTGGGAGTCGAACCCGGATTAGCGGCGCACTAGGAGAACGCGTTACCACACTGCGCCACCGCAGGGCAATAAATATAGAATGGTATAAGACAATGAAATAGGTAAACAAACAAGTTCGTAAGGGGAAATTCAAGTATTACATAAGCAATATTTTGGCCATTTTATACCCCTCTCCCTCCTAAGCAAAAATTAACATGGGCTAACATAGGAAAATAAGCACAACAGCAATGCCCTCTCTCCCCAAAGGTGCTTACGTAATACTTCAAAACTCCCTAAACATCAAAAGTCAGATATGTATCGTTAAGATACATAAAAACGATGATTAGTGCAAACAATGAACGGCTTTATCTGTGGTTCTCAGCTTTTGGGTCGCACCCTCTGTTTAGATTTCAGGAAATTTTTGAGATGTTGCATAATGCCTCGAGTTAATGTCAAAGATTGATGGATGTAGACAATGCTCCATTAACATGTGCCCTCAAAATACTAGAATACGTAAGTACACTAAGTCCTTCAAATAAATTATAAAAATACAATATCATAGCATTAAACTACACAGGAATATACTGTATAAAGGGACTAGCACTAAAAATCCGTCTACGTTTATACTCGAGACTATAGGCGCCCATATGGGGGAAGAAATTAACTCCCCAAAAATTTTATTTGCCTAATTCTGCTATGCATTTACTTTCAAAAGTTTTACAAGTACATTTTAAAATAAGGTACTTTTTAGCTCATTACTAATTGTCAAACGGTATCAATTATTTTTGTAGCATTTTAGTATCTTGTACATTCACTAAAATGTTTGACAGCCTTAAGAAGGAGGTAATAATTTTTCAGCCCCCCCCTAAAAGTACTCATATGGGCGCCCATACTCGGGACTGGTAGGGTAATCTAAAACTTGATATTTAATGTCAAGAAATTGACATGATAATTCCAAATATGTCCATAATAATATGTTCATGATTCCCTCACCTAACCCATCAATACCCCAGTAGTCATGTTCATGATTATTTAATCCGTGGTGGTGAACCAATCGCTCATGAGACGACGGAACAATCTTCAACTACCATGGATGGACTCTCACAATTATCTTCATAATGGGCATGATTCTTCAGCAAAATCAATTAAAAATAGTTACTGGCAGACGAACACTTTCTCAGCATTACTGTTTTTTCAATAACATTGAAAACGTGTATTATTTACCAAAATTACCCCCCATGTAACTTTCTCCGTCATTAGTATATAACGGGCACATAAAAACTGCTGTAGTATAATCTTCATAGTGGAAGTTCAAGTGGAGGTGCAGAATAATCTTCATAGTGGAGGCAAGTTTTGAGTTTTCAGTTCCTTGCTTTAACTAGCATGCCTTAGAATGTTCAACAAACGTGAGTCGGGTCACGAACGACAAAGGTAGAAAATCCCCGCTAAAAAAAACGGCCACTATTTTTCAGATTTAGAAGAAAAAAAAACCTTGTATCACGTTTAAAAGCGTCCAACCAGCCCCAAGTTAAAAAAAAAAAATCACACAATCTTCTTTACAAATTGAAGCGAATAAAAAACAACATAAACAAGGGGTTTGACCAGGACGACACGCTCTTTTGACCGCCCTACTGGTCGGTTTCGTTTCAGCTTGTTCCCAAACGTTTTTTTCCATTGTTTCCTTTCTATTCTGACGATGAAAGTGACACCGTAATAACCGTAGGTCCCGTAGAAAGGAAAAAGGTCACTGGAGAACGGTGAGTCATCTTGAAAGGCTGCCCCGAATGTTGTGTTTTCGCTGGAGCCACACAACAAAAATTCTTATTCAGGTTTCATTTTGTTGCGCAACAATTCGAACTTGCGTAAGAACTGTGTGCACGCGGTTTCCGAAGTTAAATTTTATTTCTCAGATGATATGGGATTTCAAAAATGACGTTGACAGACATGCGAACAGCAGTCCCACCCACACAACATCTGACACATTTCACAGTCACTTTCATTGAAAAAGAGAGATATAAAAGCTTTATGCTACTTTTCCACTTTCCTTTGATAACCATTTCTCCCCTTTCGCAAAATAATTGACTTTTCATTTTCCACCCGGTTTTCGAATTTCTCATTTTTATTTTCATTTCATATGATCAAAAGATTTCTTTGCGCTGAAGGTAATTCCTTTGATCCTTTACAATAAATGAAAAGCAATCTTTCACGCTTTTGTTTCTTCGAAATTCCTTCGATTCCTTTTATAAAATCAAGAAACCATTCCAATGTTTTATAAGGCCTTTCTGGAAACGAGCTTCCATCACACTGGCGTACACAGGGGGGAGGACAACATGCCAGTAGAAGGCATTTTGTTTGAAATTGAAGGTGGGGGAAATATGGAACCTTACAACATTGGGGGCACGAGTCCCCGTCCCTCCCCGCTAACGGTGCCCATGGTTGATGGGAGTTGTAACCCCCCATTGCAATGACATTTTGTATATTTAACATAGGAATATGAGTTGTAGCTCTGTAACACCCCCCACCGATACGAACTTTTTATGCTTCATTCAACACCCTCAAATGTTCAGAGCAGGTACAGGCAGCAGGCACGAGCTGTACAGGCTTACATAGTTGCAGAAGAATTGAAATGCCACCTGTTTATAAGAATAAGAGGAAAATAAGCGATCATACCGAACGTTCGATTTGAATAGACGATCTTAAGGTTTCTTTCCGCAAGATAAATACGCAATCCAAAGTCTATACATAGCTGGTACTCGGTATATGAGTAATCAGAGCATCGGAGGCGGTAATGCAAAGATCATAGGTTCAAATCCAGGGTGACCTTTATCATATTTTTCAGAATCAAAGCTACGTTCCTGGCCCGTAGCTAGACGCTTGTTACAGAGAGGGCTTGTAGGTTAAAAGGCCTCGGAATGCTAGGGGGGGGGGGCCTTGAAAGTCGTGAATGTTTTGATGTTATTAATATACACTGAAGTGCCAGAAAAACTGGCACAGGCGTGCGTATGCAAATAACGGAGCTTTGCAACCAATCAGCGTAACGCGATGCTGTCGGCAGCGCCTATATAAGACAAGAGATGTCTGGCAAAGCTGTTAGATCGGTTCTTGCCGCTACAATGGCAGGTTATCAAGATTTAAGTGATTTTGAACGTGGCGTTATAGTCGGCACAAGAGAGATGGGACATAGCATCTCCGAGATAGCGACAAAATTTGGATTTTCGCGTACGACCATTTCACGGGTATACCGTGAATATCAGGAATCCGGTAAAACATCAAATCTCCGACAGCGGTGCGGCCGGAAAAAGACCTTGAAAGAACGGGACCTTCGACGACTGACGAGAATCGTTAAACGAGATAGACGTGCAACACTTCTTCAAATTGCCGCGGATTTCAATGCTGGGGCATCAACAAGTGTCAGCGTGCGAACTGTTCAACGAACCATCATTGATATGGGCTTTCGGAGCCGTTACTAGTGTACCATGGTAGACCGTCTGGGCCCGCCAACACCGCCATTGGACTGTTGATGACTGGAAACACGTTACCTGGTCTGACGAGTCTCGTTTCCAATTGCATCAGGCGGATGGACGTGTACGGGTATGGAGACAACCTCATGAATCCATGGACCCTACATGTCAACAGGGGACTGTTCAAGCTGGTGGAGCTTCTGTGATGGTATGGGGCGTGTGCAGTTGGCGTGATATGGGACCCCTGATACGTCTAGAGACAACTCTGACAGGTACGTAAGCATCATGTCCGATCACCTACACCCATTCATGTCCATTGTGCATTCCGACGGACTTGGACAATTTCAGCATGATAATGCGACACCCCACACATCGAGAGTTGCTACCGAGTGGCTCCAGGAACACTCTTCTGACTTTAGACACTTCCATTGGCCACCTAAATCGCCAGACATGAACATTATCGAGCATATCTGGGATGCCTTGCAACGTGCTGTTCAGAAGAGATCTCTACCTCCTTGCACTCCTATGGATTTGTGGACTGCCCTGCAGGATTCCTGGTGTGAATTGTCTCCAGGATACCTTCAGACATTAGTCGAGTCCATGCCACGTCGTGTTGCGGCACTTTGGCATGCGCACGGAGGGGGGCTGCACGATATTAGGTAGGTGTGCCAATTTTTCTGGCACTTCAGTGTATTTAATAATACTAAATATCTAAAACTAATATATTTAACATCAATGAATAAATTTAACATAAACTTTGCACTCAAAACTCAGAGATATACTAAAATTTTTAATTTCCCTTATCACTATTATAGAGTACATGAAGACTCAAACCTCTGCAAAATACGTGTGAACAAGATCTACCATAAAAAACCATTTTGAATATAGTTTTAACGTCAAAAAACAAAGTAAAAAACAATTTCCACTGTCATGTACAATTTCATGTAAAACAAAAAATTTAAATTATACAATAATTTCTGCCACCCACGTATATTTAGCTCAAACTAGAGCTTTTTTTTGTTTTTGGAGAAAAAGAGACGCCGTCCCCATCCTGGATTCGAACCAGGGTCCCTCCGTTTAGCCCGGGGTGTCTTGACCTACTAGACGAATGAGGACAGGAACAAACGCATTTTTCTCCGTATATTAGGATAAGATATTATTACCCTTCACAGGGATAACACAATTGCCAAATAATGGTCAACACAAGAAAGCCTCCGGGGCGAGATTTATTATATAAATTTATTATAAAAGCGTTTGTTCTTCTTGTCCTCGTTCGTGTAGTAGGCCAAGACACCGCAGGCTCAACGAGGGGACCCTGGTTTGAATCCAGGATGAGAACGGCGTCTCTTTTTCTCTAAAAACAAAAAGCTCTCTTGAGCTCTTATACATGGGTGGCAAAAATTATTGTATAATAAATTCCCCCACGAAAAACTCACAAAAATCTCGCCCCGGAGGCTTTTCTGTGTTGACCATTATTTGGCAATTGTGTTATCCCTGTGAAGGGTAATAATATCTTACAAGAAAATTAAAATAAAATTCTGAGATAATTTATATTGAAAACTATTTTCCGGGGGGTTCAGTCCCTCTATCCCCAGGCTGGCCTACGGCTCTACATCGATCCAACAAAAACGTGGGCGTGAAGAAATAAATCTGTGTAAAAACCCGATTAATACTATTATTAGTTTACTTAAGATTCCCCCACTTCTTTTCTAATATTTTTTTTCTGGGAGGGGGAGGTGCAGAAGAATTCTTTATTCTAAACTGTAAGGACAGCAGAGGTATTAAGACCCCGGGGCCTAGTTTTCTGAGGAATTCGAACCTCTTAAAGTTTAGGGAACCAATCCCCAGTCTACACTAAGCAGTTAGTTGATAAGCAGACTAGTTGATAAGCGGATTAGTTGATTAGGAACCGAACCCGGGTAATGGCGCGCTGGGCGAGTGCATTACCACTGCAGAGCTTTCAGATGCAGAAGTTAATTAAATAAAGAAATGACGAGACAGAAAAAATAACTCTTCAAATCACTTCCAGTCACTAGGTGAAACACGGAAGAAATCCAACTCCAGACCAATTGAAGATGTAAGTGTTGAAGAAATAACGTAATTGCATCCAGTTAAAAACAATAATGCTTTAAGGGGACACAGGAGCAAAATCGTCTTTGGCAATTTTTGACAAATCTCTTTCAAATTTGGCAGAAATGTGAAATGTCTCATATGCAATATATATACACTAAATATTGTGATGCTATACAAAGTAGTTTTTTGAGATATTCATAATTTTCATTTTATTTTTCAGCCCATTTTTATCCGTTAGCAAAAATGCTCCTTGCGATTCAAATATCTTTTTTTTTAATTTTTATTTAAAAATTCTGTGATGTCAAAACTCATAACTAACAAAATGTAGCATGGATTTTTAACTTCAGTTAATAGTGAATGAAAAATTGTTTTGAATATTCATCAAACTATAGGGGTTTTTTTTTCACTTATTTGTGCATCATCATGAAAAAAATTTTACAAGAAAATTTGGTGTAATAACCAAATCCATGCTACAATTTGTTCCTATTATAAGTTCAAACATGTTTATAAAACAATTTTAAAACAATTAAATTTAAAAAACAATTTAAACGACAGTTTTAAAACAATTCTTCATAAATTGAATCGCAATGAAGATTTCGCATAAACCCGAAAGGTGAAAAAAAGTGAAACTCAGAAAAATAGATTTTTGCAATAAAACTTCTTGGAAATGAAAGAATTACAAGAAAGAAATTTACAAAAATGAAAGTGAGTCACGTTAAATGTTATTCAGAAACTTAAAATTTTGAAATTTTAAAACTGAGACCAAATATATATGCTCAATGAAATAAAGCATTTTTTAATACAAAAATCTAAAAAAAAATATTTTTCTTTTTTCGGCTCCAGTATCCCTTTAAATGTTTAGAAGAGTTGATTAATACTCCAAAAGACAAAGTATAATTACAATACAACATTAAAAGAATGTTGTACGACATTTTTGGGAAGCCTCAGAGAATCAGTGCGCACACTTCGATAAACGGAAGACTGATTTGATTTTAGAATTCGGAAAACAATTACACGTACTGTTGCCAAATATAAAAAATGAAATTATAATTATACAATATATTTGTTGGCAGATACGAAAAGTGAAATTAGGTACATTTGGAAAACATCACATTAAGGGAAACAATTTGACATGTTGCCAATTTCAGAAACTGTAATTATTAAGTTTGTGTTTCTTGGTATTCTAAGTGGCAACTGTTAAGAAAGCCTGCGAAGTGAATATAGTGTTTCTATTATGGGAACTCACAATACGAAAAAGATAAATCCAGAAACATCATAGAATAAAAATCTTTTCCTGTATTTATAAATCTTGTCACTTTCGGTACAGATCATTGAAAACTATTTAAGACGTATAAATTTCCACTTTTCAGTTGCCTCTTTCGTCGCTAAATTATTATTACATTTGTGGAAAGTTGGAACTGAAATTGTTTATACTATATATCATCTCCCCATTCATTTCGGAGACACGCACCAGTGGAATCTACTCAATTTAGAGTTCAGCTAGGTTCGAAAGCAATTCATGGAAACGGCATTTCTGTTTATCATTCTATTATAGTAATTTCATCTCATTGATAAAAGCAAGTGGGTTGAGTGACTTGTCGTTATCTCAAAAGCTAAAGTGCTGAATTTCACGTTAGCGTCCAGTTTAAAAGAAATGATTACGTAATTAATTCTCCACGCACATTAAATGCAAGGGGTTTATATAAATTAACTCAATCGAAATATATCACAAAATTTGCATAAAATGTCCGGATTACTTTAATCAAATACTCGCTATTCCATAATCCTAATTTGAAAAAAAAAAAAATTTACGCATATACAGTAGTACCCAAATACAACAAGAAGCTTAGAGTTAATCCAAATGTTCGCTAAATCCGTTTTGGAATTTCAAATTTTAAAACTAATCTGTATAGGTAATATAGGTGCATGTAATATTCATGCAATAATGTTTGACTTTAAATTAGCTTAAAATTTAATGAACTTATTATATATAACAATTTAAAAATCAGCATAATGAGCTAAAAAACAATACGATATAATGGAACTTGCATCAGCAATCATTCTCAAACTGAGCTTTACTTAGAGATAGTAGAAAATTATCAGTTTTCCATTGCTTGTTTAATTTTGCAGTATTTATGTTTAATTTTCCTCAAATATAATTTGTTTGCTTGTGCTTTTACGGCCCAGGGACTACAAATGGCCATGCTGCGCCGGGACCTACTGTTTTTCGAGAGATCTGAACCTCTTAAGGCCTAGGGAACCAACCCCCGCACTACTGTGAACAGTGCGCCCTCAAATAAAATACTTAGGGCATTTAAGGCATGGTTATTAGTGTAATTAATCCACTGGCTTGTATAAAAGTGTGGCATTTTCTATGGATTCCACGGCAATAGAATACCAGTGGTTGTTTACATGCGGTCGATTGTTTATACGATCGTAAAAGTTGCTCTCTGTGTAAAGGCGGCTTTCTGTATTTTTTCTTAATGTTGCAAAAGAAACTTTGCTCACCCTTGCCCCTAAAGAAGCAAGCATTTGCAAGACAAGCGGACCAATGCTATCTTTTGCACATTAAGCTAATTGATGATACTGTGACTAACTTTACCATTTATGGCGAAGAGGGTTCATCAATAACTCATTAAAGGAAAGTTTCTTCATGCAGGCTTGAGTTAAAAAGATTCTCTCAATCACCGTCTTTTGTTCTTTAAATGTTATTTAGAATTTTCTATGTTGAGTATTCGAAAAATCTCGCCAATTTTTCTCGCCAAACCTGGATATCGTAATATGTCGCACTCGCCAAAAGTAATTAAATGGCATATCGAACTTTAACATTATACTGAACAAAATACATATTATTATACAATAATTTTTGCCACCCACGTTTAAGTAGCTCAAACTAGAGCTTTTTTATATTTGGAGAAAAAGTGGCGCCGTCCTCATCCCGGATTCGAACCAGGGTCCCCGCGTTTAGCCCGCGGTGTCTTGACCTACTAGACAAATCAGGATAAGGACAAACGCATTTTTCTCCGTATATGAGGATGTAAGATATTATTACTCTTCAGAGATACCACAATTGCCAAATAATGGTAAACACAGAAAAGCCTCCGGGCCGAAGTTTCTGTGAGTTTTTCGTGGGGGAATTTTGTATTGAATTTTTTTATTCTAGTTTGAGCTACTTAAACGTGGGTGGCAAAAATTATTGTATAATAAATTCCCCCATATTATATATATATGTGGAGGCCCGACTGCATATATAAATTATATTATTTCGAAGTTTGCATGTAACTTTGTTGCATGTAACTGTAGTTTTAAGAGTGACAGTATAACACGTGAAATAACGGTTTATTTGTTTTACAGTTTGTATACAAAAATAACCCGTTATTTATTCATTATTTTCACGATTAAGTCTGACTAAACATTTAGAAAACAACAATACAACTTGTTCATTTGCTTTTGTTTGTTAGGTTACGACAGCAAGGTTCATACTGCGCTGGGACCTACAGTTGTTCGAATAAGACACCAACCCCCGAGCTACAGCGAGTAAGCAGTTCGTAGATAGCCTAGTAGAGCGCAGCACATCTAAATCTGTAGAACTCATCTTAAGCAGAATAGCGTCTTTTGGTTCTGACGATGTTGGGGCGTCTGAATGACACAAAGTCAACTTTAAATAACCTGCAATCAACTGATATCGAATTTGGAGATTGCGGAAACCAAGAATCTGCCAATGGCTACTGATAACTCTGAACCTTCATTGAAGGATTTGTTTGTTTGTGGTTTTACGGCTCAAGGACTACGACGACGGTTATGCTGCGCCGGGACCTACTGTTTTCCGAGGAATCCGAACCTCGTGGACCTAAAGTTTTCCGAGGTATCTGAACCTCTTAAGGCCTAGGGAACCAAACCCCGGACTACAATGAGCAGTGCGATTTTTATGAGATCTCTGAGTAAGCGTTCTTTGCACTGTTGGGAGTCGAACCCGGATTAACGGCGCACTAGGCGAACGCGTTACCACACTGCGCCACCGCAAAGCCTCTTCATTGAAGATGTCGCTCAGAAAGGTCCTTACTATAATGACGGTGTTACTGGTGTTCTATACTGCGTAAAGGTTGTCACTTTTGCAAGAACAAAATGCAGTGCCTACAGTAGCATTTACGTCGAATACACGCCAGTGTAATACAGAAATTGAACACAATGGTCATTTTCATTCTCTTTCGAATGGCTAAAGGGCCATTTTTCGGTGAATTTTGAACTACAATTTTTTATTCTGTTGGGGGGAAAAAAGTGCGCACATCCTGACAGTATTTACTGCACAAACCACATTTCAATGCAGTGGTTTCCCTTTTTTCCTTCAATTTTTAAAACGTATACGGACATTTGGTTAACTCTGCATATATAAATGCATGGAGATATATGCATATTCTGTATGGAGAGGTGCATGCTTGGAATAACTAGGAGAGATCGAAAAAGAAACACTTGGGTGAGAGAGCAAACTAGAGTAGAGGACATCATTGTTAAAGTAAAAGGGCTGAAATGGCGATGGGCTGGGCATATTGCAAGAAGAACTGATCAACGATGGACAACAGAAATTCTGAACTGGATTCCAAGAGACCACCGAAGACCTAGAAAACGTCCTCAAACTAGATGGGTGGATGAAATAAGAAAACAGGTTGGGGTGACGTGGAAACGAATGGCCCAGGATAGACTTGTGTGGAAAGCATTTGGAGAGACCTTCATCCAGCAGTGGATAGATAATGGTTGAATATGATGATGATATATATATATAAGATGGTTATAATTAGTTTTACTGTGCAGAGTTCGCTGTAGTTTTAACTAAGAGAATAATGGCAAGAAAATTCGCGCATGTACTATTCAAAACGGTGGGGTGGAAGCAGAGGCGTAGCCGGGGGCGGTTTTAGGGGTTGTAACCCCTAATCGCAATGAAATTTTGTATATTTAGCATAGAAATATATTAGTTGTAGCTCTGTAATCCCCTCCCATGAAGCCTACAACCCTCCCCTTATGAACCTTTTGCCTACACCGCTGTGTGGAAGGATTCCGCAAAAAGAAATATCTTCAAAAGCCATTATCTGGTGTGGGGGGAGGGGGGGGGTATGGCTCTGTATCAGTAAATTACATGGAAAAGGAACACGAAGGGAAGGACTAAACTAAGACAAATTCAAAATAAATATTTCAATTGCTTATCGTATGTGATTTCCAGACCACAATAACCACCTGGAAGTTTAATTTCAAGGTCTGGAACATCTTCAAGCATCGTGAATAAGCGATGGATGAATAACTTCACAGTGGTGAAACCATTTCCTGTAGCAGTTTATTTAAGTCGCATTTGTTTCTGAAACCAGCAAAACTAAAAATTGGAAATTTCACTTTCGACTTTCTACGTTATTCAATTTTTTTCCCATGCATTTCCTGTTGTGAAGCTCCATATCACCCCCCCAGCAATAAGATTTGAAACTGATTTATTTTCTTGAAATGCTTCGCCCCATTTCTTGAAAAGTTTATGCATAAAATTTGATGTCATTCCTCTAAGTTTATTAGTTGGACATATAGAGCAGCGGTCGCCAACCTTTTAGACCTCACGGACTATTAATATGGATTTTTTTTTTTTAAAAATGTAAATATGGGGCTTCTCCTGGTAGCCGCAATGAGGGTTTTTTCACTAATTACCTATAATTATCTCAAATTCATTATAGATATAAAAATTCACAATTAATTATGTTAACAGAAAGTTAGAAATTAGTACTTAAACGTTTAGGAACCTATCAAGTACATTTCATGAATCTAGTGCAATATAAAGGCGAAAATTGTCATTCAGAATATGAGAATTTCTTAGAATATTATTTTTGTTTTATTATTAATAAAACATTAAAAATGCAAATAATGTCCAAATTTTTCTGCGGACCACCAAAATTTTCTCGCGGACCACCGGTTGGCGACCGTTGTTATAGAGAGAACTTTAAATATGGAAACATTAATGATAATTACCCGGTATATATGTTTCAGTGCCGGATTTGCGTATAGTCCAAGTAGGCCCGGGACCCCCACAGAACCTTTGAAGGGACCTGGTGTTTTTAAACGCTAAGCGTTATGTTAAGCTTATTTATGCACAAATGTCCGAAAATCTTCATTATTTATATACTTAAATAATGAACTTGAAAGAAAAACTTATGATTTACTAAATACGGCGAAAACCACATTTTCTAGGGCCTATTATATTCTTTCAGCCTAGAGCCGGTGAAAACGTCAATCTTGGACTAATATGCTTGTCAAAATAAGCTCTGTGCATATTTTAAGTTCTCCAAACCTCACCCTAATTACTTAGAAGACCCTGGAGCCTCCTGCTTAAGGCCATATACTTTGTGCTTAATGGTCTATATTTTTCTTTGAGCCTATAGGCCTATATTTTTATAGCACAAGGGCCGCAAAGGTCATACTCCACCGGGACCTACAATTATCAAAAAAAAAAAAAAAAAATCCGGACTTCTTAAAACCCAGGGAATTAAACCCTGGACTACAATGAATAGTTAGTCGTCGCACCTGGGAAGTCACATCATATATAAAATGGTGTCTTCGGTGGTGGTGTATTAATTATCATCATTAGTGTAAAGTTTTCGAAATTATTGGAGTGGTCCAAGCAGATATTATGTACATTTATACATTACAATATATGTAAAATTGCAATTTATTTCAAATTATTGGGGGGGGGGGCTATAATCCTACGCTTATGAGTGTTCTTATCTTCAAAATAGGAGTACCATTCAAACCATCTATTGCTCTTGTTAACCCTAAGCTGGTAGATCAACGTTTGAATAGCGTTCTGCAGACAGTAGCCGTAGGGGAAAAGTGACCTGGATAAAATGAAAGCTCAAATTTTTCCTAAAAGTAACTGACTGGGGTAAAATAAAAAGTTCAACAATAATCAAAATACTGATTTTAACCGCCTTTTTCCCCACGAAAATATAACCTTTAAGATCATGATGATTTTTATGATCATAATTTTTACAATGAGTCATAAGTTATACGAACGTCTACGCTTATTTGCGTACATTTATATCTACCCGTCTAAGGTTGAACAAAATTAGAGATTTTAAACTAATTTCGTAAATAGAATCTATGGAATATTCCAGAATAGCAAATAATTAAAAGTTTCCGCAAGAGGTTAAAATATGCTTATCAAAATAAGCTCTGTGCATATTTTAAGTTCTCTAAACCTCTAAAACTCAAAACGAATTACTTGTTGCTGTCTACCACAAGTATCTCTTTCACCGCTGAATCTGCGCCTATTTGCGGAAACTGTTGATTGGTTTCATTTTTATGGCGCTAGGGCAAGGGTCATTCTGCGCCAAACTTTGCAGAAATGGACCTTAGCTCAGTTTCAATAGAGGAAGCAACACATCCACATTTTAGCAAGTCCTATTGACAATGGCCTACGGCTCAAATCTTCGACACCAGATAGGCGCAGGCTCAACTGCGCCGGAGCTCTTGTGACAGACTGCTGTTGAATGTATCATTATCAGAAGGTTACGTATAGTTGCCAGTTAACAAAAGGCTAAACGGCATGCAACGAACAGCGATATTGTATCCCCAAAAATGGAAACGTGCAAGTCAGTAACTGTGAATGATTATTTCAGTTTTATCTGTTCGCATTTTACGGAGCAAGGATAATTAAGGTCAAACGGCGCCGAGACTTGCAGCTTTTCGAGGAATCCGAACCTTCGAGGTTTAGGGAACCAAACCTCGGAATACGGGGGTCAAAAATAACGGCAACTCTCACAGCACCATTGGAATCGAACCAAGGCTAATGACACGATTGACAAACGTGTTACTTCCACGCCACCATACAGCTAATACAGCTCAAAGTTTAAAAATATAATGGAATATACTTGAGGGATATAATTTCTATCCAAAATTTCTTAAGCATATTTCATTTTCTAGTAAAAAACAATAATTTCTATACCTGCGGTAGTACAGCGTTCGCCTAGCGTGTGACCTAGCGTGCGCCGTGAAACTTAAAACAGGAATTTCTATACCAGGATAATACGTAATATGCCTATTTATATATATATGAAGATAATTTTCATTTCTGAAACTTTGTTTTTTAAAGAAAACTTGTTCGTTTGTTTGTTTGGATTTTTATGGCGCAAGAGCATCTGAGCTATACTGCGCGAATTTAAAGACGTGTTCTGCAAAGAGAGCCTTGCGAAGACCTTACGATTATATTGCAATCAGGGTCGTCGACGGGTGAGCCAACGGGGCCCAAACTAGTGCAAAGATACACAAAGAGGGCTCATTATATATCTTTTTCTTACTGCAAAAGTTTGGAAATTTACGAGTTAATGAAAAAAAGGCGCCAAAAAATGAGCGAGGACCATATCGCCGAATGCATATGCATAGATGCCTCCCATTGCAACAATTTTTTTTTAAAAATAAGTTTAAGACAAAAATTGCGATGTAATTCGAAAATATCAAGTGCGCATCATGCACTAAGACTGAGCACTCAAATACTACTATACTGTAAACAAAATGCAATAGCGTTTTCAAAAATTAGAAATTTTAAAAAAAATCAAACGGCCAGAAATAATTTGTTACTTACTCCAAATTTTAGAGCACTCGAGAAGGATAGAGATCTCATCTTTCTTTGTAAGGGAAGCTTTCTTTTCGGACCGTTCCCGGAAACGTCATTCTTTCCGGTACTACCACCCAGAATGAGAGATTCTGGAGATTTGACGCTTGTTCCAGTTATTTCTGGTGGGACGAATTCTCCATCGAACAACTCTTGTACATCGGCTGTAATTTTTTGCCCTAAAACAACCCCCTCGGGTTCACAGAGGGGACCTAAACGAGGTTCTTCCTTCATGGCCCCTTCACATCCTGCTTCCGCAGCTCCTACAATCAGTGTCTCATGTCCATAAACTACGTTTATCTGTCCTGTTTGGGTAGAGACTGGGTTTTTTGTTTCTTCTGAAGCGATGGTTTCCAATGTCGGGGAGGAAGGACTGTCCAACTTGTCTTCGTCAATAAGGTTAACATCTTCTGGCGAGGTTTGGGCCTCATATTGGCCATAGTCTCCACATTCCGCAACCTCCTCAACTCCGCTGGATTCGCAACATAAAAATTTTTTTGGTAATTCCTTTATAAGCTCTATGTCGGTTACCATCTCAGAAGTTTGTGTTAACACGTCAAGAGTAAATTTATGATCACTGGAGGCAAGGTGAAGTCTCATCTCCTCATTTAAAAAGTTCATGTCCGGTTTGTCCAGGGCTTGAACTACATCGAGAGCATCCTTGCTTACGGATTCAGAAATTGAGGAGTCAATTACATCTGCAGGAGCATCGCCATTCATCTCTGCGCAAGCTGCTTCACTATGTGCTCGAGTATGGAACTCGAAGTGACTGTTTTCCCTTTGACACGTGGTTGAAGAATCTGATAGAGTATCATCACCGGTATTCTGACACTTTTCGGAAACGTGTTTATCTATGTCGGCCTCCGTACCTTTGGGCCCACTGTCATCTAAGTCATCAGCAGATGTTCTTTCATCAAACAGCTGTCCGAGGTACAGGTAGGATAATTCATCAATTGCACATTCACTTTCTAGCTCACAGGTTTGGTCCGTTGAACTCATAGCTTCTGCACGGCTCAAAAGGAATCTTAATACCTGTACAACTCCCATCGAAACATCGTCTTCGGGATTTTTTACTCCTGCGTCTTCTTCAGACGTACTTCCTTCAAGGCACCCATCGGTTTTGAAACTAGAAATCAGTATTGCATCGCAATTTCTTTCTTCCCGATTCAACGCTTCATCGGATTCTTTTTCGGGTGGAAATTGATAATGGTCGCCATAATCGTCGTCCACCACATCAATCTGTGTTTCATAATGAATTCCTAACGGAGCATGATTCGTTTCATCTTCAAGGGCAGAATATATCCCGGGGGCTCTCAAATGCGCACCGCCTTCATTATCACTTTTTCCTTCGGAAACCTGAAAATACACAGAAATATTGTACGTTATTTTTGTGTATTTCATATACACGTTTTTTAAATATAAATTTCACGTAAATTAAAGAATTTTGGAAAAAGGAACTTAGAAAAGAATTTTGGAAAAAGGAACTTAGAAAAGAATTTACACAGCTTACTATAGAAATCGATTACAAAATTGCAAAAAAATACCTTAGTGTTTTAACGCAAGAAAAGCAAGAAAATGAGCTGACGAAACAAGGAACGATTATTGTCGAAACGGCTTTTGTGAGCTTTACGGCGCAATAGCATTCTCGAAACAGTTGAAATATTTTATATTTCTTTTTCTTAATTTTTTTTAATTTATTCAACTTTATATTTCTGTGGTTTCTTTATGCTTTCTTGATTTCCTGTTTTTATACATTATGTTTTATTTATTTGTTTTCTTTCCTTTTGGCGCAGTATAGCCCAGATGCTCTTGCGCCATAAAAAATCCAAACAACCAACCTTCCTTTCCTTATTGACTAATTGGTTGATTTGCAAAGCTTTATGATGTGAGATTGGCTAAAATCATACTTCGCCTTCTTTTCGATTTCATCGTATTTCACATCGTTGTCCTTTTAATTTTTCTTACTTTTAACGAAACAATACAGAGTTTCACCAGGAGATTCCATAACAAACAGTTATTTCGACACTGGCGTAAGGTTTATGTGTTTTTAAACCTTACGCCAGTGTCAAAATAACTGTTTGTTTCTTACTTTTATTTCCCACCTTTTCTTATTTGTTTTGTTGTGCTCTCAATGATTCACTTAATTACTTTGTAAAAGCAGCGTTTGCAATACGTAAATTTTTAAAAACGCAATATGTGTCGGACATTTATCTTAAAAGGCCTGAAAATTAAAAATAAAAAAAAAATAAATGTTTGCAATGTAATAATAAATACATATAAATCGCTACTTTAGAAATAAATACCGATTTGTTCTTAAAAACTGACTTCTAATCGAACTTCTAATTTTTCTGGAACTTTTCAAATGTCGAGTTTAATGTTAAAGACTATAGTGAAACCCCGAATTTGCGTTCCAGCATAATACGATTTATTCCCGGCTTCAATAGTCTTTTGTTCCGAAACACTTAAAGATGGACTGAATTGTAAATTGCATAGAATGACATTCCCGCTTCGTACGTTTTTCCAACACTGTACTTTTTTAAATGGTTCCCAGAAAAATGCAAATACATGCATGCGCGAATTTTTCTATCTGATAAAACATGCGCGCAAAGAGTTCTAAGACAACATTTTTCCAAAAGTCGAAAGGTAGGTCAGTAATAACTTGTTAAATAATCGGGCCATATTTGCCAGAATTATCTCAATGAGAAAATTAAAAAGAGGAAATGCCCTCACTTCCTTACGCTTACCCAACCATTAGATAACAATTGGAGAAGCCGATGTGCATTTCTGAGCAGAGAAATTCTCCAAATTGGATTAGAGAAGGGTTGATCGCCGAACATCGATGAGGAATTGAAACGTACCACCCGCAGAGAAGGCATATATGCGCTGCAAAAAGCGCAGAATGGAACTCAGCGGGGGAAAAATTTTAAAATCAACGATATCTAAAAATACTTGCCGCTATAATCTGTAAATTGCTTCTCGAATGTACCGCTATCGATTGTTCGCAACGTATTCAATGATCGTGCGGGCATAGAGTGCTCTAACTCAATTCCGCCATTGTGGCTAAAGAAACAATATCTAGAGCCGCTTAAAGATACTTCTAAGAGTGGTATCTATCCTAAATAGAAATGCAGAAAACGTTTGACGAATACTTGATCCAGATTTTCGAAATCTCGACAACCTTCCATTAAGCATTTTCACTCGCTTTTCGATACGGGAAGAAAGAACTGGGTTGTGTTCTAAGATATCGCTTAGCTGAAGAATTCGTATGGACAAAGCTTCTAAAGCTTTCGTATGGACAAAGCTTCTAAAACTTTCGTATGGACAAAGCTTCTAAAGCTTTCGTATGGACAAAGCTGCTAAAGCTTTCGTATGAAGTTGAACTTCCACGCTAAATTGCATACAACATGGCGAATGTAGAGTTCTTCTAATTTTAAAGAATACTTTAAAAAAAAAATACTATGCAGCATATTCCTGCATCAGCGATTGATACATTCCAAGACACCAACTGCAGATATCCGAAACCACAGATAGTAGCGAAACTTAAGTGATTTTCTTCCATTTATATACGCACTTATGATAAAACTTCATTGATAAATTACGTATAATAAGGCATTACTAACGTTAATAATAAAATATATTGTATGTGTAGGTTATCATGTTTTCCAATGAATGAGATTCTGACGTTTTAGCTAAACCTTCAAGGGATGGTAGAACAATGAAAAATACCTTGTGCATAGATAGTTAAATATATTTTTAGATTATTTAAAAAGTATTGATGCTGCAATAATGCGGCAATTCATGTTGAAAGATAGCACATTAGGGGCTGACTGAATGCTGATAAAGAAGGTTAAAATAATTATAGGGGAACAAGAAATTAATCGTGTACAATGCCGGAAATTTCACCATGTGATTCAGAATGATGCGTAATTCATTTAAGTTTTTTTATCAATATACACCAATAATGGTACAAGCCAAATATCATAAAACAAAAGTAACTTTATTGGTGACCAGAATAAAAAGCGAAATGGGTCGGCTTAACACACTACGATCGCCAAACCCAAAAATAATAAGCTGGCACAACCAAAATCAGCAAAGGGATAAGCAGGCAAACATACTAAACAACATTCCAACATAAAACAAGCTCAGGTATTATAGTTGAAATAAGAGTTCAAAAGATCGTGAACAAATTAAAATTTTTAAAACTTGTAAATTAATAATACAATATATATAATAAAAATTACAAATTTGAGCAAATTTGAAATTTGTGAATCACCTATCGTCCGTTTCTGGAATTTTCCATTTAATATACACGATCCGCTGTAAACGGTATCCGCGGAAACAGACGTAATGCTCCACTGTAATTTATTGCTGAAAAGGATATTTAATAGAACAGTGATATCGTTAGAAAAACATTTTACATCTTGGAAAAGGATAAAAAAAAATTTTAGCCTTTTCATGCTTTGCTCACCGTTCGGAGAAAATGTTTTTAAAAGTCTTATTTATCGTGCGACTGCTTTGATGTGTGTTTTCAAGAGGAAAAGATCATTATTTTCGGATTTGAAAAGAAGTTGCCTTTTTGGAATAAAATGTCGCCAGGGGAAACTATGTCCTTCAAAAAAGAAAAAAAAAACTCTCTTGAGAAGACATTTGAACAATATGTTGATAAAATGAACGAAAAACTGACAGAAACGCAAAATGCTATTTCATTCGATTACTGTAAAAGTTTGAAGAGACAAAAAAAAATAGATTCTGACATTTCTGAGCCCACAGCGCAACTCTTCGGTAACTAAAATCCAACTTCCTTTATTCGTGCTGTAAAAGAAATTGACAGTATGGTATTTCCGGAACTGAAAATAAACGATTTATGTCTTTGAAGAGTACGACTATATTTTACGTCTTCAAATTGTGTCTTAAGGGTGACAGAAGAACTGATATTTAAGTCGAAATAAACCAGTATAAACAAGTGTTTTGTTCACTGGGTTAGTAATAAATTGTAATTCTATATTAATAATAGTTTAATTAGTTCTAATATGCAAAAGAATAGATGTGGTGATAGTGACGATGGTAAAATAGCATGCTTGCGTGTGAAAACTGTTGCATGTTCAAGGACAAGAGAATTACAATAATTTACATTAAAAAAAAAGAAAAGAATTGGAAGACAGCGTTGGAAGGACAAGGGAGTTTCCACCCAAAATATGAATTGCAAGTGACAGCAGTAGGAGGTCGAGTTTCTTCATTAAAAACTTCCATTACTTTTTGATTATGTTTCGTTGAATTGAGAGAGAAATTTTTTAATTTAAAATAAATTAACGTGAGAATGCATGAAATTTAACCGTCTCAAAAGGCTTAACAAATTAAGCCCCAGTCGGTAAACCTATTTTAGAAGAAATTCATTTAATTTTAATTAAGATAATAATTAATATATTAATTTTAATTAAGATTTTAATTATTTATTATACATTTTAAATTCTTCGGCATAAATTTTTAATTTACCCTTGTTATTTTGCAACCTATTAATTTTAAATTCTTCGAATTTTAACTAATTTTGATTATAATTGACTTCAATGTTAGCTTATTTGAGTAGTTAACTAAAGTTGAGGCACTGACGTACGCAGGGGGAGGGGTGTTGTTGGGGTTGTAGCCCCACCCCACCCCAGTGCGATGATATTTTCTATGTATACATATGATTATATGGAGTTGTAGCTCTGTAACCTCCGCATTAAGCGTTGTGACGGCAAGCTACATGCCTTGCCATCCGCAACTTATTTGTCGTCACCACCAACCTGTTTTCTTATTTCATCCACCCATCTAGTCTAAGGGTCTCTTTAGGTCTACACAAAATCTCTTCTCTTAGACATATACACTCTATTTTCAAAAGTAATCAAACACTAACTCTTTGGAAAATCCTTATTGTGGTTTTTCAAATCTGTCAAACCGATATTGGGCCATTGGAAGATTAATGGCCGAAATGTTAGAAAACGACGTTAAAAAAATGGTTTCAATAGAAGAGGAGAGGGGAGAGTGGAAGGAGAGGAGATGCCATCCCTTGCGCAATGTTTCTCCAGATACTTCGGTAACTCTTTAAAGAGTACATAATTTAGTCATATAAGAGTTTGACATGGCCCATGCAGAGTAGGCCGCTATCAAAATATCCGAGATATGGTGGGCAGTGTTAACCTTTTGAACCGCAAAACGCTTTTCTTCCACACCCAAAATACCTTGCACCCCAGAACACAATCCCCATCAAAATGGTCGATCCACTTGACACAATTCTTCTAAAGAAGAAATGTACACGTTGGGCTTTTTCCCGTTTCAACTACGGAACTGGGGAAAAATACAAAGGTTTTAACAAATACTGGCACACCCAGAAACTTCGACATACGCATACGACCATGTAAAGAGAAAGTGACAAGGAGTGCATTAGGAAATACGTAGGTGGTCTTTTTCAAACGATTTTCCTACCTTCTATGACAATTATTTGACTTACATGAACCAGTTTTCCTACAAATAAAACAATAGGTACAGTGTTACCTCTGAATAAGGGACACCTGTTTAAGGAACGATTAATTTGGTCCCCAGTATACGTATGTATCAAAGCATATATCTCCGTAGAAGGGACATTTCTATTTAAGGGACAAAATGTCCGGTCCAACAAGTGGCCCTTATATTAAAAGGTAGCACTATAATTTTAATATTTAAACTTGGGACAAAAGCCAAATGATATATCCTTAAATTATCTTAATTTTCCCCCGATATATAAAATTGCAAAAACAACTTATACTGGTAATTGAGAAATCCACTTTCTAAAAAAAATTCAAAGTTCAACGAAACAATACAGAGCTTCACCAGGAGATTCCATAACAAACAGTTATTTCGACACTGGCGTAAGGTTTAAAAACACGACGTTTCGGGAGCCAACTGCTCCCTTTGTCAAGTGAAGGCAGAATGAAGAGTTCGTGAAAGTCCTAAGCTTATATACCCGCATGTTGGGAATCCCCATCTGACGTCATCAGGCTTGGGGAAACCCCAACCGGGGAAATCCCCGTACCCGACGACGTTAGACGTTCCCCCACCCCAACTCGAGGTTTGGCAAAAATCCTGTAAGGTTCTGGTAGAGGTTTTGCGATGTTTATTGCACGACTCCTCAAACCGTAGGTTTCCCATGATTCCAGAAAAAGTCTACTCCCCAGATTCGTCACATTCTGATGTAATATTTTCATCGAATGCCAATCTGGTTCGTGACCCTCCCTGAAGACATGTTCAGCCAACTGGTTTGAATCGTCTCCCCTAGAGACTTCGTTTTTTGCCGTGCCGGGACTTAGTTTTCTGAAAAATCCGAATTTCTGGTGCTCAAACCACGGACTACTTTGGGAATTAAAAACGGCAAACGCTCTACCATACCATTGGAATCAAATCTAGGTTAACGGCAAGATAGACAAACACATCATTACTACTGTCTAACGCTGCCGAATTGATCTCTAGAAATTGTTACGCTTGCTTAACTTGGAACAACAGTTCATTAACCAAAATAGGGTACGGGAATAGAAGCACGGGGACCTTTGTTTAATCAAGTTCATACAGAACCTGCCATTGCTATTATATTTGGCAAGCAATCGCCAAAATTATCCATCGCGCAGCCTCCACAACTCCCCCGTAAAAAAAATCGATCTGTTTTGATTGACAGTTTTGTTAAAGCTCAACTCCTCGACGTCACCTTAGGCCCAATTTGTAATGAACCTGGATGATTGTTTATATAAAGTGTTACGTCCGAAGACGACACAGGACATTTGAGATGGGGCAGATGGTTTACTGTGACTTCTAAATAACGATGTTTTTACTTACAGCCAAACTTACCTGGGATTGGATCTTAGCAGAGTCGAATATGACCGTTCCTCGCATTCGACGTACAAGTGGATTCAGTAATCAAACCGGAAACCTTTATGCATTGACGAATGTTTTAAGAAAGTTGGTCTTTAATTATTCACTCTGTCGTTACTGCATTATAGTCTATTACTTATAACAAGGGCCCAAAGACATTAAGAGGCAAGGGGGTGAAGTGCTTAAGGGCCCGTCGCGAAATTTCGTTTTCCTGTTTAAAATTATTTACGAAAATTACTAATAACCATAAGGAAAATTACTAATTACCATAAGGATTCGCCGCGTAAGCATATTGTTGGTAAATGTTGAGCCTCCAACCAATGAAATGGTAGAGAGCCTGATCTGCTAAACTGCCTATAATTCCTAAAATCTTAAGAGGAGATAGCATTTTCAACAAAAAAAATATGAAGAAAGGAAGAGCCCCTGGTGATGATGGTATTACATTAGATATCCTAAAAGAAGCTGGAGAATATGTAGAAGACATACTTGCAAAATTCTTTACCAAATGTCTTAACAGCGGTAACATACCAAACCAATGGGATTCTGCAACAGTAATTCTTTTGCATAAAAAAGGTGATAAAGAGGATTTGAAAAATTACCGACCAATTAGCTTGTTACCTGCTATTTATAAAATCTTCACAAAAGTGCTAACACATCGCCTGCAGAAAAAATTAGATGCAGCTCAACCAAGAGAACAAGCTGGATTTCGAAGTGGATTCAGTACAGTGGACCATATTCAAGTATTAAGAGAATTAATTGAAAGAACACATGAATATGAACTTCCATTGTGTGTTGCATTTATTGACTATGAGAAGGCCTTTGACTCTATAAAAACATCAGCAGTCATCAACTCTTTAAGATCAACAGACATTGAGAAAAAAATTAGATGCAGTTCAACCAATAGAACGGCCTGGATTTCGAAGCCGATTCGGTACAGTGGACCATATTTAAGTGCTAAGAAAATTAATTGAAAGAACGCATGACTATGAACTTCAACCCTGTATAGCATTTATTGACAATGACAAGGCCTTTAATTCTATTAAAAAAAACGTCAGCAGTCATCAACTCTTTAAGATCAACAGACATCGACGATGTGTACATTGACATGGTGAAATGTGTGTATAAAAATGCAAGTGCAAAATTTCGGTTACATAAAGATACCAAAACTATCAAAATTGGTAAAGGTGTGAGGCAGGGAGATACCATTTCTCCAAAACTTTTTACTTCAGCTTTACAGATGATTTTTCAGTTAATGAACTGGATAACAAGGGAATAAAAATGAATGGTGAATATTTAAATCATCTGCGCTTTGCTGATAACATAGTTATTTTTTCAACAGACTCGTCAGAATTCCAAGTCATGGGTACAAGAGCTTTCAGCTAGAAGTAAAGAAGCTGGACTTGAGATGAACCTACAACAAGCTAAAATCGTGTTCAATAATTTCGCAGAGAAAACAAAAATACAGGTTGACAACATTGAGCTAGAAATTTCTGATTCATATATTTACCTTGGCCAACTGATTTTAATGGAAGGCAACATTATGAAGGAACTCAACAGACGCATTAAACTTGGCTATAGTGTATTCGAAGAAAAGACGCGGTTTTATCCTGAAGGGAAAATCGCCTTCATGTCTAAAAAGAAAGATATTTAACCAGTGTGTCTTGTCAGTCCTTTCATGGATCAGAGACACGGAGTCTAAAAATTGCAGCAATACAAAAGTTAGAGATAAACCAAATGAGCATAGAGAGGTGCATGCTTGGAATAACTGGGAGA
>QLNU02014176.1:67640236-67658800 GCA_006491805.2 Dysdera silvatica
TACCTAGGAAGAAATTTACATACAAAAGGTTAAACACTAGTTTAACCTTTTGTATGTAAATTTCTGTATGTTTGTATGTAAACTACTTGAATTTGTTTTAAATGTTCCCTAATGTATATTCTGCTAATTTCACAACTGGGTGGTATGATCAATGCCTAGGTTGTTATTTCTATGTATATATTTTATGAAACTTCATGTGTCATTAAGTTAATAATAAATAATAATAAATAAATAACTGCTTTATTTATTCTTCATTTGTAAAATTGTAATAGCAATATACTACGTAACTATAGACAATAATACAGACAATATATATTAAAAGCACATCATATTAGACTCTACAATGAAAGGTCCCAAGAAATATCAGCAAAGATATAACACACCAGGGACCTTAAGCTTATAATCTGATTCCAAAGATGACACATAACTAATTGTGAACCACTCATTCTTTTGATATATTTTTCCAATTTTTGTTAGTTTCCATTACCCTGTATCAAATATTTCCTTAGTCTTTTTTTAAATGTTTCTTTACTTTTCAATTTTTTGAATTCCTCTGGTAACCCATTCCAAAGGTTTGCATCTGTATCGATGATACTTTTCCAGAAAAATGTATGCAATTCGTACATTTGATAAAAGAGAAAATAGATAATCCTAGTGCTACAAATTTATATCAGCTACTGAAGAACAATGACCTTGTTTCCACATTCCCGATTGTGTACACTGTATTTAGAATATACCTAGCACTTCACAAGTGTCAAATGAAGAAGGGAAAGGTAGTTTTCTAAAATGGAACGCATTAAGAGAGAAGCACGCTCAAAAATTACAGACAAAAAGTTAAATTCTTTTTCTTTACTTTTCATTAAAAGAGATTTGACAAGGAAGTTGGGTTTCAATAACATAATAGAGAAGTTCGTGGTTTCAAAATCTCAAGGTTTTCATTTGAGAATAATGTACTTGTGAATACATTTCCATTCTGCATAGAGGAATTATATTAATTGCAAATAAAAATGAATGATTCTTCTTATAAATTACTTTACATATTCTATAACTAGAAGCTCAAGACTATATTCTATAACTAGAAGCTCAAGACTATATTCTATAACTAGAAGCTCAAGACATATTTCTATAAAACTAGAAGGCTCAAGACTATATTCTATAACTAGAAGCTCAAGACTATATTCTATACTAGAGTCACTTTTCTAGAAGCTCAAGACTATATTCTATAACTAGAATCTCAAGACTATATTCTATAACTAGAATCTCAAGACTATATTCTATAACTAGAATCTCAAGACTATATTCTATAACAGAAGCTCAAGACTGTATTCTATAACTAAGAAGCTCAAGACTATATCTATAACTAGAAGCTCAAGACTATATTCTATAACTAGAAGCTCAAGACTATAACTAGAAGCTCAAGACTATAACTAGAAGCTCAAGACTATATTCTATAACTAGAAGCTGGTATTACAAGAGCGCAAAGCCACGCCGGGGCGTAGAACCGCGAACGAGCCCTGGTTTCCACCCTATCGCTTAAAACATGTGGCTGTGCATCTGGCTTTGCTTCTTTTGCTGGTTTCGGCCATACATGAGTTACAAGCGTAACTATTCACATCATTCTTATGCACTTTTAAGTTTCTGGATGAATCCAATAGTTTCGGACATGGTCTATTAGTTTTTGCATCTGCCGCAAGAGCATTTCCGCCATCATGGTAAAAAAGCAACTTTTGCCATGTTCAGTGACCTGCTCAGACAATGAAATAAACGTACTTATCTGACTGCGTGTCTCGGTTCCCTATGTTATAATTTCCGCAGCCGCGGTGGGAGTTGTAATTTGGTAGTCGTAGTACCATAGTCCGTCACGTTAAGCCAGTACTACTTACCTGTTTAATCTATGTAATTACACTCACCAAATCGGCAACAAAGTCTACCCCCACCTGCACGTGAGTGTTTAAGCTAATCACTTACGTTAACGTATTTTCGGGCTAATTATGTGGTGATATCGTTTCAAACTATACGGCCGAGAAGGGAGGGGTCCCGAACTCAAACAGGGCCACAAAATTCCTTAATCCACCACTGGCAGGCCGTAATATATATATATATATATTCATGACGCTGCAACACAGAATATACATCAAAGGTCTGTAACTTAGCTTTTGTATGGTAATAGCAGGTAAGCCAATGCTTGTAGCTGCATTCGGAGCCGTTTATAAATGTCCTGTGCAAATGCACTTGAATTCCATTAGGTGCTTGAAATGCTGGTGTGCGTTAACACACAATCTACTTAACATATTGCGTGCTAGCTTGTCAAAATATTCCAAGGTCTGCACTTCAAAGAGGAGTTCAATGTGTTCCTCGATTTCCATGGTGTTGCGTGCGATTGCTGGTACCCTTCCTCTCAGCCCTCTCCATATTTTAGCTTGAAATTCCAAGACTATTATATTATCAATAGCTGGACGCATAGGCGTACCCAGAAAGTTCATATGGGGGGGGGTTACAGGTTCTGGGGGGAGGGTTACAGAGCTACAACTCCATATATTCATATGTATGCAGGGTGGACCATTTAACTTGGTAATGTAAAATACCTAAAAAAATAAGCGTTTAAAAAAAAATTTAATTGAAGTTGCTTGGCTTGAAGTGGGGGGAAGAGTGGTTTTTTTTTTTACCTATGTTTTATTTGGGAATCGTTTTCAAAGTCATTTGAAAGGTTAAACTCTTTCTTTTTAAAGGGAAAGCAATATATATATTTTTTTTTTATTCTTCGTAAAAAATAAACAACTTCCGTAGAAACTTTTTTTTTGTTTTAATATAGCGCTTAGTTTCAGAGATATTTAGGCCTAGGGAACCAACCCCCGAACTATGGTGAGCAGTTCGTCGGTAAGCATTCTTTTATTTGACGCAGGTGGGGTCGGGCCTGGAATAACCGCACGACAAGCGAACGCGTTACCACTGCATAGCCGTATGGCCTCCCTAGCCCTGCATCTCGCAGTCATAACAGGAAGGACTTAGCTTCACCTACGAATCCCCATTCATTTATAAACGTCCTAAATCACCAGAAATCGATCTCAATTCAGTAAGCTCATAAGACTGTGGTTACAATCAGGGCTGTCCCCAAAGGGTGTGCGCCGCATACTCTCAAGGTCTCAAGAAAGTTTTTATATTTGCTGGTTTTGGGCAACTTTCAACGAAGTTCAGCCCCTTCCCCATGTCATCTACAAACTTGAATCGAAACAAATGAAGAAACCCCCCCTCCAAACTCAAAATAATATCCTGCTTACGATTAGGAGAGGAATAAAAAACTAATGAAAGTGGCAAGTCCAGTAACCTCGCAATTACAATATTCTTTAAGACAGCACCGCCTACTCTCAATAATTTCTTCAAGACAGCCCTGGTTACAATTATCCGACCACTCAGCAGAAGTCTCTAAATTCGAGTTGGATTTGCATATATTATATGTAAGTGTAAACGTCTGTATCCACTCCTGTTTACAATAAAGGCTGTTCTTGTTTTGTTTCTTAATTTATTGAATGACTAAGCCAGAAAGACCAGAAAAAATGGAATAAGCAAGTTATTCCTCGTCGGAGTATAAAAATAGATGACAATTTCAGGTCTGCAGCTTTCACGAGAGGCGGTTTGTATACAAAGAACTCCCAAGTGACATGGGAGTAAAGAATATCGCAGCTGTTTGGAGACTTTCGGCATGTCACAAAGATGGATGAGAACCACCTTGAAGTGTCACCATGCAGAAGTTTGAGTATTAATTGAAAACGACAAGGTTTTCGTCAATTGCAAAATAGAAATATTTTGCGAAAATTCGCATAAAATTATGCGCAGTTGCGCAATGTACCGACTTAAGAAATGGACACCAAGATTGTTAACCATTTGCCTAATGAGCGCCATTTTGCGCTGTTATGGAATGTTGTTCAACCAAATTTTCAAGGAATCTCCCCCCCACCCCCACAAAAAAAAAATGTGTATAACACAGATTAGAGTTAGAGGCACACATTGTCCTCTGAGGAACGTGCCACGGAAATGGGGAGGGGGAGGGTGGTTTCGATGCTCGTTATGAGCTGCGTGGACGAGCATCGCTTTTCTCATCAAATGATGAATGTCTCATGAGGTTCAAAGATTTCTATATACAAATTGAAAATTTCGTATGGAAGAAATTAGCTACATATTTCCATATCTGGTTATACAAATGTATAACTTTTATAGCCAACTGGCTATTTTTATGACAATCGTTATAAAAAAAAAATTTAAAACATCAGATTGAAGTTGAAGGGCTATTATAATTTATTGAAAATGAACTAGGCTTAAATAGCTTTTGTAGCTTTTAGATTGTTACCTTTTCGTACCCTTTTCAGACAAAGATGGACGAGTCCTATTTTTACAAGGCGTCATCAGACCAATCTATTATAATATACAGGCGTGGCGGTTGCGCTTAAAGGAACTATTATATTTTTATCTGATACAGGGAATAAAAATTGAGAAATGAATTTTCAGACGATAAAAGCTTGCTAAATCACGCTTTCTGGAGTAAAAACATCGCTGGTAGGTTTATAAACGCCGCTCGTAAATGCGTGCATGGTGGGAGGTGGGGGCTTGATCCCTCTTAATGGCGGATTTCAAACCGCTGCGTAGCGTCACCCTGCAAATGGGAATTAACTCTTGAGAAAGATCATACAATTAATGGCCAATTTTAAGCCGCAAGCTAACGGTTTGCGGTTAAAAGCTCCAAGGTTTTGAGAAACATGTTTATTCCTTTTAAGGCAATGTAGGGAGCTTAAGAAATATCCTAATGATATGAAAAGCAGCAATATTTTAGTCTTAAAATTCTACATTTAGTATACACATAATGCATTTGCTTACGTAGAAAAGTGTACACATACGGAGTATATCTTTGTATGCTTCATTGATTGGTATTGGGTTTTTCATTTGAAAGCATTCTATACTGTGGGCGCACCATGCCCGTAGCTAGAGGCGTGTTACAGGGGGAGCTCTGAAAGTTGCGGGGGGTGTGGGCTCTGAAAGCTACAGGGGCTTAAAATTCGTGAATGTTTTGATGTATTTTATTAATATATTTAATAATACTAAATATATAAGCGGACTAATCTATTTAACGTTAACAAATAAATTTCTTAAAGTAAATTTTGCATTGAAAACTTATAAATTTTAGTATTCCTCTCTATAATTTCCTTATCCTTAATAATAAGCCTTATAATTTCCTTAATCCTTAGCCTTACTATAATATAAATGAAGACTCAAATATCTGAAAAACAAACATTAAGGGAAAGTAGGGCAAAAGTGGATCACTTAATTTCATTTTAATAATATAGTGTGATAAATAAATATATGAAGGTTGAAACTTCATTGTTTACTGCTGTGGACATCAAAGAAACATAGTACGTATCATTAACGACATTATTTATTACTGAATTTAAAACAAAAATGTTTGAAGGAGAAAGGTCAAATTATCCACTTTGCCCCAGGGTTGGGGCAAAGTGGATAGATTGTTTTTGAAATAGAAAACTTCGTATTATAACGTATACACATGTTTTCGGCAGAAAAAATTACCCAAAATGTTCTCACAGAGTGCATTTAAGACACGTATAGTCTCCTATGCCTTCATAATAGGTACAGTTCTCGTGAGCCCATCCGTTAGAGGAGGAACACTTTTTACAGGTCCACTGTTGGTGGCTCATCACTTATTAAGTAAATTAAGACTGCGACGTAGATTCTGTCTCTGTGCCAAGATGCTCGATGGTATTCTTAGGCTTGCTTGCTTGTACTTTGTGCACACCGGGTTTTCTTTTTGTGTTGTGCTCGAGCAATGTTCCTAGCAGGGCTGTTCGTTAAAATTCCTGCATGTTTTGAGTGTAAGCAACCAACATAACGAACACATGTAATTAAACTTACTCCCTCAATTGAGTGAAGTACTTTGCAATCAGGGTTGCCAGATCATCAACTATAAAAGAAAACCGTTCTCTAGTGAAAACTGTGTGACCCATGTGGCTAGAAAGAGGTACATGTCATCAATTTCATGCCAGTTTGTCAAAATTAAATCAGAGTGAATTTAAATTATATTCAAAATTGCGCTGAAATATTACAAAATAAAATCAGTAAAAAATATTTAAAAGCAAATTGCATTATTTTATCGCCAATTAAGCAATTTTGAGGTCCAGGGCCCGGTAAGATTACCTGTCCCCTTTACCCCATCAAAGATGGTCTCCTTTGACCTCAACGCCATTTTAACAAACAAAGTACTGCTTGTGCCGAATCCTTAACAATGATGACACAAAAACATTATCTAAAGTAACAAACTTAATATCTGTTTCAGGCATATAGTTCACAAAATTTAGTACGATAGAATTTTTATTATATTGACGCTTAACTAACTTTCAAAACTTTTAATGAACGATCGAAAAAAAGGGTTTCTTACTTTATTCGCTGCGCATGTATTTCATTAGCGCTGAAATAAGTGCAATTTATTCCTACGCACACCTTCAACACTTTTGCACTGACCACTGTTGCCTCCTATGTTTGGATTATTAAACATTAAGCTGATCCGCTTAGACGCAGTATAGCCCAGATGCTCTTGCGCCATAAAAAGCCTGATCCGCTTAGATTCCTATATCCACTTTGCTCTACTTTCCCCTAATATACACAAAATCTACGGTAGAAAGCTATTTTGAATACATTTTTAACGTTAAAGAACAATCATTGTCATGTACAATTTCGTACAAAACAAAAATTTTAAAATAAAATTTTACAATACTTGATTTTTGAGAAAAAATATTTCCCGGAGGGTCTGAGCCCCTATAGCCACAGCCTGGCGACGGCTCTGGGACACACTGAGTTAAAGCTTAGAATTTGAAATCTAGAGAGCCCCAATTATCCGAAATGCAGGGACGAACTCGGATTCGGATAAACGAAATTTTGGATAATCTGGGCATCCAATTTTCGATGCAAAGGTACAAAGAAACTAAAAGCTTTATCCAAAAAAACACGTTTAATCTGCGGAAAATTTATATTAATTAGCTACAAAATTAATTAGGCATAATATAAAATTATTATAATTTAAAAATTCTGTTTTCATGTAAATAATTCTTTATTCATATTACTGAACTATGTTGATGGTAAAAAGTTCACGCATGTGTATGTACTAATTCCGATATTAACTGTTTCGGAAATAGTCCGAAGTCTTTGCAAACATATCCGAAATGTCCATATTTTTTCACAGTAGGGTCTCGGTAATCCGCATTGATTGAGACCGAGACCTGTTCGGATTAATCGAATATCATCAATTTCATGAACGTATCATCTATTTCATGAACATATCATCTATTTCATGATCATATCGTCAATTTCATAATCATATCATATCAATTTCAAAATCTATACTACAGAAAATTCAAGCTACAATTGTTTGATGCGCGTGTGTGTGTGCAAGCATAACAGACAACAGATGACGGGCAGGCGACAGAAAATTTTCCCTTCCTTTATGGAAAATTTCAATTAATTGGCAATACACTAAACGCCAGGGGCGTAGCCAGCCGGGGGGGGGTTTGGGGTTGTAACCCCCCATCGCAATGAAATTTTGTATATTTAACATAGGAATATATGAGTTGTAGCTCTGTAACCCTTCCCATTAAGCCTATAACCCCCTTATGAACTTTCTGCCTACGTCACTGCTACACGCTGAGCTGTTTACGTCTTGTCAGTCAATGACCATTGCCACCGACTGAAAAAAAATTGGATTAACTGGATCTCCAGATTAAGGTGGTTCGGATTAACAGAACTATTGTATTATGTACGATATTTATCGTTTGAGCTAGTTTCTCTCTTTTAAGGTCAAAATACACTAGACAATAAATGTGAAATCTTTTACCGAAAACATTGAAAGAATAAATATATAAAATAAATAAATAAAGTAACAAGTTCAGCAGGACATTTAGATTAACCCACATTTCGATTAAGGGAAGTTCGAATAATCGGGGTTCTACTGTATATAAAGGGCACTTAGCGAAGTTCGTCAGAAACGTACATTTTTTTTTTTTTTTACGTTTATAACGCTGACTTCAGATATAAATCGAACCTATGTAGTGCTATGTTAAATTATTTACAAACTAATTATTGTTAAATAATAAACAATATAGGGCCAATTAACATGACAAGTGGCATATCATTAATACAAGTTAATGCTATAATCGTATGATTTAGTTGTCCTCGCATTAACCAAGTCAATGACATTAGTAAACAAGCAAATGACATAACATTCGAGTTAATGACACCGGATCATATAAAACAATTTCATCTGAAAGCATTAATCAATTTCATTAATTGAATAACCCACACACACACACTTGTTAACTCTTAGTTTTCATGAAAGGCGAGAAAACGTATTCTGAAGTTCGATACTTCTTGATTAAAGGTATTGAACTTAAGTTCATCAATTAAACAAGACAAAGTAATCAGATAGGTCTGTATCTGAATTTTACAACACGGTCAGTTCGAGACTAACCGCCCCGCGTCTATTTACGAAATTGGCAAGCATTATGATAACGGAATACTAAGTGGCATTTTGCAGATCATTAGCACAAGGGCAACGACTCAACTTCGACCTTGGTCGAAACAATAAACTTTGTCGTCGGGGCTGACTGGCCATACCCAGACACAGGATATGACGTCACCGATGTAGTCCTATCGCGGGGAGAGAAAATGATTACACATAGAAATTGTTTATTCAAGCAATAGAGACGCTGAATTTGGAATGTGAAGATAGTAATTAGTAGAACAAAGTTGAAAATTTTTAATTTTTTTTTTAGTAAAGATAATCGAGTTTCGTGAAAAAGAGAATTAAGTTTGCAACATAAATTCTTAATTTGCAAATGTCATGGATGACCTATACTTGAATATAGATGCGAGAGAACCATATTCAAAGACAAAATGAAACATTTTGAAATGTGGGCCTCAACGATGAATGATGAAAATGAAGTCGACTGAAAAGACACTCAACCGAGGTCCTGAACATACCAAACTCGAAGAGATTGTCAATATCACATTTAAAAGAAAATTAGTGTGTTATAAACACATTAATAGAGAGCAAAGAAATTTAAAACACCCAATTACCATTTTTAAGAAACATTTTAGGAGACCCAGAGGCAGAAAATAAGGATGAATAGATTATTTAAAGATTGAGACAGAACTATGTACAGAGAAAATTATTTGCGAGTGCAGAGACAGAGGGAACCATGATCAGTGCTAGCCACCAACGTCAGAATCTGATTAAAGAATAAAGAATATTTTTGATGAAAAATTCGCAAACCTCTACTTATTGATACAGCATGAACACGATTTCTTTTTGAAGAAGATCGTTTCGGACACAATGGACGTGAGGTAAATGAATGAAAAAAGTTCGAGAGTTTAACGGAAATGAAACCTTGCTTGATTCGTCATAATATAATTCTATCGGGAGGGAGCAAACAGTGCCATCACAGTGCAGCAACCTCTAAATTACAGAGCCACGAGGTCGGACCACAGCCCTTTCATTTCCCCCGAGATCAGCTAGAGCCAAAATACGCGAAAAATCGATTGTTGTGCTTTTGGGACAATGTGTAGAGGTCAGACGTTGGAAAGAGGATGACTCTCTCCCACAGGAAGTGATTCGGGATTATTCTGATAGTTAAAATGGGAAAATTCTTGGACCCAAAAATTACTTAAACGGTGGTCCCTCGATGAGATCAATTTCGTGAAATTCTTAGGCTTCTTGGAAGTTTTGGGTCATATCTGTAGGGTAAATTCATGGTAATACATTCTGTGAGTGTTGCAGCAGCGTTGTTTAACCCTTGATTATTTCAGATTTATAAATTTATAGTAATGAGGGACATTTAAGAACGTCTAAATTGACGAAACAGCCCTAGAATTAATAAACTTTGGGAAGGCCGAGATAAAATATTTATTGGCCATTTTTATGTAAGGAGTGAAAATAAAGAAGAAAGTGGACAGACAAGGTATGTACAAACATAAACGAGGTGATAGCAGGGCTGTCCTGAAGCAAATTATTCAAAGTGTAAGATGCTATTTTAATTAAAGAATTGGTTTGGTGACGTCACCACGCCGCACCGTGCTGACTAGCATTTAACTAACTGGTCGTATATATTGTCTACCCACGCCTAAGGTGAGAGTTCCAAGTATTGCATAAGCAATGTTTTGGCCATATCAATCCTCCACCCAGTAAACAAAAAATTAACATTGGCTAACATAGGAAAATAAGACCAGCGGCAGTTGTCACTTTCATCAGTTTTTCATTCCTCTCCTGGTCGTACGCAGGATATTATTTTGAGGCTTGGGGGGACGGGGTGTCTAGGTTTTCCTAATTTCATCGTTTGTTTCCATTTAAGTTTGTAAATGACTAGGGGAAAAAACCATATATAACACATTCGAACTTTATTGAAAGTTGCCCAAAACAAGCAAATACAAAAACTTGAGATCTTGAGAGTACGCAGCGCGTACTCTCTATTTTTTAAAATTTCTTGAGAGTACGCGGTGCGCACAACGCGTGCCCTTTGGAGACAGCCCTGATGAACGATATACATAAACAAAATACAATCTAACTTCGATTTAACGTTTTTTAATCGGGAATTAAAATAACTGTTAAATCGGGGAATACCTTTATCGGGGTGGGAGGGGATGGATCCTGGACCCTCTCTTGGGCTGACAATTTACATGTAAAATGCGTCAAAAGTAGCAACAATTACAAAAAAAATATATTTTTTACATTTTCAGCTAAGATAAAAAAATATTGTCTTTTACCCAAACCGATATTAGTAAAATTACTTTCATCGAAAAATATAAACTTTTTCCAAAACTCTGCGGGTTTCTTCATATAAGCTTTTGGCAAACTCTTTCCCACCTATTTCTCTCATTATGGCGCAGTATAGCCCAGATGCTCTTGCGCCATAAAAAAGCCAAACAATCAATTATTTCTCTCATTGATATTAAGTTTTTTCTGGGTATTGTAACTCCAATACGTGCATCGTGAAGAACATTGCAAATAACACCAGAACTTTTTTATCATCCCCAATGCTGAAGCAGCATTAATGGCTAATTCTCGAGCACAGGTGGAAGAGGTGTTTTTTCAATACTTGCTTGATGATGTTCCTCACCTGTCTTGCATTTGGCTTCTTTAGATGGTCCGATCTCAATTTATTCTCCACATTACCAACCTCTCTTTCCCTTTTTAATGCACACCGAACACTATAGAATTTTAAATTAATGTGATCTATGTTCCGATTACTAAAACCACGGTCGTGAAAAAAATATTACCCTCTCCCCCCATTGCAATGGAAAACCCAGTTTTCGGAGCCGTGACAGCAGAAATTACATGACTGTCTTAAAGAACTTACAACGTATCTTCTGAAAAATTCGGAGCTTTAATTTGTTATAACTTTGTATAATATAACGTTTAATTTCTTTAAAACAGGACGTTATTGGTCGTGGAAATACTTTTTTTTGGTATGAAAAAATAGGTTTATTGTTTCATAAATATTTACTTGCCATTATTAAAAAAAAATAAAGACATATGGATGTTCATCGTAAATGCAAACCAACGATTAAAAATATTTCGTAACGTTTGCTTTCTACTCCTGTTCATGCAACACAACGCAAATGTGCAAATACTTTTTTGCCCATTGCATGTACACGGTTATTTACATTCCGTGTCCAGATCAAACTTTACATTTCCAAAAATTTGCCGCCATTACGGCCTTGTCATTGGCCTGAAGCAAGTCATCCATGGTACATAGTTCCGATAATCAGCTGGGCTCTGGAATTTCTCCACAATGGCACTTCATGTCTCTGTCAATTGACAACCTTTATTTGATCAGGTTCGTCTTACATTTCGGCACAACCAACCCTCATTCTATTCAATGTCCTCCAGACCGTATAGGGAGTTCATGTCCAGTAGTCATCATCTCTCTCGGTTTCATTCCTCCTCTTCTGGTAAGTGCCTCCATTTAGACAGTCGACTTACTCTTGTCATTTTCAATCAATGCAACATTATTCTTGTTTACTAATTGCAAAGGAGGGTAAAGGCGATTTTCTCACGTTTCCAAGAGGGCTTTGACCTTGTAAACAGAATCTAAAATTCTTATGTGAGAAAAGAGCGGGATTTCACAAAGAAGAAGGCAACTCAAATCCATACAATCATAGTAGAATACACAAAACTTTAACGTAAGAACTTGGGACTAAAGAAAAGCACAAGCTAACGTGATCTTAAAAATAGGAAAATTATAAAGAAAGTCACGAACGAACTTTTGCAGCTGTGAAGTAAAAAGTTATTTCTAAAGATTCAATTTTTTACCATTCTAAGTTGCGAACCAAGTTGAACAACAACAAACTCGTAATTTCAGATCAACATGACACTTTATCAGGGAGCAAAAGCAATATGTTTCAAAATAATACCTTTCTCCCAAGCCAATAGCAAAACGTCTCTCAAATGACGTCACTCGAACCAGCCCAGAATTATTGTTTTCTATATAAAATCAAACCAATGAGATTTCGAGGTTAGAGAGGGGGGCCGAGAGAAGTGACACTCCCCCTTGATTGAAAAGGCCAAGCAAAAGGAGAAAGAGACGGATTATGGCGGATAAAGTTGAGCTAAACTAACTCAAAAAATTAAAAGATGATGGCCTAGGGAAATGATATCTGAGACAGTGAAAATGACACTATGAAACAGGAAAGAAACTATATATATAGTATATATCTCCAATCTCGAAGAGGTTCCCAAAACCGTAGACGTGGACAACAAATATGGAGGACTATCGGGTGAGCATGTTTTTCCATTAGCAGCCTCCACATTTTATTAACTTAGATTAAACAAATCGCCAACGACAACAAAATAGTTTTTAAGAACAATAATATCACTGTGTCAATATCAGGAATTTTAAATAACTACTGTTGTTATTATTATTGTATTTTATATTAAATAGCATTATCATAGATTAAAATTATTGCATGTTAGGTCAACGGCATATAAGTGTAAACAGAAAACGATTATACGGATTAGCGAATTTTGTAACAGAAATCGACTCAGGTTAAGCGTAATGAAGAAAGTCGTGTACTTATCAACGTGTTTAGTAAATGTATCAGTGAATTTTATTTGTTCGATTGAGTCATTTTAATCTTTTGAGTTTGATTAATGAGGATAAACTAATCGATAATTACTCTCATATGATAAATTATTTTGATAAGATTTAACTGACATGAATTCGATAGATCAATTGGGAATTTTTGAAGAACAGGACTCCACTAACATGTATACCATAACATACCAATTCATATGCTCATGCTATCCCGAAACCAAGGTATTGGGTTTAACTATAATCAAGTACTTCATGATTTATATAAAACTGATAATATCTGTTAAATTGTAAATAACTATAGTTTTCATGTTGAACAATGTCTTATGCAATTGTTTTACGTGTGAATAGCTCCGCATATTGATTTTATGCAATCATACATACTTATTTCTTGATGTAGATATTTGAGGTTTTGCAAAACATAAATAAACACAACGCGTAAAACCCAAGTTTAATTGTCCTATCTGCGCAAATAGCAGACCACTAGATCATCACGACCAAACCACATATTTAATCTAAATGTTTCAGTTTTTAATATTTGTTTACCACTTAATAATTTCATTATCACGTGATGCCGTGACATAAACAAATGGTCATGACACTCTCACAGAGCCCTGAAGGGCTTTAGTTCTTATGTATATAGTTGAGTCACATTATGATCAACTAATGTGAAGAACCGTCGCGTGCAGTACGGATAGCAGCTAGACAATCTGGGAATGATTCAAGGTGTTGGATGCATTGGCTAACTAAGTGGGGCCGGACCCTCCCCCCAGAAAATTTCCCGCAAATCTATTTTTTTATTGTGAATAAACATTAGACGGGTTAGTGCTAAAGCTTCAGCTTTCCCGATAAAATTTCCTAAAAATACAAACGTCAGTCGTGCATGCGCAAACACGTGGGAAAAGGAATCTTTCCAGTGACTAATTCCTATTATTGGATAGGAAGATGATCATGTGTGCAACATTCTAAGTTAGAAACTTGACATCTTTACGTGACACTTGCGGGGTACGTGAATGATGACCAGGAGCGAGAAATCGATCAGTAGGTATCAGATGCTGTCTGTGTGATGAACATTCTATCCAATCACATCACGTGGGCGGAAACAAATACCATTCGAATTAAAACCTCAAATTCTAACCTCAAATCACATATACCGAGCTGCGCTTCTAGTTTGATAAAACGCATTTTCTCATCCGTCGCAAATTTTTTTTCTTGTGTGATATTTCAACTCGCAACCCATCATTCGGACATAGTCCCCACTACAACGTCCTGAATTTGGTAATCTATGGAGTGAAAAGCAAACTCCGTTTTCTTGTCGGACCCTTCTTACGAGTGCAAAGCATCTGTGCTCCACTAATTGATTCTAACGGATGCACTATAAACATAGGACTGGATTGGAGAGGGACGGCCTGATTATACGCGAGAAGTGACCTCAACCAAATTAACTGCCGCTAGCGTAATTTGGAGATAGCCACCTCAATAAATTCTGGACAGCCATCGGTTTCCCCTTTCTTAAGAAATTGTTTTTACACTGAAGGGGAAATACGCGCCCATGACTTTGAATCATCAAGCAAGCACAAAAAGGGTGAGTCTATATCTATTCTACAGTGAGCTTCGTTTTCGCTAACCAGCTTGCGCATACTGCTTGCTTTTATGTTGCCGATTGCGCATTTTTGTATTTGGAAACCGCAGGCCCATTAATATAACTGAATTTAGGGCTAAATTGAATTTTTGTTATTTCTTTATTTACTACAGTCGAACCTCGTTAAGACGAACACACTTAAAGCGAATTACTTTTAATACGAACCGTTTTCTGAAGTTCCGTCAGAGTGTATAACATACTACCCTTTCCGGATAAGACGAATTACTGTTAATATGAACAGATTTTCTGTTCCCCTTGGTGTTCGTCTTAACGAGGTTCGGCTGCATTTGATAATTGTGTGTTTAAATCGATAATACACCTGATCCAATCGAAGCAGTTGACGCATCGCAAATAGCACCCGTTGGTACACCTCAAGTTGCGCCCGTAGGTTTACGAATTCCGGAATTTTGGCCAAACAATGCCCGGCTATACTTCAGCCAAAGCGAATCGTCGTTCCAATTCTCGAGAACTTCCTTGGATGCGACTGAATTTCATGCTTTCGACGTATCTTTGAATGACGATGTATTGGCCCGAATATCCGATGTGATATTAAATCCCCTTACTACGGACAGATATGAAATAGTAAAACAGGGGCTAATTGCGAAATTCGCAAACTCTGACGGCAAGTGAATCAAAAAACTTGTATCAGATTTTGCACGGGCCAACCATAAGCCTAACGTTCTCTTGCGCGAAAAGCAGGGACTAGTCGCGGGTCAAATAAAGCGCGAAATCTTTTAAAATCTATGGTTTCGCGCCTATAGTCCGTTCGCGAAAAATTGGCGAGTAGTACTGTTGGAATTCGAAGAAGCTGACGTCACAGACGGCTTGTTTCATTGCAGTAGAGGGAAGGGCGTCATTTCATAACTGGTTTTTCGCGCGCGGAAAAAACCAAAGGACTGCTTGTTCATTGCAGACCAAGGCGTTTACATTCCAAAGCCATACATTCTATTTATGTATGCACTTCAGGGCCGTTCAAGTCTTACGTAAATATATTTCTGGCTATTTTATACTCCCCCTACCCGTTGTCAGAAAAAATAAGCATATGCCTGACCTCCTCTCCCCCTTCATGAGTACAGAAGATTTTGGTTCTATAATTTTTTGGTTATTATTATTATAAAAAATATATTATACATACGTTGTTAAACTATATATATAGTATTATGTATAACTATACAAGGGACAATGATAATATTTTATTATGTAGTATTTTGACTCATTTTAATTATGTATTAACATTTCTGACGTAAGTAATGGATAAATAAGAAGCGGATTTGATAAAATGCATTTCTTAAAAAATAATATATTCATTATAATTTAAAAATGTTAGAGATACCAAACGGAGTATAGAAGGTGGTCTCCGAGAGAAAAAAGATTGACAGCCAGCCACTGGTTTAAATAATTATATATTTAACTGTGATTACGTGTATTTTATATCTTCCATTCGCACTGTGTCATACATCTCACAAGTGTCAGTCACACCTTGAATCGGGACATATGTCGCATGAAAGGTTTATATGAGTAATGAGAGAAATCGAAAAAATGAATCTGAAAAACTAAATTTTCAAATTTTTATAAATTTTTAAGATTTCGATAATTGAACTGAAATGTAACTTTCTTGCGTTACTTCCAAGCTATGCGAGAAGTAGTAAAATAGGGGAGTCATTTTTAATATGGTGGTGTTTGGCGCAATGCGCAAGTTTTTCGTAAATCAGTAAAATTTTGCGGAGAATGTTAATGCAAAAATAATTGATTGCAGTGTACACCTTACATTTAGCGGCGTTCTAGTAAAGCTAAAATTGACGCGTTATGATATCTAATGAAGTTACTGACTACTGAAATTATTGACTCTACTAGCAAATTTTATTTCACATAAAATCAAGTTGGAGAAAAAAACACTGATACCAGTCAGTGGCATAGACACAGAGGATGCAATAGATCCTTCGCCTGGAGAGTCAAAATAAACAAATCAATATTTAAAATCTGAAAAACTTTTTAAAATAATCGGCGGTATAGAACTTCAAAGTAGAATATTAAAGAAAATACATCCTTCCAATCATTTTTAACATAAAAATCTCTACTCTAACCTACAAATTATAACATACATAATCTAAAAGAATGTAAACTAAAATTATACCATACATCTTACTACTTTCAAGAAGAAAAAAGCCGCAAATATCAAACAATAGAGTGTTTGACTATGTTTACGAAAGAAAGATTGAGGTAAGAATTTTATGATATTCAAATACCATATATTATAACTCATGAAAATGGTAAAAACGTAAAATGTATGAAATAATTTTGACCGCAATGTGTATATTTTTGAAAAGAAAAATCTCTACATTTATTAAAACCACTTTCCTCATGATCAATTTAAAATGATGTAGCTAAAATTTTACGAAATGACGCAATAGCAACGTTAGTATAATTGCAAGCTGACTAGGGGTATATTTACATAGGTTTATATTTCTCGGAATGAATATGATTATAAACCAATGAATGCATTTTTATTATTTCAATGAGTTCCATTAAATTTATTGCGACTTCATTTAGAACGACATAGTTGAAAAAAAATTTACGAGAGGTTTGTACTGCCTGAAAAAATAAACGCCTAAAGGTTGAATTAGTGTTATTGTGGCTGGAGGAATCTGAAGTTTCATGCAATTGTTCTGCAGGTCACTGCATGTAGATGGGTCAGTTGATCCAATCCAAGAATTTAATATGACACAAGGTGGTGATGGGGGGGTTTTAAAGTAGAAAGAAGCAATTTAAAAAGCACTCGTTCATGACTTCTGTACTCATTTTACTAGATTTTGTGCATGTGGTGTAAACATTAGTGGCACAAAACAAGTGCAATGGAATACTTAAGGCTTAAACGATTCGGTTGATTCACACAAACGTAACAATTAACCTTTCAATTTTCCATCCATTGATAAGTAAGGGCATATAAAAGTGTATGAGTGGGTCACAGATTACGCGGACGAAACTAAAAAAAAAAATTCCATCTTTGTGAAAAAACGTTCCGTTATTTGGTATGAAATATGCAAAACTACTCTGATTAGCATTAAATATTTGGCTCTTTGAGCAATGTGCAAATGCGTTACGTGATGTTAACACGAATTTAGTTGCTGTGTTTTCTACGGCTTCTTTATTTTAATTTTGTCTGTTATATGTTTCGTAACTTTACGAGAATATATACTCATATTTTTATTCTGTATATAAAACTCTTTGAAATCATACAGTTCCTAATGTTTAAACCCTTTTCTTTATAGTAAGCCCATCTCTTTTAGTTTGTGTCATGTACGAATATATACTTACACAGGGACGGACTGGGTCCTCTCGAAGGGGGCATACCTTGGATTATCGGAAGGCGCGAGTCCTATCGCCCATGAAGGTGCATCGGCCCGGAAGCCGGCGGCCCAGTCCGCCCCTGTACATACACAGCGTGTTTGAATTTTTCTAACAGTGTGCATTGAATTAATTTATATTTCTTCCTATTTGTCCCAAATTCCGTAATATATTTTTTAAAATGACTTATTTTATAACCCACTGCTTTTCGACATCGTCTTTGATTCTGTTGAGGTTTCTTTCTTTCGCAGGAATTGTAAAACCTCACAAGGTTTCTCATTTCTACCAAAGTACAATTTTCTCCGCAAAATTTATTGTCAGATGTATCATCTAAACTGTTGTTATTAAAAGTGCGACTTACAGAACTGTAATTATCATCAAAAATATAATATATACTGCTGTTGCTATTTATGCTATCATCGTTCTTAAAATCTAACG
>QLNU02014176.1:67667840-67683826 GCA_006491805.2 Dysdera silvatica
GCCCTAGCGCCGCTAGGCCCGGCTACACCACTGGCAGGTATAAACTATGGTGAAACACCCTGCGTTCTACGCCGTTTCTCGCGGAAACTATTGGAAGATCATCAGATGTTTCTGAAAGCAGATATGACATCATTTACCTTAATAACGTTTTCAGCTGGAATTCGCAAATTTTTGAGTTGTGCTAATGACGCGGAGATGTACGTATGGATATGCGTGATACTGACGATAGTCATAACCAAATCAGTTTAGACTGCTGTTTCTTCATAGCTATGGGTCATAGGCGTAGCCAGGAGTTATTTTGTCAACCACGCAAATAATTTTGTATATCTAATATAGGAATACATGAGTCGCAGTTCTGCAACCCCCTTCTACGCCTATAACCTCTTCATGAACTTTCTAGCTACGACTATGGTGTGAGGTATCCAGAAAACGCTATGAAAACATTTCACAAAACCATAACAGCAGCTTGTGTTCTTCCAGCAATGAAGCCCTGCGGTGGCGCAGTGTGGTAACGCGTTCTCCTAGTGCGCCGCTAATCCGGGTTCGACTCCCAGCAGTGCAAAGAACGCTTACTCAGAGATCTCATAAAGATCGCACTGCTCACTGTAGTCCGGGGTTTGGTTCCCTAGGCCTTAAGAGGTTCGGATTCCTCGGAAAACAGTAGGTCCCGGCGCAGCATGACCACTGTAGTCTTTGAGCCGTAAAACCAAAAAGCAAACAAACAAACATCTTCCAGCAATGATTACAGGATATTTCTTCCCCGCCTGACATATCAACGCTCACCCATTCCATGGGACAAAACACGTGACTCATCGGAGGTCCAACTTCGTTACTGATTGTCTGGTTGTATTTTATGGCGCAAGGACAGGGAGCCAATTTTGTTACTGCTTTACGGCGCAAGGTCAGCAAGGGTCATGCTGCGACAGGTCCTACAGCTTTTCAGAGAATCTGAACCTCTGCGTTTTATTTTTTAATTATTTATTTTTTTACACGGTTAGGAATCGAATCCGGGAGAACCGCAGGCTAGGTGAACACATTACCACTGAACAAACGCAGAACCGTTGAAAAATTGCATTACTTCTGAAATGTTCAAACCTGTGATCACATCTCGCACTATTTTATGCACCCTCCACTCTGGCGGAAGAATTTTTCATTCAGTAAGTGTGAAAAGGGTTATTCCAATCTGCTCATTACGATTCGTTCTTCTCGGAGTCAAACGAAGCGAAGCTGAAGCCCAAACGATTTTTCAACGTCGCGGAACACTGCCCTTGGACACCTTCCGAGCTGTTTGGAACCGCGGCGCGTCAATTAATACGATAAAGAATTTTTTGGGCGTGGCACGATACCAATTCTAACATTGATAGGGTGGAGTATGCGGGGCGAGAACCAATAGGTCAGGGTTCTTATGTTTCTGCTCTTACGGTTACGGCATAACGCTCTACCATCAATGGAAATTCATGAACACTATACAAAGGAATTCCCATTAAAAGAAGCATTGTTATATGACAAGAATTAAAATGTACAAAAGCATTACGTAAAAAATGCACGGAATTGAGATAGGTATAATATTGACGTATGTGTCTCTCTTTTACACATACCATGCATACTTTAGTTCGGACGAGAGAAATTCTTTCTTTTCGGAGTCACGGAGTCATTACAAAGTCAAATTTATGCAAACAAGGCAAACGATTTCTAAGGAAAACAGATGTTATAAGGAATGGGCGTGTCACGCCGTGTGTGGCACAGTTGTCAACGTCTTTTGTATTTTAGCTGCCTATGTTGCAGAGAAAGTGCGCTTTTGGAATATAGAGAAACTGGCCCTTTGGATTAGCTTTCTTCCGCGGGCATTTCCATAATTGCTAGAAATTTTGTAAAATATTCTGAATGCAAAACTACAGTTATTTAATCTTGTTTCAGCGGCCACAATAAGCGGCCTCTTTCCATAAAAGCTACGCGTGGTGTCAATTTCTTAAATTATCAATGACATGGTATTAAAGCGATACATTGATAGGTAATATTTCAATGGATTGAATTTCAGTTAATTAGCATGCGTAATTTATGCAATACTCTCCGCATTATTAATTATAACGCGATTATCAGTTTGTAATAATTAGTGAAAGTTAACGATTTTCATAAACTCGCGTGTCAAAAATGACCAGCTTGATGTGAGCGATAACTAAACGTGATCTTCTAAGCACAAGGGGCGGATTGGGCCGCCGGTGCGCCCTCATGAGCTATAGGACTTGCGCCCTCCGATAATCCAAGGTATGCGCCCTTTGAGAGGACCCAGTCCGCCATTGCTGTGCCCTACATATACAAGCACGGGTAAGTTGGCTTGAACCAACACCGGGAAGTAAATTCAGATACAGTGAAACCTCGATAAACCGTCACCTGGATAATTCGCCATTTTTCTTCGGTTTCGTCTGGCGCTCATAGACGACCATGTAATTAAATCTTCATTTAGTTACCATTGATTCAAATATGTTATTCTACATAACCCGCCATTATAGAAAGATAGAAGGACAAGAATAGGTAGTAATAATATACTAACACAGATATTCCCAATATTATCCAGGACTTGGCTCCCCTGCGGCATACTAACCTCTTGACGCTCGTGTTTTATGGAGCAAGGATAGTTAAGGTCAATGCTATTTCGGGGTACAGTTTTCCTGGAACCCGGATCCCTCTTTCTCCAAGGTACAAATCCCGGTCTACGGTGGAGAGAAGACAAGGCAGGAGTTCTTCTATATCACAGGAGTCGAACCCCGTACAACAGACGAATACTTTACCTGTATGTAACCATAGGACGACTAAATTCTTAAAACTCAATAGAATAATGCGAAACAATACATATTAAAAAGAGAAAACGATTAGTAATATATCATACGACTAGATCCTCTTTAAAAGAGCCGGAGGACAATCACAGACAAGTTGTCCTCCAATGGATTCCTGCCCATTACCAGGAAACGAGACAGCAGATTACCTAGAAAAAAAGGATATAAGCATCTTGCAGTCCACCCCTTACGACACCACCTTTGAATCTGCTGCCTCTGCTATTCACCGCAGGATCAGCACTTTCCGTAAAACCAGCCTCAACGAAAGATTGAAAAGCAAGCCATAGAGCGATTCTATAGCCAAACTATCGGACTGATGAAGAGGTAAGGCCGTTGCGGCATACAGACTAACAGGGCACGACTACCTTGCCTCTCATTTGCACCGTATTAGAATCTTCGACAGTCCCCTGTGTCCTCTCTGCACAAGAGATGAAGTGATGGACGCTAATCACCTCCCGCCTTGTCCCGCTCAATTGGAGGAAAACTTTGCACGCCAGGTACTGGGAGGCCAGAGACTAGTTGTCCTCTCTGTAGCATCCTTAATTCTCCCATTTACGAATTACACTTAATCATCTCCAGGACTCTTAACCTCTTGATATCATTCACTCTCTGCTAGTAATAAGTGTAAACTTTCATCGTTGGCAAAGGAATTCTGTCCGTACAGCTCGCTGCGTTAAAAAGGAATATACGACTATTAAAAATAATCATTATGTGGAAAATTATTATTAGAGAAGAATACCATCATTCAAGCAAAGTGGATACTGACGACGAAAGAAACGAAAAATTAAACAGATTGTGAACACGCCTGCAAACTCCAATGTAAGGGTTTCTTTGTCATTATACGACTGTCGCTTTCGGCAAAGGTTTTTGCTATTTTTCTTGTTTTCTGTCCAAAATAGCTCCAAAATATGTTTAAGGTTTCAGAGCATTCAAAAGTTTCCTATTAGGTACGTTCTAAAATGTTCTTTGTAGGTATGTAAAAGGGTGTATCGCTTGTAACCATTCTGAAACAGAGATAAGGGTAATAAGTTTGTGGGTAAAGACGTTAAAACGGCGACACCATTTGCGGAACATTGAGCTATTCCCTGAGAAACTCATCACTCTCAGGAAAAATGGACTAATTTAAAACGGTGAAATCTGCTAAAAATAAACAGAGTCCGCTAAATTTTTACGCAGATAAACGGTGTCCGTTCCTACTTCCCAAAGCACGCCTACTTACCTTAAATGCCATTTATTTGTGTAAGTCTATGGGGAAAATGCGTCTTTTACTAACCCACATTGGCCTTACTCCAGGTAGATAGGAACGGTGGATAGTGCGGGAAGGGTGGACACGGGTTAAACAGATAAAACGGGGCCTGCACCGAGCGAAAAATGGAAAAATAAAAGTTATTTTTACAAAACGGTCATTGCTTTTGAATAAAAACAACCGTACCTTAGAAAAACAAAAAGAGCGAAAAAATGTTTTCGCGTTTTGTTGTCATTTTCAAAGGAGTGCTGCAAGCTTCCTTTAAACGTGCTCTATGACCATTATAATCAAGAGCTCAGCAGTGTCGCTGCAGGGGTCCAGAGGGCGCTTGTGGAACTCTCGTACAAAAAAAAACGCAGTGGTGTTGCTCCAGGAGTCGTCCAAAGGGCGCTCCTGTGGATTTCGTTCAAAAATAGATTATGGAAAACTCTTAGCTCGGAAAATTATTTAACTTTTCAGACGCACTCAATTAGTTGTGAGATGAGACCAACGGTTTAAAGTCAGTACCATTGGCGTATGCAGGGGGGTGTTGATGGGGGTTGTAAACCCCCCATTGCAATGAAATTTTGTATATTTAACATAGGAATGCATGAGTTGTAGTTCAATAGCCCCTCCCCACTTTCTGCGTACGCCTATGGGCAGTGCCAGGATATTATATATTTGTAAGCACATTTAAACTCAATGAGATTTTAGCTCTTTCCAGTGAGTATGACGTCATCCATAAGTACCCATAAGGGGGAGGGAGAGCTTGAAATCCCCCAGCTGTTGTTTAAAATTTTTATTAGCCTGATTTTGCTATACATTTGCTTTCAAAAGTAAAACAATTTTAAGTGACAGTTTCAATACATCTTATTACGAATCGATGAATCAGAAATGCTTTTAGAAATGAGTGTTATGTAGCGTGTGCGCATGCGTGGATTTGAGCGCCCAGAATGTGCGTGTGACGCGGTGATAGAATTGACTGCCCATTGACAAAAAAATTAGGCGCTTTTTTTTATAGACATCACATTTTAAAACATGGTATTTTTTATCTCATTACTAATTGTCAAGCAGTATCAATTATTTTTGCAGCATTTTAGTATCTTGTATATTTACTAACATGTTTGACACCCTTGAAGGAAATAACGTGTGTGTGATTTTTCTTATCTCCCTATCTTCCCCAAAAATAATCATACGGGCGCCACCATACGTCAACTTTATCTATTGAGGAAAATTTAATTTCGCTTGGACGTTATTTTGTCGCCAATTTTGTGCGCCTGCGGCCTGCAAAGACTGAAACGCTCACATGCAGCCCGCCGGTCCAAAGAATCGTTCGTTCATCTATGGACTTCCAGAAGACGGGGAAATAGGTGTGGTCCCTCTTTTATTTATAACCAAAAATGCTTTTACAACCAGGTCACGAATCCGCAAAGGATCAATTTGATATTCTTTCAGGGGAAAAAAAAAGAAACTACGATTATTTTGCATGAAAAAAAAAAATCGTCATAATTTAAATTTTCAAGTCGTATTTCCTAGAACAGAGACAATATTTAATTGCCAATTATTATTACATTTTATTTCGAAACTGACTTAACATAAAAATAACTCTCTCTAAAGGCAACCTTGAAAATGGATCACTGATTTTAATATGTCAATTACAAAGATTTGAAAGATCAGTCTTTTCTTAACCCTCTTTTTTTTCTTAACCCCTTGAAGACGAAAGGTATATTTTGAATATTTCGCGTCCCAAAGCTGTTCTTTGGGTCACCTAGGATAGAACCTACGGTTTCATATGACCTTTGAGTCACGATATACATAATTATGCTTGGCGCAGTATAGCCCAGATGCTCTTGCGCCATAAAAAATCCAAACACACATAATTATGCGCAACTAACCTTATTGAAAATCGGTCCCCACCTGGAAATACATGCTCCGCGGCGCAAGGTCATAACCTTTACCTTAGTATGCGCACTGCACCGCGACCTAAAGTCTTCCGAGGAAGGTGATTCTCTCAACAACTAGGGAATAAACATTTGGACAGAGGTGAGCAGTTATTAAACGTTCTTTTTTCAAGATTCCCCTCACCTTGGAGATAAAAATTCCCTGGTTTGTCCAGGTTTTTACCTCGCCTTTTCAGCAAAATTCTCTCACCTTTTCAGCAAAATTTCCAACTAAATTTCGGTTGCGGGGAAAATTGGTTCACGTTCGTGGGAGATTTTAGCTATTCAAAATAGAAGTTAGGAAAATTTTCTCCGAGTTTTCTAGGTTTTGACAAAAAAATATTGTTTTCGCTGACCTTTAGGGACGGTTTCCAATTCCCTGACAGTTCCAGGTTCTCCAGGTTGTGTAGTAACCCTGTTTCAGCATTGTTGGTGGTTGACACAAGGTTAAGAGCACGCTAGGCAGGGGCGGACACATGCTTTCATTTTGGAGGGGGGGTATCAAGGACAGAATTTGCCGTGGTCTTGGAATAACGCCCTATATTTATCATGAAAGTTGGAATTTTTTACAGCGAAAAAATATATTTTGAAAGTCAAGACCCCTGTGACTTCGCACCCTTACTTGTGTCCGCACTTGACGCTAGGCAAACGTTACCATTGCACCCATCGTAAAATTTAATCCGAATTTCTTCCGAAATTGAATTCTTAGATCAGCGATTTTTGATCCATTTCGCGACACACCAAAACTAATCACTAAAATTCTGCGACACACCAAAAAAAAATTTTTTCGCCTATCTGGTAAAAATAAACAGATCAATAGTAAATAAATAAAAAGTACGTATATTTTCGATTTATCTACAAGACATTAATAACAAACAGTATATATATAATAATGTAACATTATATATGTAATATAATATATAATAAGCCCATCTCGGTCTGCTCAGATTGGTTGGTTATATTTTTATGACGCAAGGACAGGAAAGTCCATCCTGCACCAGTGTTTTCTCAGATGTGCTAACGGACAATCTGTTGGACTGCTAGCTCAGTTGGTTTGCTAATGTATTATTTGGAACATTGTACTTCGTCGGCTGTTGCTATTTTTCACTTGAAAATCTCCGGAAAACGAGGTTAATAAGTGCCTGTGGTTAAATAGTCAGGTGTTTCATGCCTTAAAAGTTTTGGCGACACACAGATTGAAAATTGCTCTCTTAGCTCAGTAATCTCTCTTTTTTTTTTTACTATGTGTACCTTTTCACCTTTATCTTATGATGATAATCCACCTTCCAGGGCCGTTTCTAGCGGGGGTGCTAAAGGTGGCTCGCACCTGGGCAGCCACAGACCGATTTTATTAGACTGGCCGGCCTTCAGTCTTCCCTTCCAAACCAGGACTTTCAGTCCTTCGTTGCTACCGTTTACACGGTCAGCTGGCAGAAAGTGCATTGTGAAGGGAGGCTTGAATTGAAGCAAAAAATGGCCGGGTAGAGGGCCTTTCAAAATTACGAGAATTGCCGTTTCCAGTGTTTTCGAAATCCCAGAAACAAAAACGACGAATGAATCAGAGGGACATTTGAGAGTACTTTTCTGCGGCTTTTCATTCAATGTCCTCGCCAGTTGTCAAATCAATTACAGCGATGGCCACGGAAATGACGTAATAAACCTACTGACATAGTTTCCCGATAACACTTTATTTTGCTTAGGATTTAATTATGTTTTTAATTATTTAATTTCTTAATTGGTCATCCCCATAAAATGGGTGGAAGCCTTGAACGTAATTTTTTTTTTTTTAGAAACTCCACAAAATTTTTAATTACATAATTACCTACGATGTTTTCATTTGCCCTGCTTCCTCTTAATTTCCTGTTCTCTTTCATTCAATGTGTTCAGGAAAGAAATCATTTTAGAGCCCATATTCTTACTAAATTTGGTTGGTTGTCTATTTCTGGCGCAAGGACAGGCGTCATTTTCAACCAGACAAGATGGGACCGTACATACGGTTATGATTATTAAAATAAGGGGCCTGAAAATAAAGTAAAGTCCCTAACTGAGTAGGGTGTCCCTAGATCTCGCCCACTTCTGCTACATGATAGTTACACCCCTTGCTTCGAGTGCAAACCACAAAGCACTCTCATTCGACCCGTTTACGTATATATATATATATTTTGTCAGTTATAATTACTCCACATTTTAAAACTGTACATGAAATAAATCTAGATAATGAGTGATTATAAACAGAAAATAATGTTGTTGAAACTAAGAATTTTCTTCAATGTTTCGATAGCATTCTTCACAGGCCTGTAAACCCAAGCTGGGGCACGATCCCAGTTGCCCCATGTTTGTGCCTCACTTGCCTCATTGAGCTATTTGTAGATATACATGTATACTATTTATTGTTTATATCAAAATGCGCTACATTTGAATGAACATTAGCATTTTCCTTATAGGCGGTTATGAACTTTCTAACAGGTCAATTAGGCCGAAGTACAAGAGCACGGTGGGCAAAATTTTTTCTTCTTCATTATTTCCCCACCTCATTCTACAACCATAAAATTTAAAACATAAACTTTGGTTTATGCTAATATTACAGTATTTGAAATTGCAATATCTGAAGAAGCTATAAGAGGAGCGTCAAATTTGAGTTTGTAGTGTCATATTGTTTAAATTCTGTACCGCTCCTGGCTATTATTTTATACTCATTGAGTCCCCAGGTGTCTTGTGGCCCCAGTTGTTTCTTCATCCTAGCGACAGGCCAGACTCTTCGATGTTCCTCAAGACAAAATTGCGTTTCGCTCTGAAGAAGGCAGACGCAGGCTGTCGAAACATATTCAAATCTATATTTGTATGTAATCTCACTCTTTGTTTATCTATACTACGGTTTTTTCCATAAGAACTGTTTAATGATTTACATCAGCGGATAGAGCGCAGAGGCATCTAAGGCGGGATCTTTGACTCTGCGTGACACCTAATATCAAAATTATTAAATGAATTTAGCACTAATGCCACTTTTCAGGAACGTACGGGGTTTGCAGCGCACCTCGCTTTCACTGAAATTGATTATACAGAAGAAAAAAAAAATTATCGACATGCTCTAAGTCGCTAGAGCACGACAAATAGGCAATTACATAAACATAAAATTACACGTCTCAGAACTGATTATATTACATGAGATCAATAACATATAAATCGCGGCTGAAATTTCATGGTGAAATGAAGTCATCAGAGGCATAGTGTAAGTGAAAATAAAAGGGCTCTTATATCAGTGCTTAAGATAGGTGGAGGTACAAACACAAATTATCACAAGAAATTTCACAAATTATCACAAGAAATTTCACAAATTATCACAAGAATATCACAGAATTATCTTCAACTGAGCGTGAGGAACTGTCATCTTCTGGACGCCCATTCTCAAGGTATGCTTTGCCTAGGCTAGGCTAGGCTAGGCTTTGCCTACTGGGGGGGCCGCTAAGTTACGCTGTACCTCTTATGATCATTGGAGTACTAGCATATGCAAGAGAGGGGGTTGTACTTCCCCTTATAATGAAATTTTATAACATTATATGGAATGGTAGTTCTGTAAACTCCTCCCCCTATTGTAAGCGTGTAATACCCTTCCGTATGACCTTTCTGCGTAGGTATGCATTGGCCCATGTGTATTTAACGCAAAGCGGGCTTAAATTTATACTTGGTACAAAGTTATTTTAAGTTTTATGGCGCAAGGACAATAAAGGTCATGCTATGCTGGGACGACGTTGGAATGCTAAGCTGGAATCAAATCTGGACTACGGTGTACTGGAAAATGACATGCGTTTCACGGCACCATGGGGGTGTCAAACCCCAGTTAATGGTATGACCGACGAACGCGTTTCCACTATGGCATCACAGGACAGTGGCTCTACATTTTTCCGGGAATCCAAGCCTCTTAGGGCCTGGAAATCAACTCCAAGGATCCCGGATTAACGACACGCTAGGTAAATGCATTACCACTATGCTAATTAAGGGCCTGGTAATGTTTTATGGGGCAAGGGCCGTTACCACTGTTCCATCGCAGGGCCTACAACCTGAGTCAGGCGCCTTAGACTAATGCTTCCCAATCTTCATGAAGTTGCGGCCCACTAAATTCGTTCTTTAAAAGACGAGGGCCGAGTTCTAATACATGTTTTCTTAAATACCTTTTTTTTTTAAGTTCCTTATTAAACCCTATATTAAAGTGTCAATAATTAATTATGACACAATCATAAAGGATATTAATACACCCTTTTATTGTGTGTGCGCGCGCGCATATATGAATGTTGGGAAAGTTGGCTGAGCGAGCGGCACTGCATATCCAGATGTTGGATCGATGACCAATGATCGAGAATAAAGGTCAGATTTTCTAAGGAAGATCCGCTCTCTTAAAGAAGTGGTTATCGAACCCGAACTGGGTTCAATTTTAGAGAACCTTCTCAGAACAGTAAGTTTATGAAGCGGTTTGACAGTCATTTTAAACAGGAGGTTTATGAATAATGATTGAAGTGGAGGTGTACAGTGATAAAGTTTGACTCTCACACCCTTCTATTAATATGGATTTTTCTGACGTACTCTCACTTTCTGATTGGTTAGTGGTATTTGTAATGTAACAGTGATGATAGTTCGTTCAGTTTCAAGAACGGAGGATGCACCACACATTGTTGCAATCGACTTGCAAGCAATTTTGATGACTGCTTAACAACGAACGGTACACTCTTTCTCGACGGCTAAAAGATTTCGATGTCTGCAAATTCTTGATCGTTCAAACCGAGTCCCCAAAATATAGGTCCCTATATTTAGGTATATATATAGCTGCCTCTCCCTACAGTTGTATACAGCATTATAGTTTTAAAAGATAATATACAGGGGATATTGGTGGTACAAAATACTGCTCCATCGAAATTTCCGAAAGTATTCTATGAAAAATGCATTACGATTCGAGAAAAAGAAATGATTAACATGTATTATCTCTAAAAACACATTTTCGCGGTTCCGCTCCCAAGCACTATAACGAAAGTGAAATTTAAACACCGTTGATAATAGCCGTCAACCTTGAAGTGCCACGGTCAGAGATGCGTCACGTAACACACCTGCTAACGGTTTCTTCTTGATATTTAATTAAGGAATTTAATATGGGGAACGAATTAAAGTTCCCGATTTTCCCGCTTTAAAAAAAAAACCAAAAAAAACCGCCTTTTTAAAAAAGTGTAAAATTGCATTGGAGATGGAATCACCAGTCGAATAGCATATACAAGGGGTAATACAAAAGACAACGGACGGTTGGACCCTTTTCCTGTCAGGAGGTTGTAATGAAACTGATCGTAGCGCCATCTTTGGATTGATTTATCAACCAAACGGCAAAGGCTGACAAAAAGAAAACTGTCACTTAAAACCAATATTATTTGTTTAATTTGCTTATTTTTTATAATCGCGGAGATAATAAAAGCCGAAAAGCGTTTTTCGCTGTATTTTTTATTTTAATTTACTATAGCATCCAATCAAATAATTGGTTGATTTGTTTTTCATTAGAGTTATTACATTGCATTGTCCTGTCTTTCAAACGGCAATTCCTAGTTCTAGGTCTAGTTTCTTATCGATTAAGGTTAATATATATATATATATATCATCATATTCAACCATTATCTATCCACTGCTGGATGAAGGTCTCTCCAGATGCTTTCCACAGAAGTCAATCCCGAGCAATACGTTTCCACGTCACCCCAACCTCTTTTCTTATTTCATCCACATATCTAGTTTGAGGACGTTTTCTAGGTCTTCGGTGGTCTCTTGGAATCCAGTTGAGAATTTGCGTTGTCCATTGTTGATCAGTTCTTCTTGCAATATGCCCAGCCCACCGCCATTTCAGCCCTTTTACTTTAGTGATGATGTCTCCTGTACACTAGTTTGCTCTTTCACCCAAATGTTTGTTTTTCGATCTCTTCTAGTTATTCTAAGCATGCACCTCTCCATGCTCCTTTGGGTTGTCTGTAACTTCCGTATTGCTGCAATTGTTATACTCCATGTCTCTGATCCATAAGAGAGGACCGGCAATACACACTGGTTGAAGACCTTTCTTTTTAGACACAAAAGCAATTTTCCCTTCAGGATAAAACTGTTTCGTCCGGATGCACTGCATCTAGGTTTAATACGTATGTTGAGTCCTTTTATAATGTTGTTATCCATTGAAATCAGCTGTCCAAGGTAAATATATGAAGCAGCAATTTCTAGTTCCATGTTGTCAACTTGTATTTTTGTTTTCTCTACGAAATTATTGAACATGATCTTATTTTTTGTAAGTTCGAACTGAAATTGATGACAAATCCCTGTTTTTGTCAATTCGCAAGTCAATTACAACTGGCAGCATTTAATTCAACACAGAAAATTTATCCATTAGGCGCATGGGCGTCCATAAGTACTTCGGGGGGAAGGGAGGCGCGGAGAAAAATTATTACCTCCTGCTCGAGGCTCAACATTTTAGTGAATGTATAAGATACTAAAATGCTACAAAAGTAATTGATACTGTTTGACAATTAGTAATGAGCTAAAAAGTACCTTATTTTAAAATGTGACTGTAAAACCTTTGAAACTAAATGCATAGCAGAATTAGGCAAATAAAATTTTTAAACGGCTGTGGTCGCTCTCCCCACGTGCGCCCATGATTAGGTGATATTAACAAGCACATGTTTGCGAAGTTTAATAAAACATCCTTTAACAATCCAAACGCAACGTTTTATTTTTGGGACAGGTAAAATGCTTTAAATGACCTAATAGCCAACCTCTATCATTAGAATCTAATGGACATGGTATAAAAGAGCAAGGCCTTAAAGTCTTTTTTTTTCTCGCGGTGGGGGCGATCTTTACGGGCTGGTAATCACGGCCAAGGAGCAGGCAATTGATTTAGCGTATAAATTTATTTTCAATATTCGTTAAATCGCAGAGAATGGTGTAATTCGGAGAACAGGTTGTGAACGGATTTAATAGTAACACATTTATCGTAGTTGGTTGTATATCGATACAGAAACTTCAATACAGTAGAAACTCGATAACTCGAACCTATATGAATTCTCGGCAAGTCAGGGAAGTGTCTCACTTCCCTTAAACCTTGATAATCCGGAAGGCAGAGTTCCCTTAAGCCTCGATAATTCGAAAGGCAGAGAACTCTAAATAAAATCCCTTTTGTCCTTGAATTTTGAGTTACTGAGGTTCTACTGTACCTCTCCCTTTCCTTTTAAACATATATCTAAGTACGGAAATATATGTTTGAAAAGATACATTTAAGTATGGAAATGTATGTTTGAAAAGATACGTTTAAGTATGGAAATATATGTATGGAAATATAGCGAAAGAAAATGCATCTTTAAAGATAGATTTCTTTGTGAGAGTTTAGCGTTGTAGTGACGCAGGAAGGGGGGCTTATGCCCCCACCCAATCAGACAGCAATATACATTATTCTGTTTAACGCCGTATCACATGGGCTGTCATAAAACTACTTGTCCCCCCCCCACGTAATTTTTGAATTGCTGCGCCCTTGTAATGTAGCATCCATAGACTTTACTAAAGAGGTAACGGGATCACTGACCGTTAGTCCTTTATTTTGCAAGTGAGCGAAATAGGTCTTTAAATTGAATGGTTGTGCCCATGTATTTTATAGGTAAGAGAGTCGTTCGATATTATAGGCGTAGTTATATGGGCCTGTGGGGACCAAGACCCCTCCGCAATAATTTAAAATAAATTGCGATCTTACATATTTTGTAATGTATGGCTGTTGTATATAATATGGCCTTGGCCCCCAATAATTTTGAGAACACGTTGCTGTTTGAGGTGGAATTTTACTATTTTTAGCACAGAGTAGTAGTAGAAAACGTGTAATAACTGGAATATATACAATATTGTGTGTGTGGGGGGAGCAAATAGCGATCTTAAAACATGCGAATATTGTGATTTTAAAATATTATAACGTTCTTGTATTTAACGTAGACCATGCTTTTTTTATTTTTAAGTATTTATAAATATTTCTTTCCTTATTAAAATTTAGAAAAATAATTGCAACTATACGTTTAATTTCAACAGTGGCCCCTCCCACCCTGTAAAATAAATAGGGCTTAAACTCTTTACTTTAACCCCCTTTTTCTACTTTAAAAAACTACAATGCAATACCAAAGTACAAAACGAAGTTATATTGCAATACAAAGCTATGAAACGAAGTCATACTGCAATACAAAGCTATGAAACGAAGTTATACTGCAATACGAAGCTATGAAACGAAGTTATATTGCAATACAAAACTATGAAACGAAGTTATATTGCAATACAAAGCTATGAAACGAAGTTATATTGCAATACAAAGCTATGAAACGAAACTATATTGTAATATAAAGCTATGAAACGAAGTTATATTGCAATACACAGCTATGAAATAAATCTGCATTGCAATACCCGGAAATTTTGTGTTAAGGAATTCATACTAATCTTATATACGAGGAGGAGTATGGTGATGATCGGCTCAAAAAATACACGAAAATGTCAATTTCAAGTATATATGCATTCGATTCAAATTAGTTCCAAGACATATTATTGTAAATGGATATAATACCCTTCGTTTCTCCATAACGGAGATATACAATTTACGTTTTATAAATTCTAATATAACTTACTTTATCCCGAAAATTCTTGTCCATTATTTATGGTAACATGACATTCCTAGGGTAAAATATTTGTTATCTTCCAAGCGTCATTTTCCAAAATAACTCTTCATATCGAATAAGTCCACCGTGTTAACTGAACTGTTGCCTAACGCTGCACAAAAAAGTATGTAAACACATCGGTATAACCTTGCGAATTAGTGCACCAGGGGTATAGTACGCTCCGTACAATATTCCAAGCATTTCGTTCGTGAAGAATACTCCATTAAAAAAACTCCTCCAACTATCCAGTTTGGTTAACAAGAACCTGCTCTCCAACTTCGGGTGAAATCCGGTGTGTTCCGCTGCTGCTTTGTTTTCTCTTAAACTGTCCCGGACGATGCTTTCTGAAAGAGATCTGTGAAAACACTGAAAAGGACAAGGTTAGGGAATCTTCCCGCTGCAGCGCCGGTATTGCCGCCGAGCGGGTCAGTCCACTAAACTGATGGGTGTGTGGGAGGAAAAAACGAGTTAATCCTTTTCTCCTGTCAGAGGGTATCACGCGAGTCTATGGTTCAGGGTTCTGGTGAAGCCTTCGGTTTTGGATTTAACTAGTTGTCAATGACATCTCCTTTGACGATGGCCAAAACTAATGAAATCTCTGAGCATGTCGCGATCAGAAATTGATTAATTTCCAATCTTTTATTTATTTATTTATTTTTTTGTGGCATAAATTAATGAAACTGAATCAAACGTTAAAATCGCGTTCTAGTTAATTATGAACTTCAACAATACGTTAAATGACTGATTTTTTTAAGATCGGAGCCAAATTTACCAACTCTAAAAGGTCCAGGTCTCTTCGGCCCTTCAAAACGCCGTAGGGCCGTTGTAGGGACGCCTCCCTCCAAATCAATGGAAGTTAAAAAAAAAATATATATATATATATAAAATATAGTTGTATATGGACAATATAACGTAGAAAATATAACCACCAGGCCCTTAAAATAATATTTTTCTTTGCGAGCAATGTATCATCTAATATTACTACATCTACGATGAGACAGAATTTCCCGACTTTAATACTACTATATTTTAATTGTTATTGCTTATGTTTTTCCTGTTAATGATAATAATAATTTTATTCAACCCGATGTACAACATTTTTGATAGCTAACTTGAGAAGTATAAAAATTAAAGGAATGTAAGAGAAGATCTATATTAAATTATTTTAAGTTTTGAGGTTAGAAATGGAAGAGAATATAAAGCCGAAGCTTGTTACGAGATTCTCCTCCAGAATGCGGTGATGTTGACAAAAAAGGAAAAGGGTAGATTTTATGGTTCTGAATTATGCTTCTTTTAA
>QLNU02014176.1:67683926-67717754 GCA_006491805.2 Dysdera silvatica
TTGTTGTTTGTTTGTTTTTTGGTTTTACGGCTCAAAGACTACAGTGGTCATGCTGCGCCGGGACCTACAGTTTTCCGAGGAATCCGAACCTCTTAAGGCCTGGGGAACCAAACCCCGGACTACAGTGAGCAGTGCGATCTTTTATGAGATCTCTGAGTAAGCGTTCTTTTTGCACTGCTGGGAGTCGAACCCGGATTAGCCGCGCAATAGGAGAACGCGTTACCACACTGCGCCACCGCAGGCCACAATGTGCAAGTAATATCCAATCGTGTCAGTCAAAACAAGTTAGAAACATCATCTAACTTCTTAAAAATAGGATCCTTAGTTAGAAAACAAGTTAGAGTACCCAATATCTGTGAAAAATTTGAGCCCATGAGCAACGTTCTAGCAGCTAAATTTAAGTTGCAATTCTGCGTGCAGTCTCTTGCCATGTAATATTCAATTTGTAAATCATATTTAATATTTTGTAAAATTAAGAAAAATATTTGGCATCTTTTTTTTTTTTTTTTTTTTTCAATTTCACTGCGATGACCACTTGCTTAGCCACGAATGCACTTAAGACTCCGGTTTCAAGTCATTAATAGACGGGCCAACCAATATAACGAACATTAAATTTGATAATGTCTGAATGTGAAGGGAAAAACAGTGTGCTGTACAGATCAAATTCATTGTTGAAGACCCTCTTTCAGATTCTACGCTTGCTAAAAGGATGCAATTAACTGTTGAAATCAGTTTCTTCAGTTCATTCTTAATTTCCTTGAAAGAAGATTCCTTGAAAATTCTGAAGTCTCTAACGACTGCTCTTACTTATAAAATGAAATCTTTTGCATAATTCGTTCACTGTATTGCTTCAATGGAAAAATTACGTTTTTTGAACACATGCGTTAAACCTTCTATTTACGAGCTCCGGAGCCCCAAAACGACGTCTATTTAGAGGCTCAGGCTATTATTTAAATAATGGCAAAAAAAAAAAATGAAGAATTACCAGAGCCGGCGTAAGCTAGGCTTCCGCTCATTTTCAGCCCTGCATTGAAGTGACAATGATTTGATAGATGGAGAAGATATTGTATGCTTGTAGGAGTTTTCAAGGTCGAAAGACGACATACAAGTGGCGGCTCGTCGTGTGACGCGAGTGAAACGGCACTTCACCTAAAAATATTGGGCTGACGAACAGTTTTGTTTTTCATTTAAATTCCAAATCCTTTTTATTTTTTATCAAATTTAAAATTTGATTAGAAAAATAAAATTCAAAATTTTATTTTGAGCCCACTATTTTTTTTTTTTTTTTAATTTAATTCCTTTAATATAATTGGAATTACATTCAGGAACAGAAGGCTACGTTTTTAAGTCAGCGCTTTAAACGCGTTAAACGCACCAACGAAATATTGCCCGCCGAGAAAAAGGGCCGAATGAAGCGACGATAGAAATTCAGAGCTTCGCTTCAAAACGGAAATGCTTTGCGAACATGGTTACCATGGCGATGGAATATTTACGGCGAAAGCAAGTACTGTCAGAGAAGAGAAATTTTTATCGCATCATCATGTCAGCTAGTATTGCCAGATCAGAGGTTTTACCTCTGAATCTAGAGGTTTTGCATGGGGAAAAAGGTAAAAATTACCAAAACAGAGGTATGGCTTGATCAGAAATAAAAATTGAGATTTTTGATTACCACAGAGGTTTCTAGAGGTAAAAAATTTTCTGTGGGGGTGTTACTGGTCAAAGAAAAAAAATTAAATCAAAGAATTGAATAAAACTTTGATTCAAACTACAAACAGTTTAGTGTTATATCTGTTAGAATTATTTAATTACCCTGAAGTATTTCGAGGCACGTTGAGTGGTAACAGTAGAAGCGTGTAATTTCGTTGTGTTTTTGTTTCTTAAGGGGACACAGGACCTTTAAATCTTTAAAAAATCGATTTTTTATTTATTAGTTTAAAAAATAATATCGATTTTTGGCAGTGTTTTAAAACAAACCGCATCAAAATTCTTCAATTACTTCTTGCACTATTGTATAAAATAAAAATAACTATTACATATTACCTTGTTACCAAGTTCCAACTTGAACGCTCTTTTTATCAATATCACTATTTACTTTTTATAAGTTTTTATTATTTTTTTAGGATTAACTCTAAAATGTTGAGTGTTATAAATAAAGAATGGGATTCTTTAAAAGAAGTATTTACTGAGATTATGAACGATCCAACCTCCGATCAAACTTCGCTTAGGCAGAGTGTCGGCTATTTAAATATATTTAACGACTTTGAATTTTCACTTTTGGTTGTTGTTTTTAGCGATAATTTTGGACTTACGGATGTTCTCTTCAATGTACTACAAAATAAGTCATTTGACATTAATTTTTGCATCTCACAAATTAAAAATACGCAGATTCTTTTAAACATCAAACGAAAGGAGAATACATTCGTGGAAATTTTCGAATTAGTGATTTCGAAAACAACAGTTCCAATTGAACACCGTGAGGGACGAAAAAAAGTGACGCTCACACAAAATAAAGTTCTTGCAAAATATAAAATTCATATTTTATGAAATATTAGATACATTTCATTACAGATTACCACACAATGCCTTTTAATTGAATCGTGATAAGTCAGGCCCAAAGTCAGGAGTATTTAATGAGAAGAGTAAATCTGGGAGTAGTACAGTTCGTTCGCGGAAAGTTGACCGATGGTACCATTAGAATTCACGGGAGCTGACGTCACAAACGGGCTAGTTCATTACAGCAGAGGGGAGGACGTCATTTCAGAACTAGTTTTGGCGCAGACAAAGACGTTCGCTACAAACCAGAATTTTAAGGGTATCATCGGTCAGTTTTTTGTGAACGAACTATATATATAGATCAGAGGAAAAAGAAAATTGCTATGAAAGGAAATTCGCATTTCAAACGGAAAAAAAAATCATGTCTCTGCCCCCTGTATATAATCCGTAATAGCATCATACCTATTTACTTAAAAATGTGCTTAAAAATCGAAATTTTCAGATCTGTGTAACGATTTTAAGTTGTAAGCAAATATATGTGGTGATGGGGAGTAGTTAACTATACTGTGGTTAACTTAAACTATTAAAACGAAGTAGTTAATTACTTTTTTTTTTTAATGCATCAAATGTGAGTATATTTTTAAAGAAAAATTTCGGGAGGTGACACCCCTGGAAAAAACAAGTTGATTTGTAGTCATAATTACTTTTTATTAGAAAGGTAATTAACTAGTTATAACTGCCTTTGAGGAAAGTAGTTAGTAATTTAGTTTTATTTTTGAAGTCCTCCCCGCTCCATAAACAAAACTGGATTGAAAGTGTGCAATTGGAAAATTTGCTTAGAATAAGGCCTGCTTAGCAATGTTACAAATTTTTCAAAGGACAGCAAATAATCAATTAAATCAAGTATAAATTTATCCATTAATTTAATATCAATTTATCATAATTTGGTAATAAAAAATGTTTTAAATATGAATATATATCCCTATGATAAGGTAAGCACACCCTATTTATATATATATATATAAATTGAACCACCCTCTGGTTCTTAATTTCACGCATGCGCAAAAGGGAGCTCCCGCTAATGACTTGCGCAGAGAGAGAGAGTTGAAAAATGATTTAGTCGGCCTCTGGGGTTCGAATTTTCTCATCACAATCAATTATTAACCCCTAATGTCATTTCAACTCTATTTTCCGATCATTAAGTGGGTGATGGCCCAGGGCAGAAAGGGAAGTTTTTTCCCCCCCGTTAAATCACAAAATGTTTAAAAAAACTGAGTCAGTATTTGAAAAAGCCGAGGGAATATTTAGAAAAAGGTTAATTAGGTACTTTAATTTTATCTTATTACCTCAAAAAATTTAAGAAAGATCATTTTACTACGTATATGAAAAAAATGCCAAATATTCTTTGTGCAATTTTAATTTAAATTATTAATCAAGAATATGCATATAGTGGAATTTGTCTATAGCGACATATTTTGCATATATATATTAAAAACACATGGAATTGAAATATGGAGGACATTTAAATACGTTGAATATGTTGAAAGAAATACAAAATGATTTTACTTATATGCTGGAGAACGTAATATTCCAGTTAGGTTGCTTTCAGTGTCTTATTTGATTTATTTGCTTTATTTAATAATTTAACCCGTTGGTTATTTCATCGCGCAAGAAACCTAACTATAATACTGTATCTTTAGCATGTAAGTAAAATCGTTTTATATTTCTTTCAACGCATTCAACGTATTTAAATGTTCTCCATATTTCAATTTCATGTATTTTTAATATTTACATCTTTGTTGAAGTCGTGCTGCATTATACGCGGCTTCACAATGGTGATATATTTCACATCGCACAGTTTTGAGTTTTTGTGATTCAAAACGTTCATTTTTGTATATTCCTAATTTTTCTTAAACCTTTACATAAAAATATATATATATGTATAATATGATTGTGACATGTAGTACTTCTAATGTAATATACATAAATACATCACACGTACATGTATATTAACTTACAAGTGGAAATTCATTCATCAAAATAGTATAATAATAATAATACTATTCATCAAATAGGTGGGCACTCACTGTGGGATGAGTGCCCCACCTATTTTGATGAATTATTATTATTATTATTTTTTTGAAAGTAAAGCCAAAATAAGGAAATACGTGTCTCGGCATTCGCGCCAATGTGACTTATTTTCGGAGATATGAATTTTTAAAGATTTAAAGATTTTTCATTCTATATGTGAGCTTAAAATACATCCTTTGCAAGACAATCGGTAGCTTAGTTGTTAAGTTACCGGGCTAGCGCTTCGTGTTTTTGCGTTCAATACTCGCGGCAATCGATCTTTTTAATTTGTATCCTTTTTACATGTTTGCTTATGTATTTTTATTAGTAAAAATACTTTGCTTACAATCGAATTTTGTTCATAAACTTACTTTAATAAAATTCATATTTACATATTTAATTCTGTGCTACTATTTTTCGCAGTTATAATTTTTACACGAATTTTAATATTTTATTGAAGAGTTGTAAAGGTACAAAAAGTTTAGGAGTTAGCTGTAAGTTTTTATGTGAATATAACTTTTATAAAATTTGCGTACTCATTGTCAACCTGTGAAGGGATGGAATTACACCAATAACGCAGTTTTGTTTTATTTAAGGATTGAAAGATTTTTTCTGAAAACTTTTAACAATTCCATTAAATAAAAAAGAAAACTGCGTTAATTCGTCTTATTTTGTCATTATTAGCCTTTGCAGTCATCCACTATTAGCATCTATTACGCCTAATATTTTTTTAAAATATATTTATCTATTGAAAAATGTATTTTTAGTATGTAATATTTTATTTTATAACATATAAACATTTTATGTGCATCTCATTTATGTGCATTTTATTTATACAGAAACATTTTATTTTATAAAATGCAATCAATTTTATTTTAAAACTGACTGACGTGAACATATTTTTTGTGTATCACTATCGGAGGTGTCGGAATTGTTTATTGATACACAATTTTGGATGATAATTATCATAAAAACAATAAAAACATAAAAAAATTCTACAACGTGAGCATTTTATAAATGAATTGTTCGAACAACTAGATTTTCTTTGTCTAATATCATCTGGAAAACAAATACCATCTACATTTTCAAAAACGCTTCTTTCGTTTGTTAACTTTGCAACAAACCAAGAGTACTGTAACATATTCTTAAAATTCGGCGCCGAAAGTTGATTGTGAATAAGTGAATGGATCTTCAAAGCATCTATCTGCTCGCATGTTTAAATGACTATTTTTTTGTAAGCTTTCAACACAATTTTGTAACCTTTTAATGAAATTTTTTACTTGACGGAAGAAGTACACATCACGAGGTTGACAGTATGGGGTACAATGAGGTGGAATTACTTCAACAGTAGAAGAAGAGGTGCCGTCGTCATTTGTAAAAACATTATTAAAGTGTGCTGGATCTACTTAACTACATAACAGGCTGGATGGCTACACCAAAACTTTTTCTACTTTTCAGCTTTTTAATAATCAACAATTAAAATTCGAGTAGAAATTATCACTGCCAATAAGCATACAATTAACATATAACTACATAAATATGAATTTTATTAAAGTAAGTTTATGAACAAAATCCGATTGTAAGCGAAGTATTTTTACTAATAAAAATACATAAATAAATATGTTAAAAGAATACATATTAAAAAATTAAAGAAGTGACCGATTTCCGCGGGCATCGAACGCAAAAACACGAAGCGCTAGGCCGGTAACTTACCAACTCGGATACCGATTGGCTTGCGGAGGATGTCGTATTTTAAGCTTATATATCGGATGCAAAATCTTTAAAAATCCATGTCTCTGGAAATTAGCCGCATTGGCACGAATGCCGAGACACGTATTTCCTTATTTCGGCTATACTTTCATAAAAAAAGAATTTCATCAAAACCGGCGGGGCACTCTATGTGGGTTCTTCTTATTAGATAAAGTTAAAGTAGTAACATACACATAAATTAGAGTAGTCAAACTATATAAATTAAAGTAGTAGAAACAGCTTAGAATAAAAACTGAAATTATAGTAGTTAAAAGCAAAGAGGAGTAAAAGATTAAACAATACCAAGAATTTTGTTGTTCATCAGGGACAGCACAAAATATCTGTTATTGGTTTGCTTTTTCTGACTACAATAATTGAGATTTGTGATTAATACTGAATGAAGTAATATCAATCAAACAATTGTTAAAAAATTCATTCTGGCTTTATATTATTTTTAACAACTGTTTGATTGATATTGCTTCATCCAGAATTAACCACAATAGTATAAAGACAGAATGTAAATAGTTTAAAAATGTATTTTAATAATTTATAAAAGCCTTTTTAGTAATACTAACTGTAAGAACAACCTCAATTGTTATAAGTATATGTTGTTTTATATATATATATCATCATCATATTCAACCATTATCTATCCACTGCTGGATGAAGGTCTCTCCAAATGCTTTCCACACAAGTCTATCCTGAGCAATTCGCTTCCACGTCACCCCAACCTGTTTTCTTATTTCATCCACCCATCTAGTTTGAGGACGTTTTCTAGGTCTTCGGTGGTCTCTTGGAATCCAGTTCAGAATTTCTGTTGTCCATCGTTGATCAGTTCTTCTTGCAATATGCCCAGCCCATCGCCATTTCAGCCCTTTTACTTTAACAATGATGTCCTCTACTCTAGTTTGCTCTCTCACCCAAGTGTTTCTTTTTCGATCTCTCCTAGTTATTCCAAGCATGCACCTCTCCATGCTCCTTTGCGTTGTCTGTAACTTTCGTATTGCTCCAACTGTTAGACTCCATGTCTCTGATCCATAAGAGAGGACTGGCAATACACACTGGTTGAAGACCTTTCTTTTTAGACACAAAGGCAATTTCCCCTTCAGGATAAAACTGTTTCTTCCAAATGCACTCCAGCCAAGTTTAATACGTCTGTTGAGTTCTTTCATAATGTTGCCATCCATTGAAATCAGCTGGCCAAGGTAAATATATGAATCAGCAATTTCTAGCTCAATGTTGTCAACTTGTATTTTTGTTTCCTCTACAAAATTATTGAACATGATCTTAGTTTTTTGTAGGTTCATCTTGAGTCCAACTTCTTTACTTCTAGTTGAGAGCTCCTGTACCATGTCTTGGAGTTCTGATGGGTTCGTTGAAAAAATAACAATGTCATCAGCAAACCGCAAATGATTTAAATATTCACCATTTATTTTTATTCCCTTGTTATTCCAATTTATCAGCTGAAAAATCATCTGTAAAGCTGAAGTAAAAAGTTTTGGAGAAATGGTATCTCCCTGCCTCACCCCTTTGCCAAGTTTGATAGTTTTGGTATCTTTATGTAACCGAAATTTTGCACTTGCATTTTTATACACACGTTTCACCATGTCAATGTACACATCCTCAATGTCTGTTGATCTTAAAGAGTTGATGACTGCTGATGTTTTAATAGAGTCAAAGGCCTTCTCATAGTCAATAAATGCAACACACAATGGAAGTTCATATTCATGTGTTCTTTCAATTAATTCTCTTAATACTTGAATATGGTCCACTGTACTGAATCCACTTCGAAATCCAGCTTGTTCTCTTGGTTGAGCTGCATCTAATTTTTTCTGCAGGCGATGTGTTAGCACTTTTGTGAAGATTTTATAAATAGCAGGTAACAAGCTAATTGGTCGGTAATTTTTCAAATCCTCTTTATCACCTTTTTTATGCAAAAGAATTACTGTTGCAGAATCCCATTGGTTTGGTATGTTACCGCTGTTAAGACATTTGGTAAAGAATTTTGCAAGTATGTCTTCTACATATTCTCCAGCTTCTTTTAGGATATCTAATGTAATACCATCATCACCAGGGGCTCTTCCTTTCTTCATACTTTTTATTGCAAATGAAACTTCTTCTTTTAAGATTTTAGGAGCTGTTCCTTCGACTATTTCAGTGTCTTCGTTTAATCCACTGTTACTTTCATATAGTTTTTTGTAGAATTCTTCAACTCTTCTAAGTATTTCTTCCCTATTTCTTGTTACGGTGCCATCCTCTCCTTTTAATGCAATGATGTGTTTCTTCCCAACAGATAAACTTCCTTTAACAACCCTAAGGCTCTTGTTATTTTCAATGGCCTTCCTTACTAACTCACAATTGAATTTTCTTATGTCTTCTTTCATGCTTTTGCGCAGAGTTTTACAAAGTTCTATGTACTCAATCCTGGAACTGGTATTTCGATTGTCCACCTTCATATCTCTTCGCCTTTTCATGAGCTGTTTCGTCTTCTCAGATAATTTGCTATTGTGCTTTTTACAGGTTACACCACCAATTTCCCCAGCAGTTTCAACTATTGTCTTAACAATGTTTTCATTTGCTTCTGAGATATCACTTTCATCAATAAGTCCTTCCAGTGCAGAAAAGCGATTTTTTAATTCCAACTTGAATGCCTCGGTATTTTCTTTTAATTTCTTTAAATCCACCCTCTTACTTACTTGTTTCCTAATGAGCTTCTGTCGTTCTAATTTAGTATTTAAGTGCACTTTACATCTCACCATTCGATGATCACTTCCAGTATTAAATCTGTTCAGTACACTGCAATCTTCAATAATTGATTTCTTGTTTGCCAGGATATATCTGGCATATAGGGTCAACCAAATGCCCGTTATGAATTTCAAAAATTCATTAAGAAAGGAAAAATTATCGTGCTGAAGTACGGTTTCTACGATAAATATTGTCTAGATAGGGAATTTTTTTAACGTAGGAGAAAAAATCTAGTTCAAAGGTCCACGACAGGTGACGCTGACATTAATCCATTGGCTGGAAATGTACAAATAAAGCTGTTACGAAAAGATTTAGTGCTCGGTGCGTTCTTCATTCATTTTATTAATAAACTCAGTGTAAAGAATAAATTTCTGCAAAAATGTTAACTTTGCCAAAACGAGCTTTGTTAATGAAATTGTATCACAAATTATCCATTTCGTTGTTTTCAAATGTATAAAGCGCCACCTATCGGTGACCTTTAAACTAAAAATTTATTTCAAACAACAATATTAATCAACGTTTATTAGCGGAGTGATACGCCAATATCACTCTGATACGAGGGTATCACTACGCCAATAAACGTTGATTGATATTGTTGTTTGATTTAATCTGCGTAGTGTTCGATTTATATAAATAAAAATTTATTGTTTAAAAAAAAATGCAGATAATATTTCGCACGAAACCGCGATGATGATTTCCGTAGTCGATGATTTTTTTTTTTTTTAAGTTTATACGAATTTTGGTTATTCCTGTGAGTTGTTTTTCGGACTTTTGCAAAAAAGATTTTTTTTATATATATCTAAACTTAATTAGTTTAATTACGTTCGTGAGAAAGACGTTAATTTAAAAAAAAAACTTAAATTCTTGAAAGCAAGGAAATTGATGAAGACATTCTATCACTCATAAGCAAGCCTCGCTGTCTAGGTAAAAATTAATGAATAAAAATTAATGAATAAAAATAAAATGAATAAAAATAAAATGAATAAAAAACAGGGTGGATATAAAATAAATCATAATGATAAAGAGGGATAGTTAAGAACGGAAATACGTTGGAATGTAAAACGTTCATCTGCCAGTGGATGGATAACAATTGGAAATAAATAGATATCAAACACGTGTTACTTAAAACTGATACATATACATCTGTAAAATAATAATAAAAAAAATACTAAAAATACTGATTAGTTGGACCTATTAAAAAAAAACCAAAAAAACCAAAAAAAACCACGTGCTCCACAGCAATTGCCGTACTGCCTCGAAAGTCAAGTTCGAATCCAGGTTGGGTACGATGCCTTTTTTTCTCCTGTAAGCAAAAAAAGCTCTATTTTGAGCTGAAAATGTGGGTGTCGGAATTATTCCCTATAATGAATTCCAACGAAAAACACAAAAATCTCGCCTCGAATGCTTTGTGTGTTGACCATAATTTGGCAATTGTGTTAGCCCCGAGGAGGGTAATCATAACTTGTAACATCATATGGGTCTGTGGGGTCCGAGCATAGGCGTACGAAGAAAATTCGTAAGTGGGGATTATAGGCTAATGGGGGCCCCCCATCAACACCTCCTGCGTACGCCAATGAGACCGAGCCCCCCCCCCTCCATAATTTAAAATAAATCGCCATTTTACGTATATTGTAACATATAGATGTATAAAGTAAATGTTTGGTCTTCTCCCGTAATTCTGATAAATCTACGTTGTTGCTCGCGATCAAACAATCAGCGTAATATATAAGACACTTACGTAGAAAGCAATATGACTTAGACGCATTTAATGGACTCTGGATGGTGCAGTGGTAACGCGCTTACTTACCATACGCTTAATCCGGATTTGATCAAAACGTAATGGGGTGAGAGCGGTAAAAACCGACTAACTGCTCACTATGATTCGGGTTTGGTTCCCTAGACCTTAAAAGGTTCATTATCCTCGGATAAATATAGGTCCGGTGTCCCATGGCGGTGACGTGGTGGCAATACATTTAACTGTCTTACTTTTAAACAGAGAGCGACATCCAGTAATGTCCTAGAATACTTTTTTCTTTTCTGCGCAACTAGTGGTGGGCATATTCCGGGGTTTGATTCCCTCGGCAATGGAGGTACTGGTTCCTCGGAAGACCTGACCTTTGCTGTCTGTCCTTGCGCCATAAAAACACGAACAACATGTCAGTCATGCTTTTAAAAATGAAGTCTATGTATTAATACAGTGAAACCTCTCTGAACGACCACTTCCTTCAACGACCACATTTTCTGTAAACGGATTTCCTCCCACCTCATGTCCCCTATGTTAAATTTACTCCCATCCAAAGACCACCTCTCCGAACGACCGCCTTTTCACGGAATCGATGGTGGTCGCCTTAGGGAGATTTTACTGTATAAAAGTCGAAAATGACTCGAAAGACCCGAAATGATTTGAATCTTATGTCAATTTAAAGGCTGTTCCGGTATGTTTGACACAATTCGAGCGCTGAATGGAATAATATAACGCTAATGCTATTCCGGTAGGAAAACCATCAACGTATTTCTCCATGGAAAAGTGGGTCTACAGGGATTGACCATTTCCTGTCTGATTCTATTGTGGACGCGTCCCCGACATCACATCGATTCCCGGTTCCCGGATAAATGCACTCCCCACTCTTAGGTACGTATCCGGAGAGACGGATAATGGCTTAGGGATAACAGGACTACGTCCAGTAAAGTGCTAAGGCTTAGAATTTATTTTCCTAAAAACAAAAATACAGGTAAACCTAGATATAACCTTACGCTTTAAGCAGGACCGTAATGGAACTCCGGAGGCCGGGCACAATGACACCTGAATAGGGATAAAAAAAAAAGAGACGAAATCGACGCGATTGAATTTCATTGATTTTCATATAATATAACAAATTAAAGCACAGATTATGTTGGCGCCGAATGACCCTTGCTGTCCTTGCTCAAAAAAAAAAATCAACCTACAGATTCTTTTCTCTCTGACCACTCGTCTGAACGTTGTCTGCAATGCTTTTTTAATTAAAAATTCCATCCTTTTGGGTATTTTTCGTTAAAGACTTTTTTTTCCAACCCGCCCTTCAACTTTGACGCCTTTCTGCATAGAAACGCCAAATGCACTGGAGCGCCAAATATACAGATACACACCAAATACACAGAAAACACCAGGCGCCAGAACCGCTAAACAGTGTTTACAATATTAATTCACATCTACATCTAGGAGCGTAGTGGTTCAAAAATTATAGGAGGTGGGGGGGGGGGAACTTAACTAGTATTGGGTTTGGGACGATTGGTGCAATGCCGATACGTCCAACGCTAATTTATCCTATGCTGGTTCGTCTAAAGGGACGACTGGTCCAAAGGGCCGATTGGTTCAAAGCCGATTGGTCCAAAAGTGGTTTGTCCTATCAATTATTCTAAATACGATCCGTTCAATGCTATGTATTTCATTATATGTATTTAATTACATTATAATTTTACTTATGTTCATTTTGTAGTTATATTCATTATACGTTTTTGGTCATTTGAATTCCCGAATTGCCATTTTAATTCACGAATTTATATTTTAATTCATGAACTGTCACTTTAATTCACGAATTTTAACCCCTTACGTCTCGTTCCCGTCAAGATGACGGGCTGCGGTATCATCGATCCATATTTGTCGCTCCCGTTATATTTTCGACTGAAACATTTTAGAAGCTATATAATAAATAGTGCGAAAGCATTGATTTAGTTACTTTTTGTCGTCATATCTCATTTACAAATTTGTTAACATTTTTACTTCTTCCATAAAAAAAAAATAGTTAATTTTTGCGTGATTTTCTTGAAAAATAAGCGACACTTAAGGGGTTAATTACACGAATTGTCATTTTTTTGTTTGTGTCAGCATTTTTTCTGGAGGGGGAGAGGTTAAGCACCTCTTATTTGTAGCCAGTGACTAGATGTAGAGGATTTTTCGCTTAGACAACCATATGAGGACATCAAGGGCGGATCCAGGATGTTATTACGAGGGGCCATTTCGGGGGAGCCCCCCCACGGGGAAAATTTTTAGTTTTGGACTGTTAAATAGTTTAGGTAAATGTTGTTATATTACTAGCCTTCCTTTACATCATTTGTATTGTCCATCAAACGTCCCGCGGACCACAATCCAGCCAGCGAACAGTGTTAATTCTGCCCGCCTACAACTGTTTGAAATAAAAAAAATTCCCAAACAAAAATTTTAGATTTTTTTCAAAAATATGGAAAAATCATGAGGACAGCACAGGTAATCCCTTTCTATATCGCAAGTGTACGAACAAATAACTGGAAGAAACTTTAAAGAGAGACTGGTAAGTGTAAGTTAGTTGTTTTTTTCCTTTTTTTTAAGAAACCACTAGACAGCAAGATCCGTGAAAATTCTTTAAGTGGCCTGCTACCCAAACAGGTTGGACAACCCTGCTTTATACTCACCAAAATATTTAATTTACGACAATGAATTAAAGCTGGGCTTTTCTTTAATTAAACTATATGGTTTAGGGCAGATTATAGTGAAGTATAACAGAAGGATAACCTAGTAAAGGAGACATATACAATAACCAAAATCATAATTTACAATGTAATTAATAGAACAAGTTTGATTTTTTAATTTTTTAAATGAAATATTAAATTAATAAGAGCGATGATGCTGTGTCTGTACCTGGGCGGCGAACATACCAAAAAGGATTTTGGCTAGAGGCGTCAAATTAAGAATTTGACAAAAACGCCAAAATCTGTTACGTCCCCTCTGTTAAAAACCCTAATTACGTTTTGCAAGATTGGGCAACAAAATATTTCAGCGTATAGACGGCAAAATCCCAAATCCCCCATGTTCGTATATATATTAATAATATTAAAAAAACAAAAAGATAATTTTAATTACAAAGACGACTTTGAAATTTGTTTTTAAATACGTACTTTCCCTAGACGAGAGATGTGATATTCACTATATGTATATAAATAAGCCTCCTCTCCCACTCTTTCTTTTACTAACGACAACTAAAGTAATTCCCGCATAGATTCAACTCACACATCTATAGCAATTAAAGTTTAACACTGTAACTCATCGATAAATTCCGGTACCAAAACTCTCACATGCCTTTGCCTTCTACATTTCAAAGACATCGTTAAATCTAGCTTTATACTGCCCTATATCTCAGTTTCTCAAATGGGATCACAAACCAACATAAACAATTTCCTCACTCTCTCAACAATGTACAAAATAATATGAAATCTAATGCAAATCTCACCCCCAACCCCACAAAAGATTAAGGGCGGTGCAACCGGTGCCGTCGCATTAGGCGTCAAAATGGCCTAACGACCTCAAAGTGCAAAAACATTTCACATTTCGCTGCAAAAAAAATTGTTGTATTTTAAAACATAAAATGTTTTAAACCTTATTTAATTTTTAATAAATTAATTATCCTTTTATTATTATCCCTTATTTAATCCTTGTATAAATTATTCTTTATTACGAAATGTTTAATTAAGTTAGTGTGTAAAAAAATTAAAAAGCTTTTTTCCAACTAAACCACAATATGATATTTCAAATGAGGAATCAGGAAAGTAAAAATTACGTTAAAATAGATGAGCTTATTTGACCGTACAGAGGACATTTCAGATTATTGAAACACGTGTAAGGCTTTAATTTGATTATTAGAACAATTTAATAATTAGCTCATCAGAAAAGTATTTGTTGTTTAGTTACATGTTATTTGTTGTAAGGAAATTTTAATTGTTGTCCTGGATTTCCACCTTGTAATAATATTCAGTAGTCTATTGAGAAGATCCTTTAAAGAAAGAAAAAAACTTTGCAACAAAAGGAATTACTTTGAGAACAATTAATATTTAACGGGGAGGGCGGAGGCGCCAAATTTTGGGTTCGCACCGTTCGCCATATAAGCTAGATTCATCTCTGTTCCTCCCCCAAATTCTGACAACTGAAGTGATTTGAAGTCCAACCCAATTTGAGGAAATTCAAACTTTCCGTTTCCAAAAGTTCGGCATCAGAAGGAAATCATTGAATAGAAAGTGAAGAAACTGAATTCGCAAGACAGAATGAACGTGTAATTTTAGTTCGTAAATCCGAAAGCGGAAATTAATGTTAGTTCAATAGGATATTTTTCGGAACCAATTCAATCATAGGCATAATCTGGCGGGGCAAGAGTGCACTTTACACCCAGTTTTTTAGGAAAGAGGCAAAATCTTACTTTTCCCCCATACAATTTTTGTTGTTTTTTTTGCACCTCCCTCCAATTTACGCTATATTTAATTCCCAAGATACGCCTACTAATCTATTAATTTGTAAAAATGTCAAATTCGTAAATTGGATGTTGATAAAAGCACGAATTCATTGTATTTTCATTTCCCTCCAATTTTATATGTATTTATTCTTCAGTTGTACAACATTCCTCCCCCTCCCTTACTCAGAGATCTCATAAAAAGATCGCACTGCTCACTGTAGTCCGGGGTTTGGTTCCCTAGGCCATAAGAGGTTCGGATTCCTCGGAAAACAGTAGGTCCCGGCGCAGCATGACCATTGTAGTCTTTGAGCCGTAAAACCACAAAACAAACAAACAAATCCTCCCCCTCCACAATAATAATAATTATAATAATACATATATGTATATTGTAATTTTTTTCCCACTGGGATGGGGAAGGGGATGGTGAATAATCAATCATCCCAACCGAACACTGTTTCTTGTATAATCAACTTACCATTAACTTTAAAAATGGCGTGTTTCAAAATTTTGAAAAACAACTCAGCACCTATCAAGCAGCGGTCAGTCCAGAGAGGAAATTTTCGTGAATAAATGTGTGCGTGTGTGTGTGTATGTTGGGACACCCATCCCTACACACATGAGACTCCAGGAGTGTAACCTCGAACCAGGGTCCCCTGGTTCGAGTCCAAGATGAGGACGGCGCCTCTTTTTCTCCAAAATTACATAAGCTCTAGTTTGAGCTAAATATACGTGGGTGGCAAAAATTATTGTATAATAAATTCCCCCACGAAAACTCACAAAAATCTCGCCCCGGAGGCTTTTCTGTGTTGACCATTATTTGGCAATTGTGTTATCCCTGTGAAGGGTAATAATATCTTATAACTTAATATACAGAGAAAAATGCAATTGTTCTTGTTCTCATTCGTCTAGTATGTCAAGACACCGCGAGCTCAACGCGGAGACCCTGGTTCGAATCCAGGATGAGGACGGTGTCTCTTTTTCTCCAAAAACGAAAAAGCTATAGCTTGAGCTAAATATACGTGGGTGGCAAACATTATTGTATAATAGCATCTACTGCAAATTTGGTTGAGTTTGGTAAAGCATTTTTCTCGCTATCCGGCTCTAAACACCTATACTTTAATTATGGCCACCCTGTGTGTGTGTGTGTGTGTGTGTGTGTGTGTGTGTGTGTATAATAAGGCTGTTAATTTTATAAGAATACATGTAAATAATTAAATTTATGTTAACAACAAACAAACTATAAGTTTTAAAACTTAATATAAACTTATATTTTTCCTCGAATATAACCAATGGCGGCCATAAATGGCCTTACTGTCCGCAAGCTACGGGTTGAACAACCTTGTTTTAGATTACAATTAAGCAATAAATAATTGTGGACTAAAGATAGGAATTCTGTTCGTTTAATTAAATATCAGATATAATAATTATTGTAAATTACCAATAATAATGTTCATTATGTTTTAAACATATAAAAATTATGTACCTTTATTAAAGTGTTTCAAAAGCAACAAAAATTACATTTGTATACTAACTGAATTTTTGGGCTAACTAAGATTTATAATAAAATTAGTATGATGTTACACAGGCCCTTGCGTAGAATTTAAAAAAGGGAGGGTTTTTTACTAAAAAGTAAGTGAGCGTAGATAGAATTTTTTTTATCATAAGAAATCTGAATAACGTTGTTCAACTAGTCGGCGGGGGGAACATTTCCAAACCCACACTTACGCACAGCCTTGATGTCATATATATCAGAATTAATAGAGTTTAAATTTGTTTGATGTGTACGATTTTATAAACAATACAGTAAAACTCTAATTATCCTAAATAAAAAAAGGCGTACCCGATTTCGAGTAAGCGAAATTTCGGATAGTCCGAAAATTTCATTTTCAACTTAAAGATTCAAAGAATCCGCCACATTCATGCAAAAACATGTTTAATTAGGCATTACTGACTACTAGTATATCGATGGTGGAAAAGGTTACAAATTATATGTATGAGTTATCCAGCATATTAACTGCTTTGAAAATGGTCAGATACCTATCATTTATAATTTAATAGATATTCTATAATTTGATAATAATAATTTAATATTAATTCAATAATCACTACAAATGATAGTATTGATTACCTATATGTTCAATATCTGGCGTTTGTGTTGGTTTCTCTTTTAAGGCTAGGGTACACGAGAAAGTAAATGTAAGCGGTTTAATTGAAAACAACGAACTAGTTATCAGGGCGTGAAGACCACGACATTGGCACATACGTCATGGGCATTCTGTAAGGCAAGGGCAAAAAATGCCTTGATTTTATTCAAGGTTTTCTAGCCTTTTCGTAGTAAGGCGGCTTGTTGACCATGTTGACAGATGTAAAAACGAAACATCAGCACACCCTTAGGGCAAGTCACCTGGTGGTGGAAGACACAGCTTGCACTCCTAATCAAGATCGCCTGATAAAAGGGACAGGCTATGACAAGGAGTGTTCTATTTTCTTAGGCTATTCACACCTGCTGGGAAACTACGTATCCCCCCCATTACTCCAGGTTTGTCATTCCCGAAAATGACTGACATGCGGTCCGGTTTTGATGTATTCTTAGCTTTGTTAGCTTAAGAGTCATTCAATTCGCAAAGCGTTTAAAGATATAAAGATATTAGATTATAGATTTAAAGATATAAGAAAAACAATATTTAATATGGGAGAATCATTCGAGTTAACCAGAGATTGGAAAAATATAAAAAAATTTTTTATATATATATATATATATATATATATATATATATAAAGGATTTATCTGATCATTTAATTGCAAAACAACACGAGAAGAAAAATTCGGTACTGTATTTATAGTTGTATTTAATCCAATATAATAAACGCACAAATTACGTAAGTTAAAACAATAAGAATAAAAACATTTAGTGGAGTAGCAATTCAAAAATTTGGGAGACTGAGGAAGATTATATAGAAGATTTAGAGAAGAAAATATGATGCAGCGTTAAATAAAATAATCTGATTTAATATATAATGGGGGCCAAGGGCGTATGCAAGGGGGGGGGCGATCGCCCCACGGAGCCGGAATTATATCATAAAAACTGAAAGTAAAAGCCCTGGACACTTGTCTAAAAATAGGAATCGGAGAGAAATCGTCCCCCCATTTGAAGGATCTCTGGATCCGCCCTTGATGGAGGCTTGAGCCTCCCCCCTTTGCTACGGCACTAGGAACATTGCATTACGTATTACTACAGTGCGTTTGGTATTTTAGTGGACACTTGATAACAGTGCACTATCGTGAGAAATAATGCCAAATTTGAAAATGAAAATAAAGATACTACAATAAAACAGTATTCTGCAAAGTGGAAGATTAATAATCTTTATTAAATCATTCATAAATGTAACAAAATCAAGATGAGGCTTTCAATCTTGTTTGAAAATTTAATGGACACTTACTGAAATTGGAGTGTTTTATGTACATTAATACATGATAGATGCTCCATTTTTGCATATAACTTTAAAGACACGTGAATCCATTGATTCTATCAATGTTTGTAAATACTTAGGATCGATTTGATACCAAGTTTCCACAATAGCGTCCTTTAAGGCATTAACCGACGTGAATTGCTTCCCATTTGCATATATTTGACGAACAATATAATCCCATACGTTTTCGATAGGATTTAAATCAGGACTACGTGTCGACCAAATCATACTTTTAAACTTTTTTGAATTTATCCATCTTTTGGTGGAGATAGATGCATGGCACGGTGCGTTGTCCTGTTGCAAAATCCAGTTTTCCCCACATATTTCTGAGGCATATGGGAGGGCATATTCTTTTAAAAATTCTTGATAGCAGGTGGAATTCATACGACTGCCGATGAAAGCTCCAGGCGTAGTACCGTTGTAGCCAAAGACACTACAAATGGTCATCAACCCTCCTCCTTGAACTCTACGAGAAAAGTATTGCGGCGCTTTCCGCAAATCGTGCCAATAATGTTGAAAAGCATCCGGACCATCTAAGTTGAATTTCTTTTCGTCCGTGAAAAGTACCTGCAACCATTTATCGTTCCACTCCATGTGTCGTCGAGCCTAGTTTAAGTGTTCCTGTTTGTGAACTTGGGTGAGAGGTGGTTTACCCTTTCTTTTTCGAAAAGATAAATTTTTGGAATTAGAGAGCACATTCTATACTGTCCAACATTTAACTGGGAGCTAACTAAGGTCGTTTCGGACTTTTGCAGCCAACTTTCCTGTGTTACTGGCCTCTCTAATAATGTTCCGCTTATCTCTTTTACTCAGTTTTAGCTTCGCTCCCCGTTTTTCGAGTGGATCCTTTTGGGGTTTCTTTTTGAAAAGGCCCCTATAGTACTCCTTGGACGCTGAATAAGCTGACAAATTTTGAAAATGGATTTTCCATTTCGTTTAAAAGCCACAATTTCCTCTTTCTCGAAATCCGTAAGTATTTTCCTTTCTGACATGACTACAAACGCTGTTTTCGCAGACTCAAACCTGTTCACACGGGTATTTATACGAACCTACGCATCGAAAGAATACAATATGCAAATTTTTTAGCGCCTGCACTGCCATCTGTTAGTCAGGAATGATAGTGTCCCTTAAATTAACAAACAACATTTGTTACATAAATTTGCATTTTCCCCATTTATGTGACGATATATTGATATAAAATTTATTTTTCTACAAGACATTATGGTGTCTCGGCATTCTTCAAAAGCCAATTCGCAATTTTCGTATTTTTTTTTAGCATTTACGTAAAAATATCAGGTGTCCACTAAAATACCAAACGCACTGTATAAGGAGGAGTCAATTTCAAGTGAACCCTGAGTCCTGCAGAACTAATCTCAAACATAAACCCGCTAAAAAATTTAAGGAAAATTAAACATTAAGGGTGTGGGGGCTGCAAACCTCAGTTATTTAACCGCCACCCCTATGAATTAGAGGTGGCAGTTATTTAACCACCACCTCTAATTCATAGCAATGTTCCCCTTCTCCCCCTGGTTCATATGGTTAAGAAACGGAATGTAGATTAGCTTTTTAAATACACAGATAATACATTTACTTCGAAAACTGACTGACTTAGAAATGTACCCAGAGCCGTATCCAGGCTGGGGCTATAGGGTGCTGAGCCCTGAAATGTAGTCAGTTTCCCCTGGAAAATATTTTTTTCTCAAAAATCAAATATTGTAGAATTTTATTTTAAATTTTTTATTTTGTACGAAATTGTACATAACAATGGGAATTGTTCTTTGACGTTAAAAATGTATTCAAAATAGCTTTCTACGGTAGATCTGGTTTATATAATGTTTTTTACAGAGGTTTGAGTCCTCATATGCTTTATATTTATAATAAGGATAAGAGAAATTATAGAGAGGTATACTAAAATTCATAAGTTTTCAATGCAAAATTTATGTTAAGAAATTTATTCATTAACGTTAAATATATTAGTCTCCTTATATATTTAGTATTATTAAATATATTAATAAAATACCGCAACACGTTTACGAGCTTTAAGCCCCTCTGTAGTTTTCTGAGCCCCCCTGAATCTTTCAGAGTCCCTCAGTAACAATCATCTAGCTAAGGGCCTGAATGTACCCCCCCCCCCCCCCACCTTTAACTGGTGGTAGCAGTCGGTGTTGGACCAATCATCATCCCTTTGGACTAGTCGGCACTGGACTAATTGTCCCTTTGGACGAATCGGCATTGAACCAATCGTCCCTTTGGACGAATCGGCGTTGGACGAGTCGGCATTGGACGAATTAGATTTGGACCAATCATCCGGGACCGGATTTAAAATGGTCACGTAATTTGGTGTTAGAAAAATCTGGCTTAATATCCAAAGGTGGGGGGGGGCTTGATCTCTTCGATCCCCTCCTTCCTACGTCACTGCTCATGTGCTTACTAATACCATCAGGGATAACTAGTTTAAAGACTTGATATGGTACGACTTGTTCGACTAACTCGATCAATTATATCTAAATCTAATTAAATGCCATTAGTTTACAAATAAACGCCTCTAATACCGCACGAATCGTCTCCTGATAATTAATGGTACCTTGATATGATGTATGACGTCATAGCAATTGTGGTTAAATTCTATTACCAATCAAGGGGTCACTAAATAGAGAAATATACCACGTTGAATGGTGCTTACCAATCATCCTCACCACCATCAGGTTCACCAATATCTATCCATTGCTGAAGGAAGTTCTCCACAAATGTCTTCCACACGGGTTTGCTTTGATTAATTTGTTTCTAATTACTCCCAACGTGTTTTCTTATTTCATCCATCTATGCATCTTGTCTGAAGATGTTTCCTAGTTCTTTTATAACCTTTTTGGAATCTATGCTGAGAATTTCAGTAGGTCGGTTCTTCTTGGAATATGTCCAGCCCATTGTCATTTCAGCTTTTTTACTTAAACAATCATGCCCCCTCCCTCATCCAAGTATTTTTTTATATATTCGATTAAATGTTGTTTCATTAACGTAATTAAAAAAATTATCTCTATATATAATTCCTCTCCATCTATAGGACATTGTTTCCGAACTTTCGTAATCGCGACCTCTAGTAGCCGCATGAAATATACAGGTATCCCCATATCTAAAAGTTTTGTCTTTGTTGTTGTTGTTCTTCTTCTTTTTCTACTACTACTACTACTACTACAACTACTACTACTACTACTACTACTACAGTTCCATGCGTAATTCTGCACTGTTTTTCGATTAAATCGATTTAATGTAATTTTATGCACTTTATGCAATTACAGTACACAAAGATACAGTCAAACTGAAGAAAAATGTATGGGCCGTTCAAGTGTTACGCAAATATCTTTGGGGGAGGTTTGAGATTTGCTTATATTTCCTAACAACGGAGGGGGGGGGGGGGTCTAACCCATGCTTATGTAAGACACAGAAAATAATAAAACTAGCACATAGTTACAAAGTGACAACTGCCCCGACAGAACTGCAATATTTACGTAAGATGTATGATATACTGCGAGTAAAAGATAAATATAAAATACATGTAATAGCAGTTAAATATTTAAATATTTAAACCAGTGTCTCTAAACTGTTTTCCACCCCACCTTCTAAGTTTTCCGTCCCTCCCCGTTTTTAAATTATAATAAATAATTATTTTGAATAAATATATTTTATCAAATAAACTTCTTATTTATTACACACCATGTGCTTACACCGTAAAAAATATTATTAATAAACACGAAATGAAATATTTTATAACGCCACCAAAATAGACATTAACAACGTATTAATTTTTTTAAATGCAGTAATTCGTTGTGATTGCCTCTATTTACAATGAGCGTTAATTATTATAACAAACTTGAAGATAAGTGCTCAATATTACAATAAAAATGTAAATAAGTATTATAATTTGCATCACACATTGCATTCTTATTTCAAAAACTTATACTAAAAAATTAAAGAACCGAAATCTCACGTAAGAATGAAGGGAGTTCGGGAAAGCACTTGCTTACATTTTCTTATGGGGGGAGGGGGGGAGTATAAGATAGCCAGAAATATGCTTATGTAATACTTGAAAGGCCCCTATGCAATGATGAGCGCGATAAAACTGCATAAGTGGTGATATTGAAGATACAGTTATAGAAATGTATCTACAGACCTCCCGGATAGCACTGACGCTTCCCGTGGCCACGAACTAGAGTTTGAAAAGTATTGATGTAGCATATTATGTGCAGCTTATTGCCTCTTCTGTTAGTTTACATAAGAATGTAATATGCTGAATCTACCTTTCATTAAGTGCTCCATAACTGGCAGATATTTGACAACAGTTGACGTTTTCAAGATGTTATCGTTTCTTCAGATTTGATGAAACTGGCAACCAGGGGACAGATCTTCCACCGCTTCCCCACCCCATTACAACGTCATAGAATAGCTACTCTGCCAGAGGGCTTCGTTTTTGATAGATCCAAAGTGGGGAATGGTGGCAGACATGATAGCATTCTGATGGCAGATTATGTCATCGCCTTGCACTCTCGAGTAACATAACTTTAAATGGCAGGCGGGGAGGACACGGCAGGGGCTGGTGCGAAAAATAGGCAATTCAGTGATCTATCAGCAGTCCAATCTTCGTTTTATTTGGTGCTGAAAACGTACTTATGAAGTTATAGCCCCATTATATTTGTGTTGTTAAATATGTCAAAAAATCGCCATTAAGTCAAACGAATGTATATGGAATTATAAAAAAAATAAAGAATAGATAAGGAAATAAGATGTTTTATTTCTTCAAAATATGGTATTGATGTTTACAGATTCGAGAGAAATTGCAACATGATTTGTCAAAGACTTGGACCTTCCACTGCTCATTCCGCGGTTTCCACGGGCAAGCAAATGTATCAAAATTTGTTCATCACGCGGTTTCCACGGGCAAGCAAACGTATCAAAATTCGTTCATCACGCGGTTTCCACGGGCAAGCAAACATCAAAATTTGTTCATCACGCGGTTTCCACGGGCATCGATTCCGTTTTTTTTTTAGGAACAAAGAAATGGTGGAAATGACGGATCAAGTTCAGTTTCCTCACTTCCAATCATATTATCTTTTGATGTTTACTAATTTAGTTTAGGTTATTGATCCTATAACGAATGGAGGTTATGTGTTGTTCATGCATTCGTTATTACGATGCAAACATTTCCAACCAATAGAATACCTATTACAGTTGTTCCCAACCCTTTTCAAGCCGCGACCCACTTTTATAGTAACCAAATAATCCGATCCCCACACTTTGTCCGCCGCCGCCACATTTTCATGATAAAAGCATTTTTAACAGAGTAAGGAAAACACATTAAATATAAAAATATATTACATGTATATTACATTAATTATATATATTATAGATATGAAGTTAACAACCGTTAGTAGAACATTGCAATGTAGCCATGTTGAAATATAAAAGCGTTGGAAACATTGTATGAAATTCCTTATAAAAATAATTAATAGTTAATAAGTAGTTAATAATAGTTAATAGTAATAAATAGTTGCGGCGACCCCAAGAAACTTGTTCGCTACTCCCTTGATGGTCGCGACCCCCAAGTTGGGAACCACTGAGTTATTAGGCGCGCGAAAATAATGATAATTATAAAAAAAACCTACATATTTTAGTTCTCAAATACGAAAAGGACAAAAAAAACCCGCATTTTTTGAAGCGCCATTAGTCTCACAGGTCCCGTAGTCAGAGGGTTCGATACTGATTTTGTTTACGTCTCTGGCGTCATTATGGCTATGACCCTTTTACAAAAACCCACACACACACAGCAAATTACAACATCTTCCAGATGAAGCTAAAGATGCATCGATAACATCGGCTTTTGAAGCTAAGTTTTTTTACAAGGTAACTACAGGGAAGCTAGTTTTTCTTACAGAAAGTGGGTTTTTAATACCAGCTGCTTGTGGCAGGCGAACAATTATGGCAGGCAAATGAAAGGAAAATTTTTAAAGGTCAGGTTGCAGAAACTGAATAGACGTATAAAGCTGTTTTTGACAACCGAGTCTTCCGTTTTTGCGTACGCATGGTATTTTTATCCCTCGACGTTCAATAGCTTGTTTTCGTTTTTCTTTTTGAATAATAGTTATTCTTTAAACTATAAATATTATTTTAAATAATAATACTTTTAAGTTATATTAAATGATGAAAAAAACAATCCTAATAAGTTGGTAAGAACCATAGACGTAAATTGGGGGTTAAATATAGCGTAAACTGGGAAATGGGGCAAAAAAGCGAAAAGCCCAAAATTATATGGGGGGAATGTACGATTGATTGGAATTGACTCTTTTCTAAAAAAAATGGGGGGGCAAGTGCACCCCTTGACCCGCCAGATAACGCCCATGATGAGAACCACGCCAAAAGGAAGTAAAAAAAAAATGGGATGCTGTAGAAAAAGACGTGAACGGACTGAAAGAACACCTAAGAAGCAGGCCCGTGCACGGGAATTAAAAAAAGGGGGATTTTTATGGAAAAGGCGGGGTTTAGTAGTTCCCTCCCATGAGGAATTTGATTTTACAGCCAATAATAGTATTCTAATGGGGCGTCTTTACCCAAGGCACCTCCCTTGTGCAAAGCCTTGCTGAAAAGAATGTGAGTAAGGGAATGAAGAAGGAAAGTTTTAGACAGAGGGAGAGTGGACAATCATCGTTAAGGATGCCTAGGTACTTCAGGGACTGTAAATCTAGAAGAAGATTGGTTGGTTGAATCTTTATGACGCGAAGACAGCAAGTATCATTCTGTACCAAAAAGGATGAAGTTATACGTATGGTCAAGAAGCTAAAAAGACAGTTCGACCCTTGGCCGGGGACAAAGTCTGTTTTCTTCCAATACAACTTTAAAATCTATAATTTGAGCTCAAGCCTAAGTGTCTGAAATTATTACCAATAATGAAATTCCCTACGAAAAATTACAAAAGGCTCGGTGGCTTTGTGTGTTGACCATTATTTGGCAATTGTGTTATCCCTGAGAAGGGTAATAATATCTTACAAACAACCTTATATACGGAGTAAAGGGGCGTCGTTCCTGCCCTCAGTGGCCTAGTGGTTAAAGAATTCCGGATCTAATGGAAGGTCCCTAGTTCGATTCCAGTCGTGGGGACGGCGTCCCTTTTCTTTCCCATACTTTGAAAGCTCTAGTTTGAGCCCAAACGATGGTGTCGAAAATTGTTGCGCGAAGAAGACAGTACTCGCCATTCTGCTTTTGGGTAGTTAGAGAACTAGCCGTGTTTTCCAGGTAAATTCCCTCCATGGTGAGACTTGAAGTAGACTTTAGGCTCTTTAATTAGCTTTTAATTTTTGTGCTTCGACATGTCTTAATTCATGACAATATTATACGTTCATAATTCCTTTAATGAAAAACGCAGGCTTTACTTATTTGTGTGATTTATTATATATTCATTGAAATAGATCTGTTTTTGGAATGACGTCATTTAAAAAGTTACGGGGGTGGGGGGTCATTTTATGTCAGATGTAGTTTGCTCTGGATTTTCTGCAAATACGATCTGAGATGGGAACAAAAATTGTCCGTAACGTGTTTAATTATAATAATGGTAATCGGTGATCTTCCAGTAGGAACCATTGTAACATACCTAAGGAAATACTTGGAGAAATGATACATTATAGACAAGATCTGCAAAAACTTTCCTACTGGGCACATCGTACATTTTAAGAAGATATATGAACGGTTCTCTCACACGTCTCTGGGTTAAAAATATGTGCGTGTGAACTGAACCATTAACTCCAAATAAAGATTAAAGTGCTTAACCTTTGTGTTGTGATCTACATCAATATGTTAGAATAATAATAATAATAATAATAATAATAATAATAATAATACCCACAGAAGGAGATATTGAGTATTTGGCGCAGCCTATCTGAAGTCTATAGCGTCAAATGCAAGCACACACGTAAATAATAATACATTTTCATATTATTCCACATAACAGTTTATGCACACTTACAATATGGCGAATATTGTTAGTGTGCACAGGACGCAACAAAAGTACGTGGCGCCCCATTAAAAATATATATATATAGCCACCCAAAGAGATCGGGAACAATCAGCGGAAACGATAAAAAGAATATTATATTTAGAAAGTAATATGTAAATAATCTCTTATCTTTAAATAATATTTACATATTCCTGTGTTATATGTTCATGCATTATATGTTTCTGTATTACATGTTCCTGTTAACGTTTTCGACGCAATAAACGCTAACGTTTAGACTAGAAAAATTTATTCAAATTGTGTGGAGTTGCCGTTCACCAAATGGCTTTGTATACACGTGGAACATTTCAATGTTTATGCAAGCTATATACTACACACATTGTGAAAAGCCATTTAGAATTTAAATGATATTTACAATCGGGGAAAATCTGCCGATTCAGTGCGTGAAAATCGTTTATTTGAATTATAACAATGTTCATTTAGTAAACGGGAAGTAACACAGTTTAAAATTTTCCCTTTCGTTAGCGCTGTGGAGGAGTTTGCAATATTTTTATTTTGATAGAAAAACAAAGGTGGACATAGAAAGGAATTTTGGGGAGGGGGTTGTAAAATGCAGTAAGACCCATTTATAACGGGTCCTCATTTTGCAAGTTACCGAATGTTGCGAGGAAAACACGGATTTTGTTTGATACAATGATTAAGCTTAATACAATTTAACCACTCTTAGAGTACGTCCTTTTTGGACCCCGGATTTAACGAGCAATTTAAAAATAAAATAGGAAATCAAACTTTTTGTAAAAATTCCGTCGTTATAATCGGCGCTCGTTATAACCGATTTCCACATTTGGAAAAGGTTGGTTCCTCAGACTTCGAAGCTAGTTACGCCCATGACACCTCTCCTGCCGTACTAGCAGAAAGAAATAAAATTCTGTCGTTCCGCCCCCTCAAATGCGACGAAAAATCGCGGAGGATAGGGAAGGGGTGACGTTTGTAACTAGCTTACCATATCTACATCATTATAAGATATAATAACGATATTTTTATAAATAAATTTAGTTTATTTGATGACGATTTTTTGGATATTGGGAGAAGAGGGAAAAGGCGAATGCAAGACAATATTTCCAGGAGGGCTCAAAGCTCGTAAATTTCATTTGTAAGTCCATTTTTAAGTACTTTTTAATTAAAAATAATCATTTTTAATGTAAACCTTATTCTCAAGGTGGCGTACGCCCCCTGCCTTGGAGCCCCGGCCTCAGGAGCACAGACTATTTCACGCAGTTTTTCAGAAATTCAAATTTCTGAAAAAAAAAAAAAAAGGGTGGCCTTCTCGGGGAGAGCTGATCGACAGAATTCTACGGTAAATAATTTGCAATTAAAAAAAAAATCCGCAGCCTCTTACGCCCTGGGCAAGTGCCCAACTTGCCCATTTATAAATCCGGCACTGAAGATGACTGCGCTAAAATACTACCTTTTTGAGTCGTTAATCCATTATTCAAGGTCCCTCGGTAGATAGAGGAGACTTCATGGCGAAAGCGAATCACCGAATGCAACGAAATGGCTGCATCTTTAATAATTCAAGTACACGAATCGTGAAGATACTTGTCTTGGCAGCGGTTCTTGTCTCGGCGCAGGTACTATCAGTACCGGGACGGGGGCGGTACATTGACATACGTAAGTATGCCTTACCTAAGCATGTCTCCCGGGATGCGTCTTCCGCCTTAGAATAATCATATTTCTGAGACCCTGTGTCCGTATTTTATCGACTAACATTGTTTTTCTTAAAGGGCTTCAAGTATTTGAGACTTTACTTAATTTATTTTACCCAACCTTTCTTACTTTTCCGTTTATGCCCTATTTATTATTACATTTTTACATTTTTGGCCAAGAAGAAATATACCATTTTCAAAAAAGCCATAATTCATACATATCATTATCGTCATCATGTTTATACGTATATGGATTGTGATTGTTTTATTCGATAGTGAACACCAAGCGCGGACAAAGGGGTGGGGTCACAGGGGTCATGACCCCCAAATATATTTTTTCACTGTAAAAAATTCCAACTTTCATGATAAATGAAGGGTGTTATTCCAAGACCATGGCAAATTCTGTCCTTGACCCCCCCAAAATGAAAGTCTGTGTCCGCCCCTGGTGAGTACTCGTAGAGGGCCCACTTTTGAATTCATGCTATGCCACCTACTAGTGTACGCAGGAGTTGTTGATGGGGGGTTTTAACCCCCCATTGCAATGAAATTTTGTATATTTAACATAGGAATATGTGAGTTGTAGCTCTGTAACCCCCATTGAGCCTATAACGCCCCATTATGAACTTTCTGTTTACGCCTATCACGCACAAATTTTCACGAATGTACAATTTTGTATTGGCGATATAGTCGCCCTCACTTTTTTTGGGGGGAGGGGGCGAGATTATAATTAAAATGATACAATATTTAGTCATTCAAAATCATCGATGTAATGCAGTGGTGTGTGAGAGGGGGCTCAGGAGACTCAAGCCCTCCCCCCCCCGCTCTTATGACGTACCGAGGCACATTTTCCTTTCAACGCCGAATCATGTGATCTTTATTAAAGCTATTGATCCCCTCCCCAGAACGTTTTGAATTGCTACGGCCCTGATGGGATGCTAAATAAAATAAATTAAAATTTTAAAGATGGGTGTGGCATTTATAAGCATGGATAACAATACTGAGTAATAGCAATCTAATAGGTGTTTCGGCATAGCTTTGCTGCCCATCATCGGAATTAAAATACTATAAATAAATGCTATATTTTACGTTTTCCAACGACCACAATTCTAATCGAGGCTGCGCCATCTGTCGACAGAAAAGGAAAGTTGTCATATTTGTGTGTCGGATGGACTGATTTTTTTATTCATTTATTTATTTAATCTAGATTTTAGGAAACTGAAAATGTGCCTCAAATGCAATTAAATATAAACAAACATTTTCAAGATTAATAGCACCAACACTTTTTTGTGTGGGGGGGAGGAATGCCCCTCCCAAAATTAATAAAAAAGAATAATAACAGTTCATGCAATTCCGAGTGCAGGATTCGCGTGTAATTAGGCAGTCTAGCAAATCGAACCCCAATCAATCACTACTCCCTCCCCACATCTCCCAACCATTTTTCCAAGAGCTAAAAGCTAATGGATATATTTTTTTCATAATTTTTTTAACAATTCTTGTCATTAATTAAAAAAAAATAATAATAATAAGTAAATAAACGAAAATTTGAGTGCCGGGCCTCTTAGAATAGTTAGACCCTGGACATTTGTCTCTTTTCCCCAGCCCTGAGTTACTAAAAAAAAAATTTCAGGAGAAAGGGAAATACTCACTTTTTTAGGTTTCTTTTTAGAGCTTATTTTGGCGATAAAATCGATTAATTAACAATAAGTTGAGTAATAGCAGAGTCAGAGAAGCTGAAAATACAATCGAAAATTTATAATTTGAGTCAAAATCATTATTATTATTATTATCATCAAAAAGTTAACGTTATTACCAAGATTTCTTGTATGCGATAGATGCGTTCTGATATAAGCCTGCAATGAGCAAGCTTCACAGACAAAATTAAAATATTTAACAGACATGTAAAGAATACAAAATATAAATAGAAATAAAATACAGGGTACCAGGGAGGAAATTACATAAAAAGGTTAAACACTGGTAAAATAGCAATGAAAAAGATCACTCTGCTTCAAAGATCTTTTTCATTGCTATTTTACCAGTGTTTAACCTTTTATGTAATACAAAATATAGCTGCGAAAATACAGAAGATTTGGAAGGATATTCGAAATTTAAATATTAATCGAAGTATGCATTTTTTGTGACTAATATTTGAGATATGTTATTCAATGATTTTAAATTAAAAATTTCACGCGAAGAACTACAATTAAACATCGAAAAGAGATGTTAACATTTAAGTAATATACACTATCTCTATGCAGGGGCGGCTCGAGGTTCATATTGAACCCGGGCGGACTGGCGGATTGCTTTTTGCCGCCTCCTTGCTCCAGCGAAAACAGGAGATTTTCACAGATGCGCAGTGAGCCATGTAACATATAAAAGCGGCCAAAAGTATCTGAAAGAAATTCTCTAAAGATGTCTCTAAAAATTTCTCTAAACTTGTCTTTTTTTAGAGAGATTTTCTACTGTTGGGTAAATTAAAAAAAAAAATTGAACTTCAGTTTGGCGCCCTCATCCAAATTAGGACCCGGGCGGCCGCCCGGGTCGTCCGTCCCTTAAGCCGTCCCTGTCTTTATGCATACAGTACAGTGAAATCTCTCTACAAAGAAAGTCCAGGAACAGGACAACGGCATCGTGGTAAACGGGGGCGGACTGGGTTCTCTGAAGAGCGCATACCTTGGATTATCGGAGGGCGCGAGTCCTATAGCCCATGAGGACGCAAGTCCTATCGCCCATGAGGACGCATTGGCCCGAGGGCCGGTTGTCTGGCGACCCAGTCCGCCCCTGGTTATAAACAATTCATCGTTGTTGACCAGGTTGAACTGAATACAATCAATAATGGAAGTTATTGAATTTGGATGTAATATTAACTTTAAAAATTAATGTTAAACAAATTATTAAACAATGTTACAGATTAGGAATGTAGGTGATCAATAGGAAGCTACAAGTTACGCCGTTTCCTCGTCAGTTTCAGAATAAAAAATGAATAATTTTTAAAGATCTGGTGTCAGAAGACGAAAGCCTATTTTGGGAAAACTATTTTCTTCGTTCCTAAGACTATCTACATTTATGTGTACAACATTTTTTGCATTAACAGATTGGCGAAAGCTCTATTACTTTTAAAAAGTCGAGAATCCAACACATAGCAGTTCATTGCCGTATTTTCCATACTATATGTACATGCCATATTTTCCATACTATATGTACATGCCATATTCCATACCATCTGGCTATACTAGGCTATAGACTGGGGCGGCAAAATTTTGTGTATTGAGTTTGATATAACAAAATCAATACCATATCTGATGGTATCTGATGATATAATCAGATGTTTTGCCGAGAAGAAAGCTAGACGTCATGCTTTCCATTTAAATACCAGTGTTCGATAGGCTTTTATTTTTTGCTAAAATTAAAATTTATTTCAATAAAATTGAATTTGATTTATTATATACCAAAAAGAAATAATACTTCAATATAAGTTAATATTGTTTAATGTTTATGTTTCAATTTATGAGTTTGTTTTTCAACATATTTACTGTTAATATAAACTTTTGTAGCGTATATTGAATGTAGCAATTTTTATGTTCTTACCACTGATTGGGAAGGGCCGGAGGGAAAGGGCGCAAAAAAACTTAGCTTTAGGGGTCAAAATCAAATCTACCCATGCCGAAGTTTGAAAATTTGAAAATTCCAAAATATATATATATCTCTTATAGGTTTACTCAAAAAAATTCTATTTATCCTTATAGACAAATTTAGTAAGCATGATCACTGTAAATATCGCTATAGACAGGTTTATTGTTATACAACTGATCGTTATAGATTTCACTGCATATTTCATTCACAGTTGCTGTTATTTAAAATTATATAACTGAAACACAAAGCTCCAAAATGATTGGACCACAATGCCAAAGGTGAATAGTCGAGCATGTGAATAATAAAACGAAATTAGCAATAAAAATAAAGCACTTAATGTGAAATGCTGACATATGTACCTTTTCCTCCACTACTGTCTTATTATTTTTTTTTTTTGTACCTATCTCTGGCACATACACCCTCACAGGTACGGCTACCTCAGGTTGGGTAAAACAGATTTATGTGAATTGAATGTTTGGAAATCGACATGAAGCTTTGCAACCGAAGGGGAAGGGAAGAGAACATGTAATCTTTTCCCTCTCCTACCGATAACAAGAGCTATAAAATCGAATGTGACACAAAATGCAGGGAGTAGGGGGGAAGAGCGAAAAATGATACTAAAAACCCACGACCGAGGTGGGATAAAATCGAAAGTACACTGAATACACACTTCCACGTATTTACCCACATGTCCATACACTGTAAAGTAATGCATATACTGTACAGTAGTATATATATATACACTGTGCATGCACTGTAAAGCATTGTATCTACTTTGATTCAAAGAAAATTACATACATGTGATTTTGACTTCAAGTCAGTTTCAAATCCAGTATGGTCTGTTTCTGGGTTGAAAATTTTCTATATTCTGGGGACAATTTAATCAGTGGCGTAGGCAGGAAGTTCATAAGTGGGGAGGATGGTTGCAGGGCTATAACTCCATATATTCATATGTGTATATAAAAAATTACATCATAATGGAGGGGATTATCACCCCTATTAACCCTAACCCGGTGTATGCCAGTGAATTTAGTAATATTATTTTAGTATGTATATAATCTAATTGCATTTATTCTAATAAACATTAAAAATTTCATTTTGGTTTTGGTAAAATTTGAGCATTGCTTCTAGCAAAAATTACTTTTGAAATGTTTTGCTAAATGTGGAATTAAGATATAAAAGGATGGCTATATATATATATATATATATACATAGGCCTGTTAATTCACAAAACTCAAGCAAACAATATCATTGAATACATAAAATAGGTCGTAGGTTGGTCAATACACAAAAGTAAACGGTCGCCGAGAACACACTAAACAAGTATAATATTTACAATATGCACTTACGAAAGCTACCATGTCTTATCCTAAACAATAAATCTTCAATTGAGATAATTATTATTATTAGCTGGCTACACAGTGTAACATATAACAATAGTCATCTTCGACATCGTCAGATTCCCTGTAGTTTGTAGAAGCGGAAACTAGAGACCACGTAGTATTTTTCGGTCATCAAAGACGTGATAGAACCAAGGAAAATAGTATTTTTAAGTTCGACAGTGTCTTCTTATACTCTTCGTAACAAGACGTACATAATAGGTAATTTGTCTTGGGGTAATTACGACCCCCGAACTCTTATTCTTATAACGATACCATTGTTTGTATGAGGTAGGACGGGCCGTCTTTTTTTTTTTTCAAACCTCCAGGAGTTACGATTAAAATAATTGGGT
>QLNU02014176.1:67717854-67729341 GCA_006491805.2 Dysdera silvatica
TTTGAATGAGGCATAGATTTCACTTTTCACAAAATGGAAAAAGAATTATTGTTTGTCCGTCCGGTTGTAACATATGTTATAGTATACAGTATGAGAGCCTATTATGTAAGGTTATGAATAACATAAATTTACGTTCTCAAAACTACAATAAAAAGCAAAACAACTTCAAGCGAAATTATTTTTCCATCAACTATAAAGAAGTTTGTAAGAGTGAATGAGATGACGTTTGGTTTAGAGATTCATAAGCCAAAATTATCCATAAGACATTGGGCATAACTAAGGTAAGATATGGTGAATAGTTAACACATGACATCACACATAATTGGCCATAAGACTTTATGCATAATTGCCCATAATATCTTGTATATAATTGTCATAAAACGTGGGGTGTAATTGAGATATACAAGACATTGGGCATAATTATCCGTAAGACATTGGATACAACTGCCATAAAAATATGTACAGGGTTCCCATTCACATTAGAGAAAAAAATTTCCTGACTTTTCCACAAGTTTTTCCTGACTTTTCTACAAGTTTTTCCTGACTTTTCTAAAAAAAATTTCTGACTTTTCCGCAAGTTTTCCTGACTAATCGCAAAAAAATAAATGAATGAATGAATGAATGAATTGAACTTCAATTTCTAGGAAAATAATTTCACATTCGCATTGAGTTAAGTTATTCAAAACAAGTTAAGAAGGTTTCCCTGACTTTTTAAGTATTTTTAAGATTTCTTTATTAAAGTCTTAATAGTAATTTTAAGGTTCTTAAGTGGAAGAAATTACGTACAAAACACACAGAAAACTTTTTATTCATTATGCCTATAAACGCCCGTAGAGATCCAAAGTATGCATGTGCGTAGTATTAAGGAAAGGGAGGTTATAACTCTCCCTAAACCAAGGGGCGGACTGGGCCGCCGGTGCGCCCTCATGGGCGATAGGACTCGCGCCCTCCGATAATCCAAGGTATGCGCCCTTTGAGAGGACCCAGTCCGCCCCTGCCTAAACCTAACTAAGCCAATGACCTTTGTATTTAAGAAATTCCCTCGATAATCGAATATATATAGGCCCAGGGCTTCGAAGCCCATTATATATATATCATAAATATGGGGGCTAATTCGCTTCATAGTTATCAAACATTACTATCCCTAGCTATACAAGCTAACATCATGCTTCTACTCAACATCTTTATGAGGTTATTAAATGACCAGATTTTATTTTTGTTATGAATTAATTAACAATACTACAGTGTGAAAACGAAGAAAGAACAGCCATTTACTCTAGTTGTTCTCCTGCGTAGTTAATATGAAGAATTCTTTGTGTGGAGATGAATATGTATTATGCGCTTAATATAGGATATATAATATTACACGTTCCCTATAACAAAGATAACGAATGTCATTGTATTAAGGAGTTATAACATCGGCTTAAACATGATCCAAACGTGCTTTCAAACCGTTTCCTTGCAGTACCCTCTCCCAGATTAGCAGTAACCCTATATGCCAAAGTCTTCGCAATAAGACGCCATTATGGACCAATTTATTTCTTCAAGCCCGTGTGCTAGTAAAATTGCGCCCCAAATAGCGCGCCCAATTACTGAAGCAGCAAAATTTGAAGATCAAATCACCATATTTGTTAATGAGACCAGTAGGTATTCAGAAAAAGCTTGACTTCTCCATTACGTTGTTATAGTAAGGTTCATCGGGTTTCTTAGAGTCAAACAATGGAACCGTTTTCAAGAAAGCAGATGAGGCGATGTTCTCTGCGTTCTGATAACCCAGGTCACTGAGTTAAAAAAGAGGGTTTGTAATTGTGGTAATCACACTGAAAGTGATAACCCTATTGACACGAATCCATACATACGGTCTATTTGTACTAATTGTGTTTGAACTGTTTGTCCAGAATTGTTTCCATTCTACTCTTACGACAGAAGGCCTAATCGCGTTATCGAGAAGGCCCTGTGCCAATAAGTTTTCCTTGCAATTGTAAAATAAGGAGTAAATTGGAACGATTGATGTGTGTCGAGTAAGGCACAATTTTACGTAGAGTGATTTCTTGTCCAGCTAAAAATAAACGTGTTAGATATGCAGTGAATTAATTCATGTAAAAGATATCCGATATGAACATTGAATTCTATCGGGCATCCAACCCAAACTTTGAATGATATATCATCATATTTATATTCTAAGTAAGCACAAAAAGAATATAAATATCACCATATTTATGTTCTTCTTGCGCTTACTTACACCTTGAAGATGAAAAGCAATTCTAAAATTATTGCAGAAAGAACACAATTATTTTAATCATTTTCATTTAAACTTAAAACTTCACGCATAATCATTTTCTAGGTTTCATTCACATATTTTCTTGTGTTTTTGTGATATACAGTCCGATATGTCCGATGTCACACATCTGACATATTCCGCGTGTGCTGCTGTATGTGACATAGATCCTAAATCACCTAATCACCATTTTTACATAAAACATTTTAATATACCTTCAAAACCAATTCAATTAAATTTAATTTTTTTAAATTAAATTAATTTCATCCCCACTTTTCTTTTTGGTTTGCGAGTTATGGTATGTCTACAAGGTACAGTAGAACCCGCTTAACCAACTTTCGTTTAACCGAAATTCTGATAAACCGAACTGGCTTGCTGTGGTTAACAAAATGTACAAAAGAAAAATTAGTTGATGTTAAATTTCATTCTTTTTTACACATAATGTCCGCTACGACCACATATGACCTCATGGTATGAATGTCAAATTTCGAAGTCAGGGGAGGGTCTCAATAGCGTGTTTTGACATATGTATTACATCTGCATAGTTCTGGTAAGGTTTTGTTGTATACTGCGGTATTTCGCAGCTCATACATAGATTCTCAATCTAAAGCATCTTTTCTGAAAATTCCTCTCTCCAAACTGCCCTCTGTGCCCTATGTGCTCCTATACCATTCTGTGATTAGGTGTTAGAAGACTTATTAGCTGCTGCTGAAACAGTTAAATCCAGGACGTCTTGTCCCAATGGGGGAAGTTTGTTTGCTTGTTTGTGATTTTGCGACTCAAGGACTACGGTGTCATGCTGCACCGGGACCTACAGTTTTCCGAGGAATCCGAACCTCTTGGACCTACAGTTTTCCGAGGAATCTGAACCTCTTAAGGTCTAAAGAAACCAAACCCTGAACTACGGTGAGCAGTACGATCTTTATGAGATCTCTGAGTAAGCGTTCTTTGCACCATTGGGAGTGGAACCCGGGCTAACGACTCACTACGCGAACGCGTTATCACACTGCGCCACGTCAGGGCCAATGGGGGAATCATAAGTAAATCCCCCCCCCCGCACAAGAGAAAACTGGTGACGTCATAACCACAGCGTGTTTTTGGATAAATATTGTAGTTCCTTTGCATTTTTACACTGAAAGTTTAATTTTCGGATTACCCGATAATTCGCTTATCCGAAATCGGGTCTGTCCCCTTTATTTCGGATTATCGGGGTTCCACTATACCACGACAAAGTCACTTGGTAGCAATATCATGGCTTATAAGCCAGAAAAAGTCTTTGAAGTGGGATGATTAACATTCTGAGATACGATAGAATGGACGCATGGGTATAAAATGGTTTAGAACAAGTTTGTCCAAACTTTTTGAGCAGTGGCCCACTTAAAAAATTTTCATAGATCTCGCGGGCCAGCAGCTTTAACAAGTTTCGTAAAAAATTAATTAATTAATTAATTAATTAATTACAAAAGCTTCTCTGTGGAGTTTCTTCCAGTTACTTATTTATTCACTTAAGATATGGGAAACTGTCACCTGCGGTTTTCCCGATTTCTGCAGGGAAAAAAATATTTTTTGATTATTTTTCCATTTCAAACTGTTGTCAGCGGGCCGGATTAACCATGTTGGCGGGCCGGATTTTGGCCCACGGGCCGTATATTGTACAACCCTGGTTTAGAATCACTGCTTCAAGTCCTTTAAATGCCAAAAAAAACTGTAGATTGTTTTCTATTGGACCTAGTAAACTAGGTTTTTTTAATTATTTTTGTGGCTATAAGTATTGACAAAATTTAAGTCTGTAAATTAAGTCCACAATCAACTCTGAAACCGTAACCCCCCATTTCTGGGATGAAAATTCCTGGTATAAAGTTAACTTAATGTGTTTTACACAAAAATCTCTGAACAATGAATGAGTTAGTTGAGGAAATAATTTTCTTTTTTAATCTCTATTAAATCACCTCCTAATATTTAAGCGGCTTTTTCATCTGTTGGTGACAATAAAGACGTTTGAGTAAACAACATAAGCATAAGAAATTACCTTTCTGTCAAAATAGTCTAATAAGGATAGAATAGGAATACATTTTATTCTTCCTAATTACACTTATACATTCTGCCGTGTGATATTTTTGATGTTACGTTGATATTCTTAGCTTTGAGGTTAAAGTTGCTGGGGGAATATAAGCGGCTTATACGTTGGGGAAATACAAGCTGCTAATGGAAAATATAAGCTGCTTATATCCTGAATAAGCAAACACCAGGTGCTCTCATACTCTTTTTGATCTCATTGGTATTCATAAGATTTAATAACGATGAATTTTTGTTTGAAAATGGGGAAAATTGCTTTAGTCAGGGGAAATTGTCATTGGCCAAGTATTTAGTGACAAACCCAAGAGGAATTCAAATATTTATTCGTGTCGTTTCGTTATCCTTTTGTGGAAAAGTATAGAAGAAATTAGTTGAAATATTAAATTGTTTTCAAGTCTTCATTCGTTCGTTTCTAGGCATTAAAATAGAATGGAAGGAAAAGCATTAGAAAACAAATTAACAAGAATTTCTGGAAACGAAGGTGTTCCTCTGAAAACCATCGCTTTGGATACACATCACAGTTCCTATTAAAAAGAAATGTTTGTGTATGAATGTCCATAGCTGTGTGTTTTGAAATTGAATCAAACATCATTCGTTTCAAAACGAGGGGTTGCTTTTTCTTTCGCAGCGGAATAAATGAGCTGTTTTGGAAATTGAAAATTGGCTATTCAAAATTCACGACACAGGATAGATGGAGAGTCTCTCGGGAAATTCACATTTCCAGAGGAAAATTGCTGGTTTTGAGATACAAAAATTTGGATTAGGAACAACAATCTTCCGAATTTGCATATGTTGTCCCGCACATGCATTTCAAGGAAATTTCAATGTATACTTATTTAATTCGATAACGAAATCGTTCAACCTATGCAAATAAGAACTCTGCATCCTACTTTATGTCAGTTTCAGGGTGATTCAATTCAGCGATAGATAATTGCACTTTCATGCATTGGCGTATCTAGGAGTGCCTTAGCCAAGTGCGTACTCGGCGGGGGGGTCACAGGGGTCATGACCCACCCCAAAAATATATTTTTTCACTGTAAAAAATTCCAACTTTTATGAAAAATGAAGGGTGTTATTCCAAGACCATGGCAAATTCTGTCCTTGACCCCCCAAAATGAGTCCATGTTCGCCCCTGGGCTTAGCCCTCCCCCTAAAAAGCGAAAAGTTCAGATGAATGCCATGTACTTAGCATTGTTTGCCTCCTTATTTGTGTCAGCGCAAGGACATCAAAGGTTGTACTGTGCCGGAATAGTCTTCGGACGAAGTCGAGGGAACCAACTCTCGGACTGCATAGGACAGAAAAATAGCGCGTCTTCTACGATGCTATTTGGAGTCGAACTCCCGAATTTATGGCACAATAGAGGGATGTGTTGCCACTACGCCAGGGTTTGGGCAGTAGACCTATAGTTCGTTCACGGGGAATTGTCCGATGGTATCGTTAGAAAATAAGGGGAGCTGACGTCACAAACGGCCTAGCCGATTCCAGCAGAGGGAAGGGTGTCATTTCAGAACTGTTTTTTAGTGAACGTTTGTCTGCGCCAAAAACCAGTTCAGGAGGGGAGGAGCTGACGTCCTCCCCTCTGCTGTAATCGGCTAGGCCGTTTGCGACATCAGTTCCCGTTATTTCTAACGGTACCATCGGACCACTTTTCGTGAACGAACTATACATTTGAGGAGTTTTTTTTCTTTTTCTTTCTACTTCTGAGGACTCCGGATTTCTCAACGCATAGGGAACCAATCTCTGGACTACGATGAGCTTTCTTTTTCGTTTTCACCGGTGGGGATCGAACCTGGATTAAGTGAACGTGCTACCACTGTAGGGCCGCGGAACATTTGGGGCGGAGGTTGTGGTCCCTCTGAACGTCGAGTCCGAGGCCAACTACGCCAATTTCGTCGATGAGTTTATGACAAATAATTATTCGTTTTACTAAACATGTAAATTAGCAATATCATCATCAGCAGCAATCGTTTTCAATCCACTACAAGATGGAGGTGTGTCTCTGTTATCACATGTACACGTAGTACCATTGGCGTACGCAGGGGGGGGTGTTGATGGGGGTTGTAACCTCCCCATTGCAATGAAATTTTGTATATTTAACATAGGAATATGTGAGTTGCAGCTCTATAACCCTCCATTACGAACTTTCTGCGTACGAGTATACATAGCACAGTGAAGGAAATACAGAGAAAGCTGCCTAAAGCTCAACGCGTTGGCCAGACGGGTTGTCAAGCTGAACCTACAATTTAACTGAGATTCCGAACTTCGGTCACCACGGCCGAAATTCCTGAGCTAATGCGCGACTTGTTTTGTCACCCCCCTTACGGAGTGATCTCTACCTCGGCTACTTCGAAGCGGCGCTCTGCCGAGTGCCAGTATTCTTAGCAGAGGACGGCTTCTAAATTTCTAATTTTAATTCTAAAATTCTTCATCAGGGACCGCCTTTTTTTACCTTTTTTGAAGTGTTCAAGTGTGTTTTTTAATAAAAATTAAATAAAATCGCATTGTCGTAAGCGGCCGAAAAACAAATTTATAAAATATTGCTTCTTGTCTACGTTTTAAATCTAATCTTGACAATTTCTTAGTAAATTTCCGCAGTGAAAGTGGCGCAAGTTTACAATTTCTATCATATCTAAAGTTTCTCAAATATATTTAATTTTTATTCGTTTACTACCGTTCGGTAACACAACATCTAATGAAGGTTTTTGCAGTCTTTTGTAGCCTTTTGTCAATTCTTAAAAGGAAATCACACTCAGTTTGAAAACATTACATGAATTGAAATATTGCTTAGTTTGAAAATACCACTTGACTTGAAAATATAATTCAGTTTGAAAATACTACTTGATTTGAAAATATAATTCAGTTTGGAAGTATCACTCAACTTGCAAAAAATGCTACTTAATTTACTAAAAAGCCACAATAATTCCGGCTCGATGATTCCTGAGGCGAAGCATTCTGACATCGATTTTTATCTTTTAAAACATGGTAGTGCCGCTTTGTTTCGATCCCAATTGCCAATGCAACTCCATCATCACCAGCTACTGTTTAATCGTACCTTGGGATGCTGCAAAGTACGATTAATCGCGTAATAGTACGTGCCGAGAATTCGTAAGATTCTGATGAGCTATCACTGCCAGCTAAGAGCGTAACGAACCCATCGCCCTTGTTGTTAAGTTTAGACACAAAGTAATCATACTTGGAACGCTGCAAGCGGACAAACGCACATACATGCATATTTCAGAAATTAAAGTTGCAATAGAAGTAAAGAATTGTAGGACATTCGAATAACTATATTATGATATTTTGAAAGCTGTTTCTTTCTGTTCCTGATTGGAAAAAGAAGCAAAATTTCTGTCAACTAAAACGGGAATAAAAGAAATTACAAGAAGATGAACTATATAGTTTAAAACCCTCAAAAGAGAAATACTGTAAAATAGGGGCGGACTGGTTTCTCTCATACCTTGGATTATCTGAGGGCGCGAGTCCTATAGCCCATGAGGGCGCAAATCCTATCGCCCATGAGGGCACAACGGCCCCGGGGGCCGGTTGGCCTGCGGTCCAGTCCGCCCCTATGGTAAAGTAGAGTTTCCATAAACTTCTAGTTTACAAACAACACGTTTTATGAACGTTGGTTCCGAAAACTCTCTCACACAGAGGCGTAGCCGGGGGGGAGTTTTGGGGGTTGTAACCACTATCGCAATGAAATTTTGTATATTTAACATAGGAATACATAAGTTGTAGCTCTGTAATCCCTCCCATTAAGCCTATACCTCTCCCTTATGAACTTTCTGCCTACGCCACTGATCTCACACGACTAACCATAATTCCAGGGGTGTAGTCGAGGCCTAGCGCAGCTCAGAGGCGCAAGGGCAAAGTTTTAGGAAATCATACATTTTACAAACAAAATTCTGTTCAAGTTGTAAATAAAAAATATGTGGATTCTACAATTCTGTTAAGAAAAAAAATTTTTTAGAGCAATGACCCTAAAATTTTGAATAAATCAACTAAGAATCGTGGGAATTTAAAGGAAATTACAGCTTGGAACACGTGTCATACATATACTGTGTTCTGAAAATAAAAAAAGCTGCAATGCTTTGTTTGACACAATGAAGGCGACAAGGGCGAAAAGGCGGACTTTTGGCTATCTTTTTCAATTGTTTTCTTTATTTTATTAGCTCACTTCAGAGGTGCATTTCAGATTTACTTTGGCTTGGGCACAGACATTTGTACCACATTATTATTATTTTATGCTTATATGACCCGAAGCTATATGCTGTAGGCAGTGTCGGATCCAGAGGGGCATTTGGTGGGGATCTTGCAATGCCAGCTCAACAACCCATACATGATGATAGTTTCTGCTCCTATCAGATTAATGGGCTATTGACTGGTTGGGAGTTACTTGATCTTTACCGTAGACCCATCCCTGATTTAGAGGAGTGCTAGAATACCTTTTTTTTTTTAGAACTACGCCACTGGTTAATTCTCATTTGCGCACCTTCGACTTCTCGTTTTTTTTTGTTTTTTTTTAGGTTCGTAGGAATTCGTAAAATCGATAACCCATTGCAGTAGGCTTTTATGACTAAAAACTCTCAGATGAAATTCTGCAATTTTCGGCTGTGAAGTGGATTCGCCGTACAGATCAGAATCTGCTCAACATTTTCATCTGATTGTGTTCGAATAAGAACACATCAACTCCGTTGCCAGAACCATTAGGTAAAATAATCCAGCTGCGATCTCTGCAGCTAGTTGTCAAAGTTTAAACGCTTATTTTCCCATAAGATTGACAAATAAGTCTAGCGTTCAAAAGTCTTATTTAACATGCCTATATCTCTCTCGGCCAACTTTTGAAATGTACGTGATCGTTTAGGAATGCATTTTCGAACTCCATAATGGATAGTCTATGTAATCCGTCATCGTCTACCATTTCCCCAAAATATTCTACTTCTTTGTTCGTTTTAGTGCATCTTAAAACAAGGTTGTTGTCCTGCAAATTTCGGCTTTCTATCTTTAACTTTCCAAAGCCATTTTTCTCCAGGATGTCTCAGCGCCAGGGTTTAAAAACTGCAAGGGATCATAGTACTCATCAAGTTGAACGATAATTGTCATAGAACCTATGGTCGCAAACCACCCGCAGCGCCAGTTCTAAAATCGTCCAGCATGCACAAATATTTATAACCAGTGCATGAGAAGCGCAATATGCGTTGTCCTAATCAGCTATGCACTTGATCAGCTGACCTGAGTAGTATCTGGCGCTCTTCACGCACCGTGTGTAAATATTTGTGAATGCTGGACGGTTTTAGAACTGGCGCTGTGGGTGGTTTGCGACCTTAGGTTCTATGACAAATATCGTTCACCTTGATGAGTACTATGACCCCTTGAAGTTTGTAACCCTGGTGCTGAGACACCCTATGTATCACGCCTCTTCCACAACAAGGGGAATTACCAGAAACGTGGTAGTAAAAGTATCTGGTACAATGCATATTACGTATCTTTGTGTACATGCTGGGCCGCCTCGTACGGATGTATAGGTTATGCTTCGCGCAAAGGCGCTTGATGAGGAGAAAGAGGGCCATTTCAAGGCGCCAAATAATAATTTCTGCATATAATATGTTAAGCGGATAAACGCATTAAAATAAAATATTAAATGCATTAAGATAAACTGGTGCTTGCATTAAACCATCAGTTCCGGCCTGTATCACCCTTTGCGCAGTTTTATACAAACAAGTAAGTTTATACAAACAAGTAAGTTTATACAAACAAGTAAGTTTATACAAACAAATAAGTTTATACAAACAAGTAAGTTTATACAAACAAATAAGTTTATACAAACAAGTAAGTTTATACAAACAAGTAAATACAAGAAATTCGCTTCAAAAATTAAGATCGATATTTGAATTTAGCGAGTTTCGAATTTAGTTATGTATTCACTACATGACCATATACAGTCACCGTGTAATCATTATATGCTGTCACTGTGTAATCATTATATACAGTCACTGTGTAATCATTATATACAGTCACTGAGTAATCATTATATACAGCCACTGTATAATCATTATATACAGTGACTGAGTAATCATTATATACAGTCACTGTGTAATCATTATATACAGTAATCATTATATACAGTCACGTGTATAATCATTATATACAGTCACACTGTGCAATCATTATATACAGTAGGGGACGTCACCCCTCCCTGGACACCCATGACCTGCTTAAACCCTTGACTTCAATCCCTTTAGATTTATGTACATATCATTCTATTTTTATATATGAATATATGTAAATATATAATAGACACACAGCCCTTAATACATATTATTTGAAAATTTTCTGAACAAAATCTAAAACTGCCATGAATTGAACAAGATTTGGATATAAAAGAGGACCCCCTTATAATGAGTCTTCATTTAGCGAAGAAAACGGGGATTTTATTGATCAGAATGATTAAATGCAATATAATTTATCCGTTTATAGCGAAAAAGATGCTTTGGCCTCCGGATTTAACGTGTAAAACATAGAAAAATGTTTTAAAGACACTTGTAAAGATTTGTAGAAATTTCTAAAAAAAAAAAATTAAAATTCGAAAACCAGAAGAAATTTAATTTTGAAAAACAAAAAGGAAAACAAGGTGACTCAGTCTATATTTTGACTGAGGCGAGCTAACATGATGAAACAAACTTCTAACACTTGGTAACTTACTATCATAGGTGAAGTTCTAAGACTCCTTTTCAGAATACATAATAAGGAGTTCAGAATAAACGCTTTTTTGAAGCAATGGATTACATTAATAATCACGTATTGAACACGCCAAATATTTTACGGCGAAACTTTACTGATCATAGATATTGCAAAACAAAGGAAACGAGTAGGACCGATTTTTGAGCATCTCAAAAAATAAACCTTATTTTGGGAATCATTATTCATGCAAGAGTTCCTTTGTGTCGTCTTTCTTTCAACTTATTATATTGAAATTCAAATGTTTATTTAATACGTTGTTCATTAAATTTTAAATGAATTCAAAGCTGGATACTATTGCATGCAATAATATACAGGCATGCATACTATTACATACAATAATATACAGGCATGCATACTATTACATACAATAATATACAGGCATGCATACTAT
>QLNU02014176.1:67752722-67768472 GCA_006491805.2 Dysdera silvatica
CTTCTACCTTCACATAATTGGTGACTGTTCCATTTTTGAACAAGCTGCCGGCTTTCAAAGCAGCCAATACATGTAACAACAGGTCCAGTTTAAACTGTCGTCAAATTTATGCAAGATATAGCAGTTATATCACTTTTGGTGCGGTCATTTGTTAACGCTATGGCAACAACGTTTAAAAAGTGTGTTTCCGACCAGCGCATTGGAAGTTCTGAAGTGGGAATTTATGTTTGGGGCATAAAACACCGTAAATTTGTAAATGCCAAAATTGATTTCGAGTTCTCAGTACTGTTAAAATTTTGGTGTATTAAACATTACATAGTTTCGGTAATATGCAGTTACTGAAACCAATGGCGAATCCTAATATTTTAAAGGAGTTTTACAGCGAAGAACGTGAATTGAAATTCGTAGTAACTGTCTATGAAAGTGAGAATTTTTTCAAATGCATCAATGAACATGCTGTATCGCACTTATTTTCTTACAAAACTCGACAAGAGCATAACTGTTGCACTACAATGTCATAGGTGATAGATCCTTACTACAATGTCATAGGTGATAGATCCTTACTACAATGTCATAGGTGATAGATCCTTACTACAATGTCATAGGTGATAGATCCTTACTACAATGTCATAGGTGATAGATCCTTACTACAATGTCATAGGTGATAGATCCTTACTATTAGGATAGGAGAATAGCAATTAGAAAATGAGAGGGAAGGGGTGTCACATTAGAGTGCATAGAAAGTTCATTAAGGGGTGGGGGAGAAGGCAATTACAGAGCTACAACCACATATTCATACATATATACATAAAATTGCATTGCAAAGGGGATGTGACCATGGGTGTCCATATGGGGGGACAGAGGAGGGCTCAAGTTCATCTAGCCGTTTAAAAATTTGATTTGCCCGAACCTGCTATGCATTTACTTTCAAAAGTTTTACAGTCACATTTTAAAATAAGGTACTTTTTAGCTCATTACTAATTGTCAAGCAATATCAATTATTTTTGTAGTATTTTGGTATCTTGTATATTCATTAAAATCTCGACAGCTTTGAGAAGGATGTAATTTTTTTTTCTCAATCCCTCTTTAGAAGTACTCCTATGAACGCCCACAGATGTGATGCATAGCTCCCCCCCCCCTGCATAAGACTATCGTTCAGTAGGGACTCAAACACCCTTTTATAAAATATAATGTGATTTGGTGAAAAATGTGCCTTGATATCAAATTGGAGGGGTCTGACCCCACGTATATCCTGTGTCACTGAATTAGGATCTAGTGTGGCAAGCTAATATATTGCCAAATAACACCATAAACCTCCATTAAAGAAACTAGGCATGCAAATGGACATAAATACCAACTTGAAAAATTATTGGGAATTCCGAAACATTTGAATCGATTGGCCGACACACATTTCAAAGGATTTAAGTGTAATTTAAATTTCATTATCAGATTATCTGGTTAAGACACCTGAAATATTTAAAATGAGGCAAATTATAGTTGATTATATAGAAATATTTTTTCTCTAGATAATTATTTAATGTTCCCCTAAACATATACACCCTTTATAGTTTTACGATTGCTTCCAAATTGCTCAGATATGTCCAGCCCACCCACCACCTCCGTCTCTCTTTAAAAAGAAGTTTACTGAAATAAAATTTAGATAGATTACCCAGGTGCTCAAGGGTGCTTGGGGGGGCAAAACAAAATAAAACTAAATAAATATGTGGATACAATAGCTGTTGACAGATAGGATGGGTCAGCATACTGGACAACATATTTCCGCCTTTGTCACTGCGACAAACTAAAGGTTCTCATCTCTGTATGTAGAGCTAGAGACTAGACTTTTGTATTTTCTGTGAACCCAGACAAAACGAAGAATTCTCTTTTATAAAAGGTCCAGGGAACAGGGTATAAATAATGAAAATTTTGAACAATTGACGACGAAAAACTTGTGCACATATTTCTGTACGAATATTTTCCCCACGAGCAAAAATATTAGGGGTTCGAGGAACCCACAACAAAATTATTGAGGGTTCAAAAAGTGTCTCGAACCCATGAAGTCGGCGCCATTGGTCCTAACCCTCTTTTTCTATGCTGAAGCATGAAGCCGATTATCCTTGCACATTCATCGATGATTTTCCATCTTCATTTCCGGTTGCCTCCATCATGAGCCCAGAAAGAGTTAAATGCCGTCGTTCTACGCTATACAGGGTGGTTAGTAAAGTCCTTATACACGCAGATAACTGTCTAACGGAGAGAGCTATATGTACGAACGTGATATATAGGTATAGTAAAGTGACTATGCGCTACAAGATGAGACTGCGTGCAGCGCCCCTTGCTGAAAAATTCAGAACTCAGAGTTGCTATCTCGAAAACTGTTCAAGATACGGGAAAAAGTAAATTGCAAAGTTGTTAAGCACCAGCTAGTTAGTACGAAACGATTTTTTTTCACTACCTTAATAGAGCAAAAATCGTGATTTAGGACGAGTTTTTTGTGTGCAATGAAAGTATCGCCCCTACCCAAAGCTTCCCCTCTATGCATAGCTGTACGACAGGGGCGTCCTGTACCCCTTAAACTTCCTGAATCACGATTTTTGTCCTATTAAGCTGGTGAAAAAAAAATCGTTTTGTACTAACTAGCTACTGCTTAATAACTTTGTAATTGCCTTTTTCCCGGTGTCTTAAATAGTTTTCGAGATAGCAGCTCTAAATTCTGTATTTTTCCGCCAGGGGCGCTGCACGTAGTCTCATCTTGTAGCGCATAGTCACTTTACTATACCTGTACATCACATTCATACACATAGCTCTCTCCGTTCGACAGTTATCTGCGTGTACAAGGTTCGATAGTTATTTGCGTTGTATAAGTTACTAACCGCCCCGTATAAAAATCTCGATTCGTGACCTTTTTTATCGCTTTTTTTTAAAATGCGAATTCAATTTTTTATAGTATATGTTCAATTTATGAACAGATGTTGAAGTTACATATGATTTATTATGTAAGAAGTGTAAAAAATTGGATTTATCACGTTGAACGGCGGCGTTTATGTCGTTGAACCCAAATCATAGCCAATTATTGTTAAATCAAGCATGTTTCCCTTCTGCTACAGTAGCCGTCTACGAAACTTCGGTGCTTGGGACATAAGCGTCTAAGATTCCCCCTTCCCCAAAGTTTCATGGCCGTCTGCATACCTAAGGGGGCGTTCAAGTATTACCTAAGCAATATTTTGGCCCTCCCTCTCCTGGTAAGCAAAAATTAACGTTGGCCAATATGGGAAAATAAAACCAACGGCAAACCCCACCCACATCCTTCCCAAGATGCTTACGTAATACTTGAACTCTCCCTAACAGGCGCGAAACCGCAAAATGGAGCTTTGCGATCACATGACCATTGCCGGAACATCGGTAGTACGGTTCTCCACATTTTAGTGTACGATTTCTTTTTTAACCTGTTAACTGGGTATGACGACATTTTTCGTCATGCCCAGAAGACTACCAAAATGCGAATGACATTTTTCGTCATTGAAATTAACCGTATTATGTCGAACGCATTACGTTTTATGTAATTCTTATATATTTAATCCTAGCGTGATGGTGTGATGACATTACTAGACCAATGAGAAAAGAGAGTCCCAGTGAAACAAAAGCCACAATTTTATTATTCCTCGGTTAACAGAAGTCAATAATTCGTTCTTTCTTTTATTATAGCGACCTTTGCGAATAAAATGTATGCTTTTATATTAATAAAAAATAATTAGTAATAAATAATTTCATTATATTTTAATTTATTTGTACAATTTATGTATATTGTATTACTAAACTTGGAAATTAATGACTATTTGTTCTTTACATAAGTAATTGTATGGCAAAGACTACAACAATAAGAAAATATCTAAAACACATTACTGAAACACTCAATAAAGTGAAAAGCAAAAAGCACAGAACATTTTTTTTTTTTAAATCAGACGTTAATTTTTAAGACTACAATTATCTATATACAGGGTGCTCCCATACAATTTTTTGTTAATTTATTGAACTTCATGTGAGGCAATAAAATATTATGCAGTAAAAAGCAGCAGTATTCAAAATTTCTGTTTTACTGATACTGTTAAGCGTTCAAATCTCTTTAAATAATAAAATTTAACATAATAATAAATAATAAAGTTTAATATAATAATAAATAATAAAGCCAATATAATAATAAATAATAAAGTTTAACATAATAATAAATAATAAAGTTTAACATAACAATAACAATAAAATAACATAATAATAAATAACAAAGTTTAACATACCAATAAATAATAAAGTTTAACATAATAATAAATTTTACATAATAATAAATAATAAAGTTTAACATAATAATAAATAATAAAGTTTAACATTAATAATAAATAATAAAATTTAACATAATAATAAATAATAAAGTTTAATATACAAAAATTGGCAACTATGGCTCTCCCATTGGAATAACCAGTGGCGCTTCTAGACTAGGGTCGTGGGGCCATGGCCCCTCAAATAAAACCGGATTTTATTATCTCGTTTATGTGCACAGATGCCGCTGTTGATGTCTGTGCACATAGACAAGAATTTGTGCTCTCCCCCCACCCCCAATTTCGTTTGCCCAGAACCGTCACTGGGAATAACATGTAAGAATATGTGCAATAACATGCTTTGAATATGTGTATATACTATACACATAGTCACGGAGCCCGGGACAGACATTCATGAAGCGCCCCCTCAACTGGTCTTGCGACAGATTTCTGATTACTATGTTTATCATTACACTTATATGAGTGAACGAATTTTATTTACATTGATTGATTGTTTGGCTTTTTTATGGCGCAAGAGCATCTGGGCTATACTGCGCCAAACATGGTAAAATCAAAGACTGTAGATAAATTTTATTTACAAGACAAAGGTTACATGATATACAGGTATAACAAATTATATACCATATGATGAACAGATATTGCTATGCCTATGCAAACACTCATACTATTATAACGCAGGAGTCGAAATTAGCTTTTTAAATTAGGTGCATAAGTGCATCTGAGTTATAATAGTATAATACCTGTACACTTAACTAGTATAATACTAATGCTAGTTAGGTGTACAAGTAACTAACAGAATAGAAAGTAAACCTCAACATTAAAAACAGGTAAAATGAAAGTGTTACAATTATATTTAAGTAAATCACTTGTTTTTAAAATGCACTCACTGTAATCAAATATTGTGTTTTGAACGATTTTTCCTTCGGTGCCATTTTCATGATAGTCTTATTTAACTATCTGTTGGTGTTTTTTTGGCGTTTGGGTTTTTATTGGCGTAGTTGATTGATTGACATTGTTGTTTGATTTAATCTGCGTAGTGTTCGATTTATATAAAATAAATACATATGCTGCAACGTGCATTTCGATCAATTTAATACCAGTCTCTTTGCAATTTGGTTTAAATAGTAGTCTATGTACTACACCATTCTGCGAAATAACTGGCAACAATATATATACGTTCGTAAAGAGATTATATATTGTCCTTCGTAGCTCAGTGGGTAGAGCCTCCGCCCGGCAAGTGGAAGGTCGTGGGTTCAGGTCCCACCGAAGGCAGAAATATTTATTTTCTTTCGAACGTTTCACCATCTAATCACGCCATACCATCGGCGTTGGTATCACTACGCCAATAAACGTTGATTGATTGATTGACATTGTTGTTTGGCTTGAACAAATAAGTTATTATTGAAGTTCACAATGAATTCACCAAACTTTAAATCACTAAGTTTCCAGTCATTGCAAGTTAAAACACGTCCACTGCACAAATTGAATTTCAACTAGTATTTGAAAGAAGACATTTAGTTTTCGTACTTTCAAATTATCCAATTCGTTGTTAATATCTCTTTCGTATATTTCAATCACTAAATCAATCGTTAATATTCATTTCTATATTACATTCGTACTTTGCAAGCCACTGAATTAGTATGCAATATTAAATTTATCTTCGTATTTCATTAAAGGATTAAAATTTCCAAATCTATTTTACTCACTTATACTCTTGACAAAAAACAAAACAAAAAAAAACGAACAATCCCAAATTACAAAATCCATCCAAACTTCAAGAAACAACTGGTAGATTTCAAAACCCATCCAGCACGCGGTAAAAGCAAGTTTTCAGCGTTTCATTGAGTGGAGACGGAACAACTTTTAAAGGAACTAAGTAGACAAAACCTAAATGCAGTCGTAAAATTATAAACGTTAATGAAAAAGACCTTAGCAAAAACTCAAAAACTATTCTCGTATCCTTGACGTGCGATAGGAAAGAACATCCAAGGTGTCACGTCCCAACGAGATCTCTCCTGAAACTCCTGGTCCAAGCTCTCTGGGCTACTAATGGCCGACCGGAAGGAGATTTTCGATATAGCTTCATCGATATCGCCTTAGGGCGCTTCCTTAAGTTTTAGTTCCATGACCAATACCTAATTAATCCTCTGAACATAAAAATTTAAAATTAATAATTCAAACAGCTACCAAAAATTCAGTTCTGCCTTTACAAACTTCTCAGCGGCAAATTTTTCGTCCAAAATTTGCCGCCGCAGTATTTAGCTTAATTATCCACTTCTGCCATAAACCGTTGAAAACGTTATCGCGAAAGTTTACGTTTCCCTCACTTCACGAAATCACTAATTCATGTACTACTAATATTTTCTTATATTTGGAGCTCCTTTGTCTCTACCCGCCCACTATTCATCTATCTATTTCCATCTATCTATTCATCTATCTATTCATCTATTCATTCATTCATTCATTCATCTAATCTATCTATCTATCTAATCTTATCTATCTATTCATTCATTCATTCATTCATTCATTCATTCAATTCATCTATCTAATCATTCATCTAATTTATCTACCATTCAATTCATTCATTCATTCAATCTATCTTAATTTATCTTAATCTATCTATTCATTCATTCATTATTCATTTCATAAATGGTAGGGAAATGTCAGTTCTTCAAAGAAAAGAAAGGACGATCAACACTACCCCAACGCTAACAGCACGTTGTGTTTCTAGATAATCACTTTCTTTGAAATTAACCACACCTGATGCTGTTGTTTGAACTAGTTATTGGACGGAAATCGGCGCTTTTCACTATGGTATTGCTATTGAACATTTTAAAAATTAATGAAAAATTTATTAAATTTTAAAAACCCCTTTTCCATTTTCAAAATGGAGAAATTAATAAAATAATGTAAATGGTAATACAGAATTTATATACAATAATTAATTTAATAATAACGACAGTCAGTAAATCATTTATTTTTTTCAACGCCCACCGTTATTTTATCTAATCCTTTCAGTGTATATATAACTAAAAGTTTAAACTTTCAAGTAAAGGCGGACATTTGCCGATCGTATTGATTTAGGGGCACCACGATAGGCAACTATCCTCACCCCACGATACAGTTACAGCTAATCAAGGTTTCTCACGTATCAATCCTAAACCCAGAGGGGCAGTAGGCATACTACTGAGACGTAGTAAATAATTTATAACTAAAATTTTCGAAAATTTATTTAAGTTAATTTAAACCGCGATTTTTGGAAGCAACATTCTTTGAAAGTTTATGTAACTTTGTCAGCGAATTCAACACAATCTGGAAACACTAAGTAGTGCCGCCGACTTTGTGGGTTTGAGGAAAAAACTTCGTTCATTCTTTTTGAACCATCAATAATTTTCTTGTGCGTTCCTCGAACTCCCAATATTTTTGCTCGTGGGGAAAATACGCATAAAGAAATATATAAAATTTTCGTCATCAATTCTTCAATATTTTCATTATTTATACCCTGTTCACTGCACCTTTTATAAAAGCAAATTTTTCGTTTTGTCTGGGTTTATAGAAACTACAAAAGTCTAGTCTCTAGCTTTACAAAGACGAGAACCTTTAGCGGTCATAGTGGTAAAGACAAAACTCTCTTGTCCAGTAAGTTGACCCACACTTACCTTTCAACAACTGGGGGGTCTACACTTTTCTTTACTTTTTACTTTATGTGCCTCCCAAGTACCCCTTAAGCACTGGGGGAATCTAGCTTTTATTTCAGACAACTTCTTTTTAAAGAGAGACCGGGGGGGCTGGACACATCTCTATATTTTGGCAGCAATCGTAAAATCATAAACGGTGTATACATTTAAGGGGGCATTAAATAATTATCTAGAGAAAAAATATGTTTCTATAATTAACAATAATTTGCTTCATTTTAACATTTCAGGTGTCTTATTGCACCAGATAGTCTGATAATGAAATTTAAATTACACTTAAATCCTTTGAGAAATGCGCCAGTCATTCGATTTAAAATTTTCGGAACCCTCAATAACTTTTCAAGTCGGCGCCTGTGATTTTAAACGAGTTTATATTTTCAATATTTCTTCTAATACTAGAAATTTCTGTTCACGCATGTTTCGGTGAATGAAATTTAGTGTAATAATATTCCTCTTAAAGTAATGGTTCTGCGAAAACCTCTCAGAATTCGCATTGACAGGGAGTCAAAAGTAATTTTCCCTCGTCTTTATGCCAGGAGATGAAATGCAATAAACCTTTAACTGCCGTAATGGGTTGATGACTTCCTTCTGCTGGTAAAATGACCTTGTCCATCGGCTCAATAAAGTCCAATCTTCTTCCCTTCCATCTTTGACTTCTTTTTCTTCTACCAGCTGTATTTACCATCAGGGTTGTTCGCTTTTCTTTTGCTGTTCTGGATGGAGTTTGTCTTATCCACACCATGGCAAGGCGGCGCCCTAAAGAATCATATGGTTGAGTTGGGATCTTCGCTAGACAACCAGCAATTAGTGGACTACTGCTTTAGATCAGTGGTGTCAAACGTTTTGTCACGTAGTGATTAAGTATTGCTGGGTATCTCTTGTAACATTGGGCCATACTGCATCTCCAGGCTAAAGAAACGTTTCCTGCAATTTTGGGGTTGTTTCAGTAATTTACGTGGCCGAAATTGTAACACATGCTACAACGTATGTCGTCGCTTATTTTCCTCCATTGTTTGATTTCCCAACGATCTTCCTTCCGATTTACCGATGTAAGTACATTTCCTACTTATATATTTACAAAATTTACATGAATAAATCCCCTTATATTTCTGCATAAATATGATGGACTCGACCCTCATTACGATAATCGGAAGTTTATATGATAAAACACTCTCATAACTGTCATATGAAACAAGACAAATCTCAAAAACATAAGCATTGCATTTACGTCTTATGAAGAATCTAACAAAAGCAGACATTGCATTTATGCCTTATGAAGAATCTAACAAAAACAAACATCGCATTTATATCTTATGCAAACTCTGACGAAAACAAACACTGCATTTATGTCTTATGAAAAATATAACAAAAACAAATATTGAATTTATGTTATGAAAAATATATAAAAAAAACATTGTATTTTCGTCTTACGAAGAATTTAATAAAAGCAAACACTATGTTTATATCGAATGAAAAATTTGACTTAAACAAACATCACATACCTTAATTTACATTAATTACATAAATTAAATGAAATATGTCTTATGAAAAACGTAACAAAACTAAACGCTGCATTTAAGTCTTACGCAAACTCTAACGAAAACAAAGACTGCATTTATGTTTTATAAAAAACGTAACAAGAACACATATTGCATTTACAGTCGAAACCGCGTATATGCAACTCGCATATACGCGAAAACCGCATATATGCAAAAAAATATCGAGTCTCAAAATTTTCAAATTGTTATCTAAGCCCGCTTAATCGCGATTTTATACGTGCAAGTATTTTTGAAGCCAAACGAATGCTTTATTATAGAATTTAAACCGGATATATGCAAAACAAATATTCATCCAAAGTAAATATGTAGCTGGCAGCCCTTATTTTTAAGGATTGTCTCTCCCCATCGGAAATGGCTGTCAACCCTTGTCGAAGTTTCATTTATCGGCTGTTTACGTCTTTTCGTCTTTTTGTGTTCGGAATCACTGTCCAAATTTGTTTTTAAAAGGCCCCGGTTTGATAAAGAAGCTGTTTCTGCTCTAACGCTTTTGCAAGATTATTTAAGGTCAAACAATTTTAATATGAAAAACGTTAATACTTTAATAGATCAATTTTTCAGAATTTTTATCAGAACATCCATGCGTGCAAAGAAAGTTAACTGATTTTTTTTCACCAATACAGTACATTAGTATATATATGTTTATATGCAAGTACTACTACATTACTTCCTGTTATTTTTATTAATAGAGTAATAGTACTGTACATTATAAATATTGAAATAAATAATATATATGATTTATAAAATTAGTGATAGGAATATCTAATTTAACAACAAAATACTATAAAAAATTGAACAAATTATTTGAACCCAATAGTCCAGATAATACTGCTTGTATTGTACCCGTTTATATGCGAAACCCGCTTATATGCATAGGATTTCGTTGACGCACCCATTTGCATATATGCGGTTTCAACTGTATGTTTTATCAAAATGGCACATGCATACACCGAATCGTTTACAAATCTTTAACCTTTTCAAAGATCGGCATCTTTGTGACATAACGATAGGGATCTGTTTCTTGATGGCAAGAATAATTCGGACCAGTTTCTTGATGCCAAGGATAATTCGGATCAGTTTCTTGATGCTAAGAATAACTCGGATCAGTTACTTGATGCCAAGAATAACTTGGATCAGTTACTTGATGCCAAGAATAATTCGGATCAGTTTCTTGATGGCAAGAATAATTCGGATCAGTTTCTTGATGGCAAGAATAATTCGGATCAGTTTCTTGATGCCAAGAATAATTCGGATCAGTTTCTTGATGCCAAGAATAATTCGGATAAATGGTATTTCGGTAATCGGGAATCACACAAAACATATTTTCGGTAATTCCCCTCCCCACGAAAATTAGAAAAATACTGCCCTGGTGGTCTTATATGTTAACCGTTTCCCTTGGCAATTGTGTTTTTCCCGAGAATAATAATAATGATAATAATAAACAAAATACGAAGGTAAAGCACCTGACATCTCTGTTCTAGGTTGCATGACGCTTCGGTTCCAATGAAGTTGACGCTGATCCAATTGCATCCTGGGATAATGTCTGTTTCCTTCCTCACGACCCACTAAATCTCGAGAGCGTGGGTTAAATGAGCTCTGTTGTGAACAGTCCCGCACCCAGATTGGGTGCGGAACTGCTCCGGAAAAACTCAGAACTGGAGGTATAAATATAAGACATTCTTACTTTCTCGACACTTCGATTGATAAAGGGAACAGCAGTTCTCGAAACGTTGTGGAATCTTTCGTTATATGTTGGACCAGTAACGAAACGTTATGGTTAGTTCTGGTCAGACGTTGTATTTTTTTATTAGTTACGGTTTTATAGTTTTATAATTCCACCCATTCTAGAAGGGAGCGATTTTCACTTCTCTATAGACCCCTCCCATCCCCCGGTATGATCGAAAATCATTAGCATTAATTGAGAGTATTCTTTTGACGCTGATTATGAATATACAAAAGTTTTGAAGAAGCGATGTGTCCGGAAGTGACTTTCTCCAGATTTCAAATTTCAGTGGGAGTCTATAGAAAAACTATGTTTTTACGGTTTCTACAAAGGGAACCGCGTGTAACCTCAATATTATTTCTAGAAAAGAAACTAGAAGATGTGCTGCATCTAACGCATCTAGAATAACACTTGAGAAACGGCTCGGAAATGGGATAAAATTCAACTTAAAAAAATGTTTTACTTATTTTCAAGTTGAATTTAAGCATATTCCAGAAACTTCCTGAGCATTGATTTCTATGCATTAAATAATAATAATAATAATAAAGCTTCTGGTTCCTTATCAAAAATATAATTGAAGTCACCCGTGTGATCCTTTTTTGCCGAAATTGTAGAATACATATTTTTACTATAGAATCCCATTTTAAGGGCGATAGCCATTTTCTATAGAATTCTCCCACTTTTTTTTTGGGGGGGGTGTGATTCGAAGTCATTACCACTACTTAAAAGTATATTTAACGATGATTACGAATCTGTAAACGTTATGAAGTTGCGATCTTTGGAGGTTAGTTTTTCGAGACTTTAAGTTACTATGGGAGTCAAGGAGAGAAACGTATTTCTTACAACTTGAAGTCCAGAAAGAAGTCCCTTCCTCTATAACACACTTTTAAAATCTGTAAATCAGTGGTTTCCAACCTGGGTGTCACAGATTGACTACTATAAAAGTGGGTCGCGGCTTAAAAAAGGTCGAAAGTAACTGCTGCAAATATTTGGGATCAGAGAGAAAAATATTCTTAAATAGTACATATATTTAAATAATGTTGATGATTTTCGATCACTCCCAAACGGGAGGGGGATTTCTGTGAGAAGTGGAAATCGCTCTTAGAGTGTTTTAAGAGATAAAATCATATAGGAACGAAGAATATATATATACTGGATAAGATTAAGAGCGTATCAACAAAGAAAATTGTGGGGGGGGGGAAAAAAGGCATGTTTGTTGTTAAAGATCATTTATTTTAAATTACTTATATTTAACGATTTTTATGTTTCAGATGAACTACCTTAAAAGTAAGTGAAGCAAATAAACGACAATATTAAAATCAATTTACTTCAGCTTTCATGTTTCGTTCCTAAAATTCCGCTTTCTAAGTTCATACCGAAACTTAGCTTTGGACTTACAAAAAACTCATAAATCCTTGGTTTACATGTGTTTCGTTTATATAATTAGCACCTCAAAAAAAAATTTTTTTTTTGAAAAGTAATATGTATATAATAAAAAAAATATGGCAAATAGAAGGGGGATGGTTGCATATTTCGAGCCTAATTTTTGTTGTCGAAAAAGTCTAACATGTACAACTTCACGGACTTATTATTACATAACCGTAATCCTTTTATTTCACCATCTTATAATTACACAACCGCAACCTTTTACGTCACTGTGATATTATTATCCAACCGTAACCTTTTACACTACCATTTTATTATTACGCAACCTTAATCCTTTATATCACCACCTTGTCATTGAACAACCATTACCTTCTACGTCAATGTCTTATTATTATCCAACCGTAACCCTTTACACTACAATCTTATTATTATATAACCGTAATCCTTTTATTTCACCATTTACATCACTGTGATGCAACCTTTTACATCACTGTGATATTATTATCCAACCGTAACCTTTTACACTACCATTTTATTATTACACAACGGTAATCCTTTACATCACCACCTTGTCATTGCACAACCACAGCCTTCTACGTCAATGTCTTATTATTATTATCCAACCGTAACCTTTTACACTACAATCTTATCATTACACAACCGTAATCCTTTGTGTCACCACCTTGTAATTGCACAACCACAACCTTCTAAGTCGATGTCTTCTTATTATCTAACCGTAACCATTTACATTACAATTTTATTATTACACAACCGTAATCCTTTACGTCACCACCTTATAATTGCACAGCTTCTTACGTCACTGCCTTATTATTATCCAACCGTAACCCCCTTTACACTACCATTTTATTATTATACAAGAAAACCTACAATTATATTTCGCAATTTCTAAACGACCCCTCGCATGTTTCTGTTGGATCATTACTTCTTCTTGAATGTCTAAAAAAATTCCTGAGTGGTAATTGCTGTTTTGCGATAGAGAAATCAAGAGTAAGAGGCAGAACAAAGGTTCTCGGAGAGTTCGGATTCCACGGAGTATTAGGAGTATTTTTTCTTTTTTAAATTTTCCATGCGCCCCCCCCCCCTCTCTCTATTCCTGCTTTGATCATCTTTAGTTCCGCTATAGTCTTTAATTTCTTCAAGCGGAAAATGTAAACGACATCCACTCTTCACTTAACCATCGACAAAGGCAAGTTATATTGCATTTCACATTTGCATTTGTTGGTATTGGAACCTGCAGATAGATCAATTTCCTTGTTATCGTCGTAAAGGCAATTTGATAGATGGTGGATGGGTTTTTGAACAGATTATGGGGAGAAAGATGAATCTTGTGGGGAAGTGCCCAGTAGTGTAGCAATTCACGACTCATGAGGGGGGGGCGGCTCAAGTGGCTTTAAAGGTTATATGATGCAGCCATAGGCATAATTACGACATGTTTTGGGGGGCCCACGGCCCCCCATAAAAGATAATCGACATTTCCAGAAAACGTATTGATAATTCTTATGCCGTACCGATATTCGCCTACACCAATATATCAGAATACTGATACACATATTAGGTTTAAACGTCCCTAATTTCAAAGAATCAATTTTTAAGTACCTTTTTATTGAACTATACGAGGAAACACAGAACTTTCCCTTTTCGTAGTAGAGATTTATTCATTAACATACTAGCGTATGGCAGAAGTTGATATTTGTATTAATTGATTAAATGTTCAGAAAGGAAAGAACGGTCATAGGCACATAGGTATAATTATGACAATTTTCTGGGGTGGGGAGCATGATTCTTTTTATATGAAAATAAGTTGTACAAGCCTATTGAGTTTTAGCCTCCTATACAGGGGAGATTCGGAACTAATGGAATAAACTGAAAGGGGTGGTAAAGGACATCAAATAAGCCATATTTGGTGAAATCCTCATGTCCGCAAAGGACCCGATTTGGCTGTAGAGTGAATTTATTATACACATCCACATCGTTGTTACGTAGGCAATTACAAAAACAAAAAAAATTTCTTTTGACACATAATTTAAGTGATTGACCTAATAATGCAGCAGAGATAAAAAAAGTCGGAAAGTCCCTACCCAAGCCCTGAGCAGTGTTGCCATTTAGTCATCACAGGTATGGAAAATGATTCTTTTACCATACTGGAGGCAACTGGAAATTGTCAAGCATGTGTAATAGGTGAAAGAGATCAAAAGAAACAACTTTGGCAGAGTGAACCAATGTCCAAAAATGAGCCGTTCTGGAATTACAGAGATGTTATTATTTGCATCCACATTAGTTAATCATGTAACAAAATTTGAAAAATTTGCCGTTCCGGCCTAGAACCATATTGGAAAAGGTTCTACCATTTACTATGTCCCCAAACAACTTCCCATGGCCAAATTTATGCAATTCAGGAATTTATGGCCCCAACGTGAGCCCCCCATGTTTGGGCCATGAATTCCCCAATTTGTTAAAGGCCTCAGTTATTTTTTTCCATTTGCAAAATCCACTCTTTACAAACTTTTCATTTTGCTCATGTGTGCCCCCTATCGGGAATTATCTGCATAAAAAAGTAATAGATTGTGTCTTCATTTATGATATATTCAAGACAGTTCTATGTATCGTAATATTTAGCTGGAAAGGATCGCTATCTCTCAACTGACTCTTTGGATAATTGACTCAAGGCCGAGATGGATCATTCTTAAGAGTACCTAAATCTAGGAGTCCTGTTCCTTCAGTGTCGTTAGTTTGGACATCATCACTTAAGTTATTAAAAATCTCTCTTGAACTAATACTTAATTTCTCATTCATCTATTCAAGAAATATCTAGCATTGAAGCGATCTTTAACCCCATTCGGACCACCAGCTTCTGGGTTCGATTCCCCACGTACGCACACGCCACATTTTTTTTCTTCAAATTTCATCGGTTTTCCAAGCCGTAAATTGCATTAAGTAGATCGTATTGTTCTGAACGCAATTCATATTTTTTCACATTTTTAAAAATGGTATCTGATTTTTAAATCTATTTGTAAGAATAATTGAAATTCACGACTTAA
>QLNU02014176.1:67773680-67783766 GCA_006491805.2 Dysdera silvatica
AAATCGTACACTAAAATGTGGAGAACCGTACTACCGATGTTCCGGCAATGGTCATGTGATCGCAAAGCTCCATTTTGCGGTTTCGCGCCTGTTAGGGAGAGTTCAAGTATTACGTAAGCATCTTGGGAAGGATGTGGGTGGGGTTTGCCGTTGGTTTTATTTTCCCATATTGGCCAACGTTAATTTTTGCTTACCAGGAGAGGGAGGGCCAAAATATTGCTTAGGTAATACTTGAACGCCCCCTTAGGTATGCAGACGGCCATGAAACTTTGGGGAAGGGGGAATCTTAGACGCTTATGTCCCAAGCACCGAAGTTTCGTAGACGGCTACTGTAGCAGAAGGGAAACATGCTTGATTTAACAATAATTGGCTATGATTTGGGTTCAACGACATAAACGCCGCCGTTCAACGTGATAAATCCAATTTTTTACACTTCTTACATAATAAATCATATGTAACTTCAACATCTGTTCATAAATTGAACATATACTATAAAAAATTGAATTCGCATTTTAAAAAAAAGCGATAAAAAAGGTCACGAATCGAGATTTTTATACGGGGCGGTTAGTAACTTATACAACGCAAATAACTATCGAACCTTGTACACGCAGATAACTGTCGAACGGAGAGAGTTATATGTATGTGAGGTATAGGTATGGTAAAGTGACTATGCGTTATAAGACGAGACTGCGTGCAGCGCCCCTAGTGGAAAAATACAGAATTTAGAGCTGCTATCTCGAAAACTATTTAAGACACCGGGAAAAAGGTCAATTACAAAGTTGTTAAGCACCAATTAGTTAGTACAAAACGATTTTTTTCCACCACCTTAATAGGGCAAAAATCATGATTTAGGAAGTTTAATGGGTACAGGAGGCCCCTGCGTGACAGCTTTCCCTGCGAACAGATATGAATAGAGGGGAAGCTTCGGGTAGGAGCGATATTTTCATTGCACACAAAAAACTCGTCCTAAATTACGATTTTTGCCCTATTAAGGTGGTGAAAAAAAGTCATTTCGTACTAACTAGCTGGTGCTTAGTAACTTTGTAATTGATATTTTTCCCGTATCTTGAATAGTTTTCAAGGTAGCAGCTCTAAGTTCCGTACTTTTCTGCCAGGGGCTCTGCACGTAGTCTCACCTTGTAGCGCATAGTCACTTTACTATACCTGTACATCGCGTTCATACATATAGCTCTCTCCATTCGACAGTTATCTGCGTGTATAAGGACTTTACTAACCACCCTGTATAGCGTAGAACGACGGCATTTAACTCTTTCTGGGCTCATGATGGAGGCAACCGGAAATGAAGATGGAAAATCATCGATGAATGTGCAAGGATAATCGGCTTCATGCTTCAGCATAGAAAAAGAGGGTTAGGACCAATGGCGCCGACTTCGTGGGTCCGAGACACTTTTTGAATCCTCAATAATTTTGTTGTGGGTTTCTCGAACCCCTAATATTTTTGTTGGTGGGGAAAATACGCGTACGGAAATGTATGCACAAGTTTTTCGTCATCAAGTCTTCAATATTTTCATTATTTATACCCTGTTCACTGCACCTTTTATAAAAGCAAATTTTTCGTTTTGTCTGGGTTCACACAAAATATAAAGTTCAGTCTCTAGCTCTACACACAGAGACGAGAATCTTTAGCGGCCATAGTGATAATATGTTGTCCAGTAAGTTGACCCACCCAATCTTTCAATAGTTGGCAGGATCTGCATTTTTCTTTATTTTTTACTTTGTTTTGCCTCCCAAGCACCCCTGGAGCACCTGGGGAATCTAGTTTTTATTTCCGTCAAATATCTTTTTAAAGAGAAACGGGGGGGCTGGGCACATCTGAGTATTTTGGCAGCAATCGTAAAACTATAAATGGTGTATGCATTTAGGGGGCATTAAATAATTATCTAAAGAAAAATATCTTTCTTTAATAACCTATAATTTACTTCATTTTAACATTTCAGGCATCTTATTGTACCAAATAATCTGATAATGAAAATTTAAATTACGCTGAAATCCTTTGAAAAATACTTCAATCGATTTAAAGTTTTCGAAACCTCCACTCATTTTCAAATCGCGCCTATGGTTAGGACCCTTCCTTGAGCTTTAATTCCGTGGTATTGGTACAGGCGAATTTACGTTTTCCCCTGTAGGCCGATATATTTTGCGCCTATTCTTACCAAGCGTGACTTCAGATGATTAATCAATAGAGATTTTGACGCTTTTCAAAGTCTTAATTTGACATCCAGAGCGGTTATATCAAATTCGTATTTTCGCAAGAGTGTTCTGCGAATTTGGCGCCTTCTAAACTTCTCTTAAGTGAACACAACAATTCCGGGAGTAATACATAATTCAGGTGGCCACCAAAACATTCAGCCCCGTCTTTGCAAACTTCTCGTCGAAAACCTGGAGCCCCTTGCTTCAACCTACTAAGCCTATTGGTAATACTAGTTGAGAGCATTGGTTGCAGGCTGAACGAAACGACTCTATCTTCCAAGCTGAACTTCTGGTCATCAGACACGCTGTCCTGTGGCTTGTCTACAGGAACTCTACAGACAGCACTTTTTACGGACAGTCTCTCCTCTAGCGTCAATGTTCTCTCTCTTGCACTAACGTCCGATGAAACTTCATTTCCAGCATCATAAAAGATATCAAGTCCGAACTGAATCGTTTTGGTCTAATTTGGGTTAAGGATCACACCGGTATCCTCGGCAATGAAACTGCTGACCTTCACGCAAATGCTGCTGCCATGGATGGGCAGAAAGTTTCCGCTCCAATCCCACTATCCTGTTTAAGCCGCTTCGCAAACAAATATCTGGCAACGGAATGACAACGGTTTTAGGATTCTTGATGCACTTCGACTAGAGCTCGGACATTTTTACCTAAAGTTAGTGTCAACACACACATCTCCAATAAGTTTATCACGTATTTTCTCACAGATCATGGCCCTTTCCCAAAATACCTCCATCGGATCAAACTTAGGGATTCACCTCTCTGCCTTTGTGGAGCTATTGGAGATGCGGACCATTATGTATTCGACTGCAACTCAACCAGTCAATTCCACCTTTCAAAACCATCTTTCGAAAACCGACCAATCTGCTTCTCTGCGTTGATGGTCAACTCCCTCTCGCAATTTCTTCTTGGTCACTGTATGAGCTTTGCTGCCACGGCTGTTGCCGAGTGAATTTGCGGATGGCTACTCTCCTGCCTTTTCATAAATGAGGTTGGCCTTCCCTTATCCTGCATATATATATCATTGAATTTCCTTTGCTTTCGAAATCCTAGTTTTCTCTTAACTTTCTGCACCAGAACGTTTTACAATCTGACTGTTTCACTATTACAGACGTATAATTGCTTATTGCTAACTAAACTGAAATTGCTTTAATTCTTTAACTGCTGGTCTTATATACTGACCCGTGTCTTCTTTTGTATTCATTACTGTATATTTTAAGTTTGTTTACCTTGTTTATTTATATACTTTTCGGGGTGTTCCAACCCCCCTCCACACACACGGGATAAGTATTAAGGTGCGTGCCTAGAGGTAAAATAAAAGTAGTTCTTCTCCTCAGCTTTTTATAAGAAAAATGGCGTTATTGGTTTCCGCCATTATAATTTAATTTCATTTAATTCTCATTTCGCTTAATTAATACATGGCGAAACTTCAGTTATGACAGTAGCATTTAATTCTTATGGTATTCATTGTTGAACTAATATGATTTTTAATTAACTTTAATTTAAAAAAAGAACGTTCCTTACTTATTAACCTAGAATACGTGAATAATATTAAATATTGCATCTTTCACTTTTTGTGTTGTGGCAGTTTTTAACTAGGAATCTCTCGAGATCGAGCCCCTGGCGGCCGCTAGGTCCGCCAGCCATTTAATCCGCCACTGATGTCAGCCTACATGCGGCAAAATGCGTTAGAGTCCACAGGCGACAAAATGGTGAATCCGCCTCTGTACAAGCAGGGCTGACAAGGAAGCAGGGGCTGCATCCTGGGGGTTCGGGTGAAGTCTAAAGGCTCGCGTGGCAAAGATCTATGTTGTGAGGGCCCTCTCCCCCGCTTGTCGGAAGTCCAGAAATTTTTTCTCTAAATCCAGATTAATAAGATTTTGTACATTTTTAATGCATAGTTTTTTAATTATTCTTCATTATCCTGACTCGATTATTAAAAAAATAATAATAGTAGCTTACGTTAGTTTCTTTTTTCAGCAGTGATCTTGTAAAATAATTAAGTAATAAGTAAGTAAAAAAAAATGCGTTCTTATTTCATACTTTTTGTTCATTTGGGATCTTAATCCCCTCTGCCCTAAAGAGAAAAAATATATATGCTACTTTCCAGGAAAAGGGTTTTGGGGGCCCCGCTTGGGCTCTCGGGGCCCCTGTACACATGTACAGGACATATGGCGTATTACATAATCCTACCTGCAAATCTTGAGAATCCAAAAATTATTAACTATTACATAAAATTATTAATTAAATATTAGTTCTGAACAGTATGCGAAAATCACTTTCACATGTGAAAAATTACGAGCACGGTATGTATTTTTTTCCCCCTGTAAGGGAGGAAGAAAGCGGCAACACGGCCTATATCTAGGGGCGGCAACTACTCAAACCTACCATTAAGCATACATTAATTCAAAAAACTGTCTTGCTCCAAGCCTTAAAACCAATTAATTTGAAGAAGTTAAAGAGAAGGGGAATATGGATTACGAAAGATCGAAAATTTCCAAATAAATATTGAGGTTGACACTAATTAATTGAATCCTACTTCTACATATTTTATTATCCTGAGACAGCTTCTGTATGTTTATATTGAAATAGAAATAAAATCGTGTGAGTATTGACATAAAAACGAAAGCGAAATTTCTTAGTAAATTTTGGCGTTTCCTTTCTACATTCTAATCGATCATACTCCTAATCTTATTTTTTTGCTTTTAATATAAACATTCTGAAGAGGTTTAAACACAGCTCTTGACAAATATAAACACACTTCTTAACTCTTCGCTCTTCAACAAGAAAATCATTATATGGCATTCAAGCCTTCCGAAAAAGTTTTTCCGATTTTTTTTTTTTTTCAAGAAAAAATATCTACTCTGATATCTACAACCGATACTACAATAATATCTACGCTAAATCAGACAAGCAAACTTGTGTTTTTAATTAATTGACTGAACTTTTATTCCTCTAATTCGAATGCTTTATTGATGGACGTCGCTAAATAGAAACTTCTGTGTGAAGCTTGTAATACTAAATTTTTACCAGTGGCGTAGCAAAGGGGGGGGGGGTCTGAAGTCCCCGGTCATTGGATATCGAAATACATTATTTTCTCTAACTCCACAATACATGATCTCCTTTAAAGCTACTCGAGTACCTCCTCCATAATTTTTAAATTGCTACTCCACTGATTTATGTAGCTGCACATTCTAAGTTAGCCTTTAGAGGCGCTGTTCAAGAGCATTAACTACTCCACGAATCAGTTAAGTTTTTGCGTTGTTGGTTATTAATTAATCTTCACTTTCTTCAAAGGTCGTTTTGGTTGGTTGAATTTTATGGCGCAAGGACAGCGAGGCTCATTCTGTGCCAAACAAGATGATACCATACATACGGTTTGAAAAGGCCTTTTTAATCCGCCATTTTTTGCGTGGGTGATCATTAATTAATTTTCACTCTCTTGAAAGATCGTTTTAGTTAGTTGAATTTTATGGAGCAATGATAAAGAGGCTCATTCTGTGCTAAACAAGATGAGACCGTACGTACTGTTTGAAAAGGCCTTTTCAATCTATCATTTCTTGCGTGGGTGATAATTAATTGTCACTCTCTTGAAATGTCATTTTGATTAGTTGAATTTTATGGCGCAAGGACAAAGACGCTCATTCTGTGCTAAAGAAGATGAGACCATACATACGGTTTGAAAAGGCCGTTTTAAACGATCATTTTTTGAGTTAGTGATTATTAATTAATTTTCGCTTTCTTTAAAGGTCGTTTTGGTTGAAATTTATGGCGCAAGGACAACGAGGCTCATTCTGTGCCAAACAAGATGTGACCGTACATATAGTTTAAAAAAGCCGTTTCAAACGATCATTTTTGCTTCAATTCGCGCCTCTGTTCACATCGTGATGATCATCACTAGTATTAAAGCCTTGTGTCGTATTTAGACATAAAGCCTCGCATCAGTTTGCCTCACTTTCTATACCAGGGTTTCCCCAAGAGGGTTCCGCGAGACTCTCGGCTTCTGTGACGACCATTCACAGGCTCTACGATGAAATTGCGAAATGTCGTCGAAATTTTCACGAAAATTTGTTGATTCTGTAATATTTCCATCCATGACTTTGTTTATGAGTTTTATTGCGCAAAGACAGAAGGAGTCGTGCTCAAGCACGGACACGGGGGGGGGGGGGAATAACGACCTCCCCCCCAAAAATATATTTGCTCACTGTAAAAAATTCAAACTTTCATGATAAACGAAGGGTGTTATTCCAAGACCATGGCAAATTCTGTCCCTCACCTCCCAAAATGAAAGACTGTGTTCGCCCATGGTCGTGCTGCACTTGGAACTACAGTTTTCCGAGGAATCTGAACCTCTTACGGTCCAGGGAACCGGCCCTCAGACTATAGTAGGCAGTTAGTAACTACCTTTTTAGGAATCGTCCCTTAAATAGAGGTGTCCCTTACGGGAGGTAACGCTGTATACATTTTGTCCAGAAGCGGGACAGTGCTTGTCAGTGGATAGGGCAGGGAGGCCACGGATTTCTGCATTGTGATTGAAAGCGTAATAGTTTAGGACGCTATTATACTACCAATAGGAGCACGTATCAATATTTTTTTACAATATCGAGAGTATCGGTATCCATATGTCTAATTCGGTAATATTGAAATATCGAAATAAAAATCTAAATATCGGTATTTGATATCAATAAGTTAAGTTTATCGACATGATGTGTGCAACGAACATGGTATGTGGGCATTGGTAAATAATGCTGTGGGTAGGGCCTGATCATTACAAAGACATCCAAAGCCTGGGTTTTCTTTGAAGCTGGACTCTAGCGGGAGTGGGAACTGCACGGTGAACAATCCTTCTGCGCATGTGCGTGGTCCACGCACATGCGCAGAAGGCAAAAGAAACATCCGCATTCTGTTTTTTTAGCTGATTATTTGCTACTTTATATATTAGTAAAAAATTCTGAATGATCATTCATCTATACTTTGTGTTCGTAATATCGATATTTCTTAGTAATGTTGGTACCGATACAAAAATGGCGTATCCAATGCGCTATCATGGCGTTCATGTAGGCAGTTGGTTTCAAATGTTCATTTTTCAATCAAATGTCAATTTCAACACATGAATTTTTATAATTCGTATTTGGCATTCAAACTTATTTGCTTTAAATGGATCGATGAGGACTGTGGCATTGCATACAAATCTTGGCAACTTAAATGAAAATTCATTTTTATAATCAATGTTAGCCTAACATCTATCCTAAATAAATAAAAGAAGAAATAAATCCTAAAATTTTACAGAACTGTAGTTCATCATTTAATCTTGTATTTTTTTATTTTTCCTTTTGTTTACTTTTATTATATCCTCATATTTATCGTATGTATTCGTTCAAATATTCGTTGAAGTACCTTAAATCTATGCATATTTTGTGCATTCAAAATTCCATATTAATAAATTATATATTGTAATGTATATTTATACATTTACAACGTATGGAAATTTTAATTTATTTCATATTTTTTGGGGATGTGCTCGGGCCCCACGGGCCTGCATAACTTTATGTTTATGCATTGTCCTACGTATTACGTTAGCTTTTACTTGGACAGACACACGAAACATAAACACACAGTTTATGTTTAGACAGATACGTAGAAAAATTTATGTTACATAAAGCAAATTTAAAAACTACAGATGTACTGTACTACATTTTATGAGACAGGTTACGCGCTGGTTATATTAAAAAGTACCAGGGCGGCACCCTGACACCCTGGTTACACTGAAACAGGAAATTTGCTTACCGCCTTCTGGATGTAATAATGCTGCTCCTTCTACTGGTGTGGCTGATAATTATATTGAAGTGAAGGTTATGCGGAAGGCTATTTTTGTGCATAATTACTGCAATCGCTTTCCCCCATTTAGTTTATCAAGAGTGGTTGAAAGTTACCCTTGAATCTCATGGTTATCACCTTGAATAACGTTAAGTCCCGTTCCTCTTAATCGCCTTTTAGTTTTGTTCATGACTGCGCTGAAAACTTTTTCGTCGTTTGTCCGCAGGCCAAAGACAAATTTCGGGTTATATTACTATTATGGTCTGAATGTCTGCGTTTGTTCACATCTGTTTAATTTTGCAACAAACTCGAGAAAAACTCGACGTTAGCTTGGTTTTAAAAATTTCTTCGACGCATATTGAACGTCGCATATACACTATATGCTTTGGATTTTTAATTTTTTTCGAATTTCTAAAAACTACTCTGCCAATTATTCTCTGACTTTGAAGATATATAGAACATGCTTGTATGCACACTCTTCAATAAAATTTTTATGATTTGTATATTTAGGGGACCAACCACATATCGACAAAGTAAAAAAATATATTTGATTAGGCTGTATCATAAAAAGCTGGAAATTATTTGTAACTTTCAGAAAAAATTTAACCAGCTATGATCAATGCCTGTGTATATTTTCTTAAAACAAACATGTATATTCATGAAAATAGAAACGTTTCTTTATGAAAACCCAAATTTTGTCACATGTTTTTTGCTTATAATATCCACAATTTTTAGTCAAATTCCACGAAACTTGCAGAACATTTGTCAACGTACAAGAAAAATATTGTACTTAAATTAAAAATTAATATATGGAATACACGATGAGATATGAGCATTTGAAGAAAATAATTTTTTACTGTGTATGCGCGAAAAATATGAATAACTTTCTTTCATAATTTTGTAGTCAATAATGTAGGGCAGTGGCATTCAAACTATGACTCGCGACCCCAAATGGGGCCGCGAAAAGTTTCCTTAGGGTCGCAAGGGGGATGAAAAAATTGTAAATAAATTTAGTTAAATACAAATACATCATTGACAAACTTTTTTGAGAAAAAATATTGGTTTTAAAATGTGAATTTTTTTTAAATCTTAGAGCGATTACTCTATTTTTAGAACAACGACTTCAAAGAGGTAGACTTGTGGCCGAGCCCACGAGTCTACCCACATGCGCAGTATAAAACTATTTTCTTCAAATGCTCATATCTCATCGTGTATTCAATATATTAATTTCTAATTTAAGTATGATATTTTTCTTGTACGTTGACAAATGTTCTGTAAGTTTTGTGAAATTTGACTGAAAATTGTGGATATTATAAGCAAAAAATATGTGACAAAATTTGGGTTTTCTCAAAAAAACGTTTCTATCTTCATGAATATACATGTTTGCTTTACAAAAATGCACACAGGCATTAAGCATAGCTGGTTAAATATTTTCTAAAAGTTACAAATAATTTCCAGCTTTTTACGACACAGGGTGATCAAATATTTTTTCACTTTGTCAATATGTAGGTGGTCCCCTAAATGCACGTCACCGAAACTGTGTTGGAAAGTATGCATTCAAGCATGTTCTATGTATTGGAAATACATAGAACATGCTTGAATGTTAGAGAACAATTAGCGGAGTAGTTTTTTAAAAATTTGAAAAAATTAAAAATCCAAAGTGTCCGGATACTTTTGGGCATATACTGTACGTCGTTATTTTATCTCAGTTTGTGCTTAATATAATTTGTGCTTAATATAATTTACTAATTCGAATACCTGGACCTAATTTGCTAGTTTGTTGTCTGAACCTAATTTACTAGTTTAGTTACTTTGACCTAATTCACTAGTTTAGTTATTTTGACCTAACGAAACAATACAGAGTTTCACCAGGAGATTCCATAACAAACAGTTATTTCGACACTGGCGTAAGGTTTAAAAACACGACGTTTCGGGAGCCAACTGCTCCCTTTGTCAAGTGAAGGCAGAATGAAGAGTTCGTGAAAGTCCTAAGCTTATATACCCGCATGTTGGGAATCCCCATCTGACGCCATTTGGTGCGGA
>QLNU02014176.1:67783866-67822336 GCA_006491805.2 Dysdera silvatica
GAGGGATAACACAATTGCCAAATATGGTCAACACAGAAAAGCCTCCGGGGCGAGATTTTTGTAAGTTTTTCGTGGGGGAATTTATTATACGATATTTTCTGCCACCCACGCATAGATTATAGCTCAAACTAGAGCTTTTATCGTTTTTGAGAAAAGACGCTTTCATCTCGGACGTTCAGGGTCTCAGCTTGCTCCGGTATCTTGGTGACCGCCAGACGCAACGGTGACAGGAAAAACAACGCCTTCTTCCTCTGTATGTATGATGTAAGATATACCCTTAGGGATATATTCGTTGGGAATATAAATAATTACGCAGGCCCTGCCCGAGATTTTTGTGAGTGCTGCGGGATTTATTATACAATACTTGCCACTACAGATAGATTATAGCTCAACCAGAGCTTTATCGCTTTGGAGAAAAGACGCCTCATCCTGATTCAACCAGGTCCCTCCGTTTAGCCTGGAGTGTCTTAGACCGCTAGACGAACGAGGACAGGAAACAACGCTCTCTTTCTCCGTATGTAAGGATGTAAGATATTATTACCCTTCGCAGGGATAACACAATTGCCAAATATGATCAATGCGGAAAAGTTTTGGAGAAAAAGAAAAAAGAAAAGGCGAAACGAAAAAAAGCTCTAGTTTGAGCTGTAATTAATACGTGGGTGGCAAAAATTATTGTATAATAAATTCCCCCACGAAAAACTCACAAAAATCTCGCCCCGGAGGCTTTTCTGTGTTGACCATATTTGGCAATTGTGTTATCCCTGCGGAGGGTAATAATACCTTAACACCTTTACATACGGAGAAAGAGAGCGTTGTTTCCTGTCCTCATTCGTCTAGCGGTCCAAGACACTCCGGGCTAAACGGAGGGACCCTGGTTCGAATCCAGGATGGGGAAAGCGTCTCTTTTTCTCCAAAATTACATAAGCTCTAGTTTGAGCTGTAATTAATACGTGGGTGGCAAAAATTATTGTATAATTGTATTTCTTGTTTGCCAAATCTAAAGCCGATTTCAATATTTTGTTCAAATTTTTTTATGGATATTGCCTACCAATTTGTTAAAAGGTTGCAAAATATTTTTAAATTTTTATACTAATCACGTCAGTAATATACGCTAGCTTTATAGTCTGCGAAAAACAATGTGTTAGACTCAACCCTTTATAATGAAAGATAATGTCCCAAAACTAGTATTTTATCAGCCAGTTAGGAAGAAACGGACTAATAGCATAAATCCTAACTCTGGTCGTAAAAAAATTTGTTCGCTAAAGGTATGACGTTCGTCCATAACGTGTCGCCAAATCGTGAAATTTGAACCCTTGTTGTTTCTTGGAATTTAACCTGTTAACCGGGGAATAAAATTTTGTGAAACTCGTTTCACACTGGGGCCTTTTTTTGGGGGGAGACATTTTGGTAGTCTTCCGGGCATGACGAAAAATGTCATACCCAGTTAACAGGTTAAGTTTTACAGAAAAACAATTATATGGTTAGAACAAGAGTTTAAAGCTCTGTAAAATCCCACAGTCCTGATTCTTAAGTCAACTGGCAGGTTGATAGGTTCCCTTGTTAGTCAGGCCTACGTGAATGCATTGAGTTTGTATAACTCGTAAGGTCTCGCAGAAAATTGTTTATTCCTGTTTTGGTTTGGACCATCCTGTCACTTTAGCAATAACTGCACTACTAAATCCAAATTCTTTCAATTTAAGGATTTTGTTACGCTCCATGTCAAACAATTATTTCTTCCTGTGCATTTTTATGAACACCTCAAAAAAAATGTGCAAAGTGTGGTATGTATTTGCATATGTTTGAAGAAATGTTTGTGATCTTATATTTTTTTTTCCCAACAGATGAACTAGAGAAAAAACCTGTTATTTTTTATTATATTGGTATCATTCTTACAGTCCATTTGTTGATTTTCATACAGCCTTTAAATTTTTTACCCACAACCTTACGTAGTGAACCCCTGCCCAATATATGAAATAATTGCTTATACAGGGTGTCTCAGCACCAGGGTTGCAAACATCTAGGAGGGGTAGGGTACACCTAGACGAACAATATTTGTCATAGAACCTAGGGTCGCAAACCACTCACAGCGCTAGTTCTAAAACCGTCCAGCATGCACAAATATTTACAACCAGTGCGTGAAAAGCGCCAGGTAAAACTCAGGTCAGCTGCTCAATTGCATAGATAGTTAGGACCAAGGCCGGTCTTATGGGGGACAGGGGATTCCCCAATCGGAAAAGTCATGCTCCAAGTTGTGAAAATCCTGTTAAACTCAAAAAGAAAAAGAAGGGATGAATAATTAATTCTTTGGGTAGTTGGAAATTCATGCAATTTCAATTGCCAACTTGGCAAAAATTTAGATTTCCTCGGAGGAAAAAGATGAAATAATTTTTTATTAACTTTTCACACTTTACACAATCGGAAATTTTTTTGACGTTGACAAAATCGAGAGTTACTTGGAGAAAAAGATAAGGCTTTTTTGCTTTCGTTGGTCGGAAAAATTTGCGATCGTAACTGCCCATTTTGTTAACAGTTATTTCCATTTCCACTTCCATCGTATACTGTCCATTGCAGGGCTGGCCTTATGGGGTGGACGATGTGGTCTCCCCCGATCAGAAAAATCAAGTTCCAAGTTGGGAAATTCTAGTTACTCGGAAAAAAAGTCCTGTATTATTATTTTTACAAGATGTCGTGCGGTGGCACAGTTGTAACACATTCTCATAACGTGCCGTTAATCCAGCTTTGACTCCCAGCATTGCCTGTCCCCCCCCCCCAAAAAAGGCTTACTAACTGCTTATTGTAGTTCTGAGTTTGGTTCCCTGTGCCTTAAAAAGTCCACATTCACTACCCTACGGTGGCATAGTAGTAATAACAGTTATTTCAACACTGGCATAAGGTTTAAAACACACTTTGTGTGTTTTAAACCTTACGCCAATGTTGAAATATTAGTTGGCTACATTGAAACCCGCTGTTTCATATGCTTCATAGGCTCTGGCTGCATATTCTGTCGGATGTTACAGCTGTTAGTTATGTCATCTGGAAGTTTGAACATTTTCCACTAAAATGTAGTCGGTAGACATCATCTGTTGTTTATAGTGGGGTTTCTTTACAGTCAAATAAGAAAGGAACATGGTAAGTTGTTTTTCCGATGTGTACTTCTACATACTACTTATACTTTCCTTTGGATAGAAGTGCAGCAGAACCTCATAAATTGCTTATAAAAACTTATGGTGAATCGGCTTCATTGGAAGTAGTGTGTTGAGCTTGGTTGCAATGATTTAAAAGTGGGGATTTTGACTTTCATGACAGTGGCCTAGTCAAACAAAAAATGCTAGGGTGAACAACTGTATATGCTGTTAGAGGAAGACCACTCAAACACTTAAAGAATTGGCTGAACAACTAGGAGTTGATAAATCAACTATTTTACGGTGTTTGCAAACCATGAAAAGGATAAAAAATAATAAAGAAAAGGAAAATGGCTGCCACATATTTTGACCGAAAATGCCATTACCAGTCAATTAAATGTTGGCATTTCTTTGCGCATAAGGCAAAGAAAGAAAATTTTCTTATACTGTATCTCGATGGGCGATCCAAAATGGATATATTTCGACAATCCAAACCACAAAAATCATGAGTTGATCCTGCCCAACCATTGATGTTAACTCCAAGTCGAAATACTCAAGGTCATGAAGCATTCTGTGCATTTGATGGGATGTGGTTTATTACGAGCTACTAGAACTTAAGGAAATAGTCACTGCCAAACATTATAAACAACAACTGAAGTGTTTAAATAACAATTTGATGTGAAAACAATAATGCATTACATCGAATCGTCGAAAAGTTATTCTTCAGCATGATAATACTAGGCTTCAGGTGGCTTTAGCTATTAAATAGAAACTGGTGGAGCCTGAATGGGAGGTTCTCTAACTTCCAGCATATTCCCCAGATCTGGCCCCACATGATTACCACTTGTTCCGCTCAATGCATCATGCTTTTGAAGATACCCACCTTATTAATTGTAAAGAAGTCGAAAAATGGATGGCTTAAAAAATTACGTGTTCTCTTACGAACGCACAAGGTGATTTCAGGGTTGTTGGTTTTTTTTTTTGTTTTTTTTTTTCATACAACAATAGAACTTTTTACACCCTTGGAAATGATATGTCGCAAGGTAGGGGTTGCTATTTGAAAATTTAAAGTTAGGGTGGCTGAGCAAATGAATTTTTCCACAATAATTTTGAACTTCCCCCTCTAAAAGAAAATTGACACGTGTCAGCGTTTTCTGCAAAATCCATTTTAACTACCGTAAACCCATCTTTATTTTCAATGTGCCTCCGTCACCCTGTATATGTAAAATATAACCTTCACCACATAATGTTTTTTATATTTTATTTTTATTATAATTGCATTTGTTTGAGTCATTTTAAAATTCAACTTTCAATTTTTAATTCACTTTTCAACCCTTATTTTCGTTATAATTATGTTTGAAATATATCAAAATTCAATTTTAAATTTATAATTCGCTTTCTAATTAATATTTTTCATAAAGAGTTATTTTGACACTAGCGTAAGGTTTAAAAACACGACGTTTCGGGAGCCAACTGCTCCCTTTGTCAAGTGAAGGCAGAATGAAGAGTTCGTGAAAGTCCTAAGCTTATATACCCGCATGTTGGGAATCCCCATCTGACGCCATTTGGTGCGGAGCAGTTCCAGCTGGGGAAACCCCAATCGGGGAAACCCTCGCCGGGAAAGCCCCCGCACCCGACGATGTCAGATGAACACCCCCAACTCGAGGTTTTGCAAAAATCCTGTAAGGTTCTGGTAGAGGTTTTGCGATGTTTATTGCACGACTCCTCAAACCGTAGGTTTCCCATGATTCCAGAAAAAGTCTACTCCCCAGATTCGTCACATTCTGATGTAATATTTTCATCGAATGCCAATCTGGTTCGTGACCCTCCCTGAAGACATGTTCAGCCAACTGGTTTGAATCGTCTCCCCTAGCTACCGCACGCATATGCTCCTTCCCTCGTAGACGTATCGATCTTCCCGTCTGTCCAACATACACCTTGTCACAGTCTCCACACGGTATTTGGTAAATAGCACCAGATTTTTCCTCCTCAGGGACGCGATCCTTAACTTTAAGTAATAGATCACGCAGGGTGTAGACAGGTTTGTAGTAGGTCTTAACATTCACACAACTGAGAATTCGAGACAGCTTTTCTGAGACACCCGCCACATATGGCAAAACCACTGATGTCTTCCTAGTCTCATCCTCTACATTCCTGTTTCCACCACTAACACCACATTGGTTGACATTTGACCTAATTCACTAGTTTAGTTACTTGGGCCTAATTTACTTATTTACTTACTTGAACCTAATTCACTAGTTTAGTTACTTGTACTTAGTTTATCAGTTTAATTGTTTGTTTGTTTGGTTTTGGGTTTTACGGCTCAAAGACTACAGTGGTCATGCTGCGCCGGGACCTACTGTTTTCCGAGGAATCCGAACCTCTTAAGGCCTAGGGAACCAAACCCCGGACTACAGTGAGCAGTGCGATCTTTATGAGATCTCTGAGTAAGCGTTCTTTTTGCACTGCTGGGAGTCGAACCCGTTACCACACTGCGCCACCGCAGGGCCAGTTTAATTGTTCACACCCAGTTTACAAATTTAGTTACTTAGATTGTTTAGTTCAATTATTCTAACATAGTTAACGTGTTTAGTTGCTGGGATTTAATTTACTACTTTAGTTATGTGTAGATCTGGGTTACTGCTTTAGTTTCGTGTGTAGATCTGGTTTACTGCTTTGGTTATTTGTGTAGATCTGGTTTACTGTTTCAGTTACTTGTGTAAATCTAATTTACTACTTTAGTTACGTGTGGGTCTGGGTTACTGCTTTAGTTACTTGTGCAGATTTGGTTTACTACTTTAGTTACTTGTGTAGATCTGGTTTACTGCTTTAGTTACTTGTGTAGATCTAATTTACTACTTTAGTTACTTGTGTAGATCTAATTTACTACTTTAGTTACTTACGTGGATCTGAATTACTGCTTTAGTTACTTATATAGATCTGGTTTGCTGCTTTAGTTACTTGTGTAGATCTGGTTTACTACTTTAGTTACTTGGATCTAGTTTGCTGCTTTAATTACTTGGACCTAATTTAGCATGTATAATGTGAATAATGTATAATTTAAATGTAGCGTATTCTTTGAAGTATCGTCTAGCTCTTTTCATTCACATCAAAATCTCAGATACTCAGTATCTCCAATTACGAAAAAATTTTTGAATCAAAATTTTTGAATTTCAAAAAATTGAATTCAAAAAATTTTCAATCAAAACATTGAATTTTCCCTAGACAAAAAACTGAGATATTCTCAGGAAGTGGCAAGCCCCTCCACCCCCCTCCTCTTCAGCTACTAACGCTAGCAGTGGACGTTGTCTAAAGCAATAACTTACTGAGGGTATGGGATAATTATTCCACAGAAAAATAAATAAATAAATAAACAAATCCAATTAATTATAAATATATGGTGCCCAAACTCAGATTAGAATTTAAGTAAAATTCAAAACACAAGAATTGCAGCTCCATCTTTAACGAAATGAAAGGAAAAACTGCGCACCAGAATGTTAAAAATATTCTCCTCGTAGGATTTGACAGAGTGGAGAGTTTCTCTGAGATTTTTGGGCCATCTGACGAAAGTGGATGCTCAGCGTAGTAATGTGTTTACATAAAAGATTGACCTCTTGGTTTAAGAAAACGCGTGAAGGCGATAGTACACAAAACGTTTTTTCAAGAACGGTTCTTTTCTATTTTCAGACGTTGTTTGTACAAGGCGTATTTATCGCTTTCCCCGTTGCGTTCTTGCATCAGAAAAGGGCTTCTTGTTTTTGAATGAACCCTAAAATATATTCCTAGTTTTTGATTAGATTCCTTCAGGGGGAAAGCTTTGATACATGGTCTCGCTCTTATAAAATTACTGCTTTGATATGTGCGTTTGATGTAAGATATTGACTTATTGGAAGCTTTATATTAAAAACCATTCTTTCGTATTTCTAATTTCATTTTCTATTTCATAATTAATAGAATTTTGGCATAGGTTGTGATGCGAACGAAGTGAAAAACAAAACGAGAAAAAAAAAGAAGAAAAAGAAAGGAAAGAAGTAAAGTACAAGAATAAAAATGAAAATATGGATAGTAAAGTTCACGGAAAGTGGGAAGGAAATAATAACGTGGAAAATTTTGAGAAAGTAGTTGGAAAACATAAATACAAGAGAGAGAGAGAGAGGGGGAGAAAATAATGTAGAAAGTAATAGAAAAATAATAATAAAAAAAAAATGAAACTTACCAAGAGCATAAGAAAAGATGCCGAAACATTTCGAAAACCACTGCTCGCTTTATCAAGAGAAGCGTCCAGAAAATAAAAACGTCCTCTATACCCTTCGTTCTAAGTTTCACCCTATAGCCCTTATGTACAGAATTTCTAAAGTCGGTCCAGAAATACGGTTTTCCAGAATTCCTATCCCGGTTTTTCCATATCATTTTACCAAATTTTTGCAATAAACTTCTCATAAAAATCATTAGAATTCGATCTTATTCGGTGGTATAAGAAAGAGAGGGGATAACCCCTATATTGGGCAAAAAAACGCATTGTCTTATTTAATGACATACCACATGATCTGTTATAAAGTTGCCCCCCCCCACAATATTTGAATTGCTACGCCCCTGGTTTCAGTTACAAGGTAGGAATGTCGGTCGAGAGACTCTGCTTTGACGCCTCATCGAAGTCCTCATGTCTCGCAATTGATTCTAGGCCTCCATCTTTCCCACTTCATTGTTCGGACATCGAATTAAATTTTTTTATATACATTAAAATAACATCAACATGAAATGTCAGATAATACGAACTGACGGATAACTTAAAATTGGATAAAGCGGGATGACGGATAGTCGGAAGACGAGACTGTACTATATACACTGAACTGAAAGTAGTTTTAGCTTCATTGAATACAGTCGAACTAAGGCTTTTAAGTACAGATGCAGCTGTACACATGGGCGCCCATATGAGTACTTTTAGGGGGGGGCTGAGAAAAATTATTACCTCCTTCTTAAGGCTGTCAAACATTTTAGTGAATGTACAAGATACTAAAATGCTACAAAAATAATTAATACTGCTTGACAATTAGTAATGAGCTAAAAAGTACCTTACTTTAAAATGTGCTTGTAAAACTTTTGAAAGTAAATGCATATTAGGTTCGGGCAAATCAAATTTTAAGACTAGGTGGGCGGTTCGAGCACCCTCTGCCTCCCCGTATATTTGTTTCCCAGGATATCTGAATGTTATTTGGTGAAACCGTCAGTATTTGTTTAAGTGGACTCGGCTGTACCTGTAACCTTCAAGCCAATAAATTAATTTCAATGGAACAAAGGGATTTTCGTATACTCGTAGTGGCGTTCATTTATTTATCAATAGTTTTATTACAGAATAATCGGCCTGCCCTTATAATCTCATCAGACAAAGAAGTAAGTAAGAATCTGGCGAAAATGACGTGTATCAAAATCTTCATGAACTACTTGCGCCAACTAACAATAATTCTTAATTAAGCTCCATTAGTTTTCGTCGGAATATTTCGAGAGTCGTCAAGAACAAAGAAAAGCCCCACCTTCCACTTCCGAAGAGAAGGGAGCCCAAGGTCTTGTTCTTTCCATTCCTCAACCATGGTTAACTATAAGCGATGGTAACCCGCTGTCAGGGGAATGGTTTTTTATGGAAGAGTTATTTTACGGTGATGAGTTGAAACTATTAAAGGGAAGACGAAGCACCGGTCGGGTTCTTTGAACAATTCAAATGCGGAATTGAGTTTGATAGGTAATTAGTTTTCCACCAGTTAACTTCCTCGCAGCACTCACATAAATACTTCGAGCAATTAACGGCGAATCTGGAAATAAACGAAAAGGCAATTGAAACTCACTGTTGCTAATTCAAGCATTTATTGAAATAGACATTTCATTACTGAACTGACTAAGAGCTGTCCATGCTACATTTGCATTAATGGAAATCTGTAGATTTCGTTTTTAATATTCTGGTGATGCGATTGTTGGAAAGTACGTACTTTCTGGTGAAGTAAAAGGTGGATGCACTTTTAACGAGCATGAAGGGGTCGACAGTTTTGCTCGTTATACAGGGGTCCTCGTTAAAACTAGATCAAGTAAGATAAAGAGAAAAAGTGACAGAAAAGCGAAAGCGAATATCACTATTTACGTTTATTACATGTCATATACCAGGGATGGGCAAATGCGGCTCTTCGTTAAATTAAGTGCGTCTCCCGTCGAAAATTGAAATTTATTTTTTTTCCCAGAAATTTTTTAGGAATCTTGGAAACTTGACCAAATACGAAAGTGAATCGGTTAATGAAGAATAGAAGTTGTACGTAATCGCTTCAAAAGTAGACCTTCGGTTGCATCGATAGGTCCATCTAGGAGTTATTATTAAATTTTGAAATAATTATTTTGTATTTTCTTTCTCTTAATTATATTTTCTCATATGTATAATTTACATAGCACTTAAGACTTTGGTACAATATGTAACCATATTAATTAAATTTGTATATTTAATACTATGTAACTATGGCATGGCTCTTTATAATATATGATAGATTGGAAACCGACTCGTTTGACATTATGGGACCTTTGTCATATATAGTCCAGAGCAGTAGCCAGGCAAAGGAGACGAGCTCCCATGGCAATGTCGTCAGCCCCCACCCCGTAAAATATTTTTTTCAAAAATCAAATATTGTAGAATTTTATTTTAAATTTTTTGTTTTGTACGAAATTGTACATGACAATGGAAATTGTTCTTTGACGTTAAAAATATATTCAAAATATCCTTCTGCGGCAGATCTTATATATATATATATAATATTTTCATAGAGGTTTGAGTCGTCGTTTATTTTATAACAAGGATAAGAGAAATTATAGAGAGGTATACTAAAATTTATAAGTTTTTAATGCAAAATTTGCGTTAAGAAATTTGAACTCATGTTTGTAAAAATTGCAATACCATGAAGGAATCACGTGATTGAGCTGAAACTTTCAGGAAATGCAAATTAGGGTATGCTATTCAAATGATTAGAATTTCAGAGTCATCACGCATGCGTGGGCTGAGCAGCGCCCTCTGAACTGCTGATGGATCCGTATAAATAGAGGGCTGTAGCGGGGCGTGTATGTTTATCTGCTAGTGGTAAACGTTACATGAGACGTCACTATGCCTCTACGACGAAAGAGGGCGACATTTCAGCAAGTTACGGAGTTTGAACGGGGACGAATGATCGGCCTTCGTGAAGGAGGGTTTTCTTATCGTGCAATAGCAGCTCGTATGGGGCGTAACAGCAGCACAGTGATGCGAGTGTGGAAGCAGTGGGTTCAAGAGAACCAGACAACTCAGAAATCCGGGAGTGGACGCCGAAAGGTGACGTCAGCACGGGATGATAGACACCTGGTCCGCATGGCGGTGACGGACCGTTTTGCTTCATCTGGACAGTTGGCAGAACGTTGGTGCACTGCTACAGGTGTATCATTGTGTGCTTCATCAATTCGTCGGCGTCTACTGCACCGTGGACTGCGTGCAAGAGTTCCTTTATACAGGATCCTCCTGACGCAAAACCATCGGCGCCTGCGGCTACAATGGGCTCATGGACATAGAGACTGGCGTGCTGATTGGCAACAAGTGGTGTTTTCTGATGAATCCCGCTTTAATTTGGGGTACAGTGATGGCCGCATCCGTGTTAGACGCTATACCGGTGAACGCCACCTTCCGGAGTGCGTTATCCAACGTCATAGTGGACGAACCCCCAGCGTTATGGTCTGGGGTGCGATTGCGTATCATGGACGATCTCAGCTGCTACGAATTGTGGGTAATCTTAACAGCAACCGGTACATCAATGAAGTTCTGGAGCCCGAAGTTGTTCCCTTCCTTCAAGGCATTCCCGGAGCTGTATTTCAACAGGACAATGCCCGCCCACATATTGCCAGGAATGTTCAAGACTTCTTTTCATCACAACAGATACAGCTTCTTCCTTGGCCTGCCTATTCGCCGGATATGTCGCCGATTGAACATGTGTGGGATTTCGTTGGTCGGCGTCTCGCTCGTGATCCTCGTCCCATAGCTACTACAGATGAACTTTGGGGTCGCATACAAGCAATCTGGAATGCTCTTCCTCAGGCACACATTCAACATCTGTTTGATTCCATGCCACGTCGTATAGCATCACTTATTGCAGCGCGTGGTGGCTTCACCAAATACTGATTTTCGACATGTAATATTATTTTTTTGCTTTGTAATTTTTAGACTCGACCGATAATAAGACGGCATTTCCCAGACTGTTGTGCTCGCTAAAGCAGGTTTTTCTCTCGCAATAAAGGGTTTTCGTCCTGTTGATTTTGAATATAACTAAACAAATGTTTTATCTTCTCTCGTTATAACGGAGTTTTCATTATAACTGAACTCGCAATAACCGGGTTCGACTATGGTAGTATAGTAGAAGAGTGAAAAAGAGAAATACAGTGGAACCTGGTAAAGTGATCACCTTTATAAATTGACCACCTGCATAAAGTGACCACTTTTTATAAGAGAGAACTGGTTAGGGCTTTTTCATGCCCATATCCAACTCTCTCATGTATAGCGACCACCTGTCTATGATGACCATTGCAGTCCAGTCCCAAAGGTTGTTATTTCAGGCAAGTTGCACTGTATGTTAAATTTTACGTCCAAAATTTTCTTAGTTATGTTCCTTCCTTCCTTCCATCCATCTCGTTTTATTGCATGTTATCTTCAGTCATTCCCACCAACTTTGAATCTCTAAACTGTATTTTCTCAATTTCTCTTCTTTTCAATTACCTTGTCAAATTTTTCCGTCTTCCCCGCGTTTCCCTATTATCTTTAAAAATTCCACTTGCTCTTTTATCTTCCGATTCAATTTGTTTTTATCTGTTCCGCCATTGCACACCCCAAAATGCTTCTAATGGTATTTTTATGACCAATTTTGCTACGATAATGTGAAAACGGTGCACGATTATAAGAAAATGTAGCATTATTTAGCCCTCTAAATTTAACATGCGCGTTTCTAATCGAGTTAGCCGAGTTCAAAACGCGATCTTCTTTACAAGCAGTTTAAAGAATGCAGAAACGTCGGTGGAACCATTATAAATCGACGCAATTACTACGAGTTAAATTGAATTAATATGTTTTATTTTATTAACGTTATTCTGTACTTTATTTAAGCTAAAATTCTTGAAACTTATTTTTGAATTCGGTTTCCGAATGCAAATTACTTAGCAATATAAGTAATAAGTTTGTCCAGAGTCTTAGTATGATTCGTTGGCAAAGGTCCAATTATAATCTATCTTCATTTGGTTCCTTTGATTCGCTTAAAAGAAATAAGGTAGGAAATTGACTATCGAAACCAATTTGGCATGGGCATTAAGTTCTGTAAATAATGCAAAACCGAAATAATTTTTATATATAAAAGATATTAGTCAAAATAAGCATTCTCTTCGGACAATTCCAGGCAAAAATCCGGCAAATATTCCAAATTCTAATTTTAATTAATAAAATTCCACACTAACTAACCTGTCAAAGGTTTATAAAACAAAAGTTTTGATTAACAAATTCGTCAATTATCGTTGTCAGTTTGTTAATTAGAAACTATTTGTATTTGCTCGAACTGAATCTCTAAAAACGAACAAATCATTAAAGGCTTAGGGAAGAAATGAAATAATCTTCTTCTGAATGTATTCTGAAATGAAAATTTTCGAAATAGAATTCTGAAAATGCAGAAATTCAATGAAGACAGAGCTTTTTCAAACTTCCAAATGAACTTTATCCGCGATCGTTTACCTCGCAAACAATAATTTCAAATTTTAAATTCACTCATTTTCTCCAATTGCACAATTAATGAGATTTTAAATATTCTCGGATTGCTCCACCGGCGTCTCATTTTCGAAATGATTAATACGACAGTTAATTATTTTTTAAGTTTCCGTTAATTATTGACATCGACAGCTCGGAAGATTAACTTAAAATTAATGAACATGCAATTAATTTCTCAAACTATTTATATACACTTTTATTTATATAAATCGAACACTACGCAGATTAAATTAAACAACAATGTTAATCAATTTCTTTTTTTTTTCTTTTTTGCATATGATATCAGTGCCGATGTTATTCAGCGCTGGTATAGCTTCGCCATTCTTTCGAAATTCTGGTTTAAAAAGCAGTCATTTTCATGAATGTACAGTTTCAAAATTAATGGGCCGTGGTGGGGTCAAGCATATTTTATGTACGTTAATTTCAGATTATTGGGGGTTCGGGTCTCATGGGTCCATATAACTCTACGCCTATGTCTATGCTACTACCCCATTCTGCCAAATAACCGGCTTCAGTCAATAAGTCTTTAAATACCTTCGTAAGAAATTAAATGTCGTCGTTCGTAGCTCTAGAGCCTCCGCCCGGCAAGTGGGAGGGTGTGGGTTCAGGCCCCGCCGGACATTGAAAATATTCCTTTCCTTTCGAACGTTTCATCATCTAATCACGCCATAACATCGGCGCTGGTATCACTACGCCAAAAAAAAAGTGGATTAAAATTGTTGTTGGGCAATTTTATTTGTCGTGTCACCAAAATCTTACAAAATATACAACAAATTTTTAGTAAGTAACGTAAAAAAGAGGTCGCGTTCATTTCGCCGACACTACTTCGCCGATAGGTCATTTCGCCGACACGTCGTTACACCCACAGGATCAGTTCGCTGATATATTGAATATAAACATTTTATTTAATTAAAAATACCCATTTTTATATAAAATGTCATAATTATGCTCTGTCACTCGGTGTGCCTTCGTGAGTTCTTCCTTCATGAAATGAACGTGATTCAATTAAGTATTTATGCTCTTTAATTACCTACAACAGATTTTTTATAAATGAAGGGCACTGGCAGTTACATAGATAAATAAGCACCTCTCTCATTAAAATTTTTGTTCCCTTGTGCAAATTTTATTGTGGCGCCTAAAATTTTTGTTATGATCAAAAATTACGGGTACAGTTAAGTAGCTGCAAATACCAGAGGCAAATTTGAGAAAAAACCTGAAATTTAGGTAATACTCAACGACATAGCGTGCCCAGTAAAATGTGCTACCTGCATCCGTTTACCACCCCTGAATAAAGTCACTATTCATACATATATCGTCACCATTATCATCAGTATATGTATAGTAGGACATATCATCAGTATGATGATATGTCCTACATATGAAATGTGACGATATGAAATTCCACAATAAAATTACTTGCCATTACGTTATCATAAATTGTTTCTTAATTTGTTAGGTTGTTTGTAAGCATAGGCGCAATTTGGCTGGGAAAAGGGGCACTGCCCTCCAGTTTACGCTATATTTATCCCCCCCAGTTTCGCTCACTATTTTGATGAAGTGGAACCAGTACCAGTGAGTGGTAAGTAGTAAGTTTCGCCAGTAACTACCTAAAAGCTACTTTAGAATAAGTATCTGTGTATATACCCAAACATAAGTAGGTGCATTCGGCACTAAACATGAAATTATTTAATGTAGTTTAAAATGGGCCCTGCATTTCACATTGGGCCCCGGACTGTATCTATCTTAACACTTCTTCCATCACAGGGGCCAAATTTTAAAACCAGATCAGTGTTTCCCAACTTTTTCAATTCACAACCCACTTTTATAGTAGCCAAGTAATCCGCGACCCACTTTTATAGTAGCCAATAATCAGAGACTCCTTTTTATAGTAACCAAATAGTCTTCAGTTCTTCGTCGTCGCCCCATTTACATAATGAAGCATTTTTAAAAACAAACACGTTAAATATAAAATTATAATATATATATTATATAAGTACATGTTATATTAATACATAAATATTATACACTACATGCCCAAAAGTATCCGGACACTTTGGATTTTTTAATTTTATTCGAATTTCTAAAAACCTACTCGTCCAATCTTTCTAACTTCGGAGAGATATACATAGAACATACTTGAATGCGCACTTTCCAATAAAGTTTCGGTGATTTATGCATTTAGGGGACCACCCACATATTGACAGAATGAAAAAATATATTTGATTACCCTGTATCATAAAAAGCTGGAAATTATTTGTAACTTTCAGAAAATATTTAACCAGCTATGCTTAATGCCTGCATACATTTTCGTAACACAAGCATGCATATTCATGAAGATAGAAACATTTCTGTAAGAAAACCCAAATTTTGTCACATGTTTTTTGCTTATAATATCCACAATTTTCAGTCAAATTTCACGAAACTTATAAAACATTTGTCAACGTACAAGAAAAATATTATACTTAAATTAGAAATTAATATATTGAATACACGATGAGATATGAGCATTTGAAAAAAATAATTTTTTACTGCACATGCGCGGAAGACATAAATAATTTTCTTCGATAATTTTGTAATCAATAGTTTAGGACAACTTCAAAAAAATACCAGTGGGATATCTTGAAAATTCAATTCAGAAAGTTATCGACAATATAGTGAGCCGTATTTCTCTAATTCTCTGAAAGTAGCTAGATGATAAGGGGGTTTTCCACAAATTGTCATATTCCAAATTACCAAACACCCCTGTTCTGAAAATGAAATATTCCAGATTTATGCAAATAAGGATCAAAAGTATCTGGACACCTGCATGTTTTGCTTCTCCTTTACAGAAGTCAAAAACCTTGCTTGGTGCAGAATGACCATTGTTGTCCTTGCGCCATAAAAATACAACAAACCAACAAGAAGTCAAAAATTAGTATGAAGTGGGACCACCTTTTGTTGCAGTGATGACTGCCACTCTATCTGGGAGGCTATCTACTAGTTTCTGGAATTTTTCAGTGGGAATTGCATGCCATTCTTGCAAAAGAATATTAGTCAGCTCTTGCGCCAATGTGGGCCATTTTGGCCTAGCTCGTAGTCGACGTTCTAATTCATCCCATAGGTGTTCTATGGGATTTAGGTCTGGGCTCTTATCAGGCCAGTCCAATTCCTCAACATCCATGTCAGCAAACCAGCTCTGTACAGCCCTTTCTGTGTGGATAGGAGCACGATCTTGTTGAAACAAGAATGAACCCACTCCAAACTGTTGCCACAATGTGGGCAGCGTGGAATTGCCTAAAATGTCGAGATAGCCTCCCGTCTTCAGAGTTCCCTTCAAAGGAATTAAAGTGCCAAGCTCGAACCATGAGAAACATCCCCAAACCATTATGCTTCCACCATCAAACTTAACTTGCGGCACAATACAGTCAAGTAAAAAGCGTTTACCCAGCATTCTCCACATCCAGTCTCTACCATCTGATTGATGATATGAAAGAAATTTATTCATATCTTTCGCGCATGCGCAGTAAAAAATTCTTTTCTTCAAATGCTCATATCTCATCATATATTCAATATATTAATTCCTAATTTAAGTATAATATTTTTATTATACGTTGAAAAATGTTTTGTAAGTTTCGTGAAATTTGACTGAAAATTCTTGATATTATAAGCAAAAAACCTGTGACAAAATTTGAGTTTCCTTAAAGAAACGTTTCTATCTTCATGAATATACATGTTTGTTTTACAAGAACGCACACTGGCATTAAGCATAGCTGGTTAAATATTTTCTGAAAGTTACAAATAATTTTCAGCTTTTTATGATACAGGGTGATCAAATATATTTTTTCACTTTGTCAATATGTGGGTGGTCCCCTAAATGCACAAGTCACCTAAACTTTATTGGACAGTATGCATTCAAACATATTCTATATAACTCCAAAGTTAGAGAACAATTGGTCATGTAGTTTTTTAGAAATTCGAAAAAAAATAAAAAATCCAAATTGTCTGGATACTTTTGGGCATATAGTGTATTAATGTACATTATAAATATATAAAGTCAACAACCATTAATAGAATATGGCAATATATCCATGTTAAAATATAAAAGTATTGAAAATATTTAGTATAAAATTATATTAAAATTGTATTATAATAATTAATTATATTATAAAAATCATTGAAAGTAAAAATAGTTGCGGTGGCCCCCTTGAAGGTCGTGACCCCAGGTTGGGAACCACTGAGCTAAATGAACAAAATTCTGACTCAAAGAAGCCATTTCTAAAGTATTACATTTTTTTATTTCAATTTCAGACATGAATTAAAATCTTTTGTACGTCTTTAAAAATTCGTAAAACAAAAAAAAAACTGCAATACTGATCCTATTCCCGAAGGTAATTTCTTCTCTTTTATCCAATTAGAAAGACTATCTGAGCGGTTCTAATTACAAACAGGGGCGGACTGGGTCCTCTTAAAGCGAATATACCTTGGACTATCGGACGGCCCGAGTCCTATAGCCCATGATGGCGCACTGGCCCGGGACTGGTTGGACGGCGGACCAGTCCGCCGCTGAGTATAAATGTTCTAGAAATTGTGTCAAATCGTTCAAAGGACCGACTTAACGAATCTACACGTTAATGAGTAGATGGGCAAAATCGGTCATTAATTGACTCAGTGAACGAGTTGAGACAACTGTAAATCTTCAGCTACGCTTTTCTCGCAGGTTTCTCAACTGAGACAAAATTATTAAGATACCAATACATGTATATTTATTAAAGTCAAACGAGCTTCATCATAGCCGATAACGTGACAATATTGGATGATAAATTGCTCGAAAGAACACTTGACCGGTTATCGAAAGGTCGTGGATTCGGTCCCCATCGGAATCATTCTTTTCTTTGCGGTAAGTTATCGCCTAATATATTACATACTAGTATTTAAAAATTATTATATCTTTCGGGAAATAATGAAACGAGGATCGACGGTAAAAGAAATACATTAAGTCAATGTAAATGTTAACTTTCATCTTGCACATATTATGTTTACGATTCTGAAAGAGAACCTCGTCATAAAAAATAAGCTACTGCTTTCTACTAACTTCCATTCTAACCTAACATTATATACCCTAACATTATACTGCTTAACGTTACATAACCTAACATTATACTGCTTAACGTTACATAACCTAACATTATACTGCTTAACGTTACATAACTTAACATTTCATACCCTAACATTATACTGCTTAACGTTACATAACCTAACACTATATACCCTAACGTTATACTGCTTAACATTACATAACCTGACATTATATACCCTAACATTATATTGCTTAACGTTACATAACCTAACATTATATACCCTAACCTAGTATCAGAAGGTAATCGCTGTCATCGTCCTTATATATGTTACAGTGTATATATGATAAACATTTATCTTCTGTTTAGTAAATTAATATCATTATTAAATAGCACAGCGTGGTTGTTCATCCTTGTCCGTCGGTCTATTATATATACGCATTTCAGTTAAAATATTCATCGAACTATAATTTTCAAATCAACAAAATAAATGTATTTTAATATAATAGGCAGGGCTTTATTCCAGGCCAATTTATAATATCCAAATTTTTCATTTGCGTACTGTTTCGGATTGCAGCATCGCAAATCTGACAGCGAAAGAAAAAATAAAAGGACAAGTCGAAGATACTACGATAAAATATTTCCACATTATATATATATATATTTTCTGTATTATGAATACCTTTGACCTTTTAGTGCGCTTTTAAATTTTTTTATTTCATAAACTTTTGATTGAAAACCTTCATGAGCGAAGTTCAAACGCAAAGAAATATAATATTAGCATTGCAGATGCACGATAAAACGCCCGCTTAAGGTAATATTTTTACAATCACCGTCTTTGCGAGAAAGCATGCTGCAATATATTCCCATTTCGTTTTCTAATGAGAGCGTTGTCACGGCAAACTAACGAAAACTTGATTTCATATAAGCCTTCGTAAAAACAGATAAATAAAAGATTATGCTAATTTCATTCAATATTATTGTGAGAAATGTCATTTTTAAAGCTAAAAAAAAAGGGATAAAAAATGTATCTATTTAATAATTAGAGGACTTACTTAAAGTTTGAAAATTATTCCACTTCAAAAAACGTAGCCATTAATCAAGTTCTTTCCCAGCGATGGACATCTCGTTCCATTTTCCTCGAGTTTGCTATCAGTTTCATTTCAACCTCAAATCACGCACCTTTCAAAGAAAGTGAAGATTTTTTTAACATTCAAATTTGTTGTCAATTTGTTGACACCATCTACGAGAGACGTTATTCTGACATCTAGTTGAAATAAATTGTTGAAAGTGACTAAAACTGAAAACACTTGTCGACAGAATTTGTCCTGCGCTCATTGGATGATTCCCTCTCTTGCTCTTCCTCCTACGAAGGCTGTGAAAAAGTTGCATGATCTCAATGGACTCACGCCTATTCGATTACGAGAGCACAAGCGTCGTGTTTCGTTCGTGAGCTCGTTTGTCAGCGTCTTTTCTGAGCTCAGCTTACCAGGGCCCGGCGCAGGCAGCCATGAAGGGGCCCCAACCCCTCCTGTACCCACGACAGATTTCTGATTGCTATGTTTATTATAGGTATGAGTGAATGAATTTTATTTATAAGACCAAGGTAGATATAACGTATTATCTAGGTATGCTTTCCTGGTCTTAAGGGAAAGGAGCTAGTAAAGAGGATTTTTTTAAAACCTTGATAAGTCTCTGGACTGCCCATAAAATATTAAAATTTTTATAAATATACTGGACTATATATTTAGGACTTAAGGGTCCCTTCTGAATCGGGGGCCAGGGGCAGCTGCCTCACGTGCCCCTGTGTAAATCAGGCACTGCACCTTACGCTGTGTCGAATCTTTTTCTTGATTTAATTTAACATTCACAGCAAACTGAAACGCTCCATTATACACAAAACACTACTATGAAATGCATACATGGGGGAACAAAATTCATTCACAAAATCGTAGTTCAGATATTATAATGTTTTTTTGGTGTTATATATATATATATAGCCAGCCAGCCAGCCAGCTAGCCAGCCAGTCAGTTAACAAGAAGTGTTTACTCCTTACGAGTTTTAATAGTATTAAAAATACGCCCACGAATGAGTTATTGCAGGGTTTATTACTGTTGATATAAATTATACAAACATATAATCAACTATACGTATACAGTGAAACCTGGTAAAGTGCACACTTTTTGTAAGCGAGAACTGGTAGGGACTTAGTCATGACTATACCAAAGTCTGTCATGTATAGTGACCACCTGTCTATTGTGACCACTGCGGACCAGTTCCAAAGGTGGTCATTGTAGGGGGGTTTAGCTGTATATATATAAAGTGAGTGAGAGAGAGAGAGAGACACGAAAAGGGAGAAATAACAAGCAGTCAGATGAGCCAAATTAGAAGTGAGCAATTGAGATTTTGAAATTGAAAATTAAAAAAGTAACAAATGCTTTATTAAAACTGTCCAAGCTTGTGGAGAGGGACAGCACATGTGTTTATAAAAAGTTTACGCTGAGCTGAACAGTTCTGTTTTTGCTTTTTTAAGTAAAAAAGAGTAAATATTGTAGTTGTTGATTTTTCATAACTCATAACACAACATGAGCATCTTTGAAGGGATGTTCTAATAAAATGCGATGACAATCGGCTAATAATATCGCAGTAAAGACGTAAAACTAGTTTTCTGTGTAATTGGACTGCTCGTTGATTTATTAATAACTACGTAGGTAGATATCAGACAGTACAATGCGAAGTTTTCCTCGGTTTCTGTCAAACTTGTCCAATACATACGAATAACTGACATCGAGAGGTACAACTATATTCTTAACCATACACAATATGACATTTAAGTAAGAAGAAACGCAACGTGCATTTATTTCAGGCATCTTCTGAGAAGGAAAAATATTAATAGTATTGCAGCATTAAAAAAAATCGACTCTTTATTGAAAATTAGAGTTGTCACCTCCAATTTCGGCAGTATCGAGAACAAAGGCCTGGACATTTGTCAGTTCCAAAACGTCATGCTCCATGATATGACATTGACAACTCACTTTCCCATTTACGTATAATTAAATAACCGTAACTGATCATCGTCAAAATACGATTAAAATAGCCATACAATTGGTTATAATCTCATTTCATTGCACGCTAATGCATTTTATCGCAAGTTTTATGTATAGATACAGAGAATATAATAATACACTCCTCATCGGCACTGTCTTCATCATCGGTTGATACCAAAGACATTGCCAATTCTTCTGAGGATGAATCTTCATCTCCGAATTTAGATGAAGGCTTATCCTTAGTTTCTGACTTGCGTTTTCGATTTGTAGGAAAAAGTTTTCTGCTACAAGATGATTGTGAGGGTACATCTGTTTTGGATTGACTCCTTAGGCCTACTCCTTTTGTTGCTTTTTGTAGTTTTTGAGATTTCTTTCCCCTTTTTGTCTTGTGACGTCATTGCCTTTTTCAATGCAATTTTCGTATGGGAAACCAGTGATAATTGCGGCTTTCTCCAGAGGACGACCTTTTTTAGGTTGTGATCATCGTGGACGTAGGACGGGCAACAGTTGAATGTCAAAAGGAGAGACACCAGGCGACGACAGTAAGCTTACACCAACTGGTGAAATGGGTTCAGAAGTTGAGAGCCTGCATCTCGTAGGTGATGTAGACCTATTATCATTTCGACGATCAGCTGTGGGTCTGTTTCCAGTTGCACTCTCATGTACTGAAGAAACGAAATCTGCTTCAGAAAACCTATTTTTGTCAAAAGGCATGATATCACATTTCTTAAAGCCACGCATAGCGATCTGCAAAGTGGCGGTTTTTGCATAAGCCTTCTCTCATCAACTCTCCAACTTGATATGAAGATAGACTCCTAAAGGGATGATTTGATAACCATATCTCAACCTCTTGAGAGAAATAGTTTTTGAAAGGACTCATGAAAGATACGTCCATAGGCTGGAGTTTGTGCGATATGGGGGGGGGGGGGGCAGACACACAATAATAACTCCATGTTTCCTTCCCGAAATAATCACATCAAGATTTCGTATGTGGGAGCTGTGCCCATCCAAGATTAAAACAACTTGATCTTCTTGAGAAGGCTTTACATACTGTATGAAGTGATTAAGCCAATCACTGAAGATGTCGGCTTGCATCCATCCAGAAGGGTGACAACGAGCAATAGTTCCGGGGGCAACCGTTTAAGAGTTCGGCCTTCATGTTCTTTCTAGGAATACAGTTCAACAGACTAAACGTGTCTTGAAACATAAATTAAAAGAACATCAAAACTACTTAAAAAAGGCCGAATTCCAAAAGTCTTCCATCACGGTCCACTGTTGGGTAAATAACCACAAATTCAACTTTAACGAACCCACTTTACTATGTCAACTAAGTTCCCCACTAACTCGAAGTAGATTTTTTAGAAGGAGTATTATATTAAAGTCATCTTTTCCAATATAGTAAATGACCATAAAATCCACGCCTTTTTTCAGCTGTCCTTGAACCACCTTGCTACCAGAGACGGCACCAACAACAGAGCCTAAGAACAGTGACCGAAATAGCTTTTTAAAATAACTGTTCTGAAGGACGGCAACATGCTTCGTGTTTACAATGTTATTCATCTCCTAGTGAAGACCAACTTGTGGCTGGTTGAAATGCAATTGAGTCCTTCCTTGTGCTTTTATTAGTATTGTACGGAATAAATACGTTGAAAATTGCAATTTATTTTTAACAATTAATGGTGGTACGAAAATTCCCGAGGCACTCATGTGCAATTGGCTTTATTTTGTAATACTAAACCCCGGTCGGTCTTTTTACCATTGTGTTATGTTAAAACACATTTGAGGGGCCCTAATCCCATAAGAACGGCCCTGGGCTACACCATTAGAAATGAGGTACTACACACGAATTCATCAGGTCATATTTCCTCGAAAAATATAAAACAAAAATATAAGAGATGTAGGCTTTGCTTACGATGCAAACGTATCTGCAAAAACTTTACTAAAGAATCGAAAGTTTCAATGAAATCAAAATATATTTTGATGCGAATTTCAACATGTAGTGAATTCTCCCCTACTAATGATTTCAAGGGACATAGCAAAGGGCTGTTAAGCAAAGGCAGTCGTTAATTTCAACGATGTTATTCAGAGAGATATTTTCTGTATGTGAAACACTTCCTGAATCCGGTCGTGACATGAGTAATGTGTTGAAATTGGCGTAAACCACATTCTTTTCCTTTGTCATTTTCTGAGAGCTGAAGCCCTGTAAATGAACCTCCAAAGGTAGATAAAAAACAAAAAAGTAAAGAGAAAAAAAAAAGGAAGGAAAAAAAAGTTAAAAAAAGAAAATCTACGGTATAAGTCAGCAGCTTGTATGATGTAGCACGGACGAGGGTAACGGGCTTAAAAAAAGGCGGGAGGCCCAACTTTCTCTGTTCCTTTCACGGCTTTCTTTATTTGAACAAGACTTCAATGCTGAAATATTTAACCCACGTACAAGTCGGAATACGCAGCGTAGAGCGCCGTTTATCGAAACAAATCGGGACTGATACTGGTTCCCATGATCGAAAACTTACACAGTTGAATCTGTCTATATAACGATACTTAACCTGTTAACTGCGGAATAAAATTTTGTGAAACTCGTTTCACACTGGGGACTTTTTTTCACAGTGATAAGTAATGTCATCACACCATCACGCTAGGATTAAATATATAAGAACTACATAAAACGTAATGCGTTCAACATAATACGGTTAATTTTAATGACGAAAAATGTCGTCATTCGCATTTTGGTAGTCTTATGGGCATGACGAAAAATGTCGTCATTCGTATTTTGGTAGTCTTCCGGGCATGACGAAAAATGTCGTCATGTCCAGTTAACAGGTTAAGACACCTGGAAGAGGTGTCGTTATAGAATAGATTGAATGTGATATACTCTATATCTATCAGAAGCGGGTGAAAATATCGTTATAGACGTATGTCACTGTATAACCGAACATCCCAATATGTATCAAGAGAAACAAGGAAAAAATTTGATGAAAGTGAAGCGTGCACACTCATTTATTAGGAAAATTCTATGTAATTAATCGAATGGAATTCCATAAATGTAATGAAGACGGTGTAATGACATATGCGTACAGTGACAATTGTGAACATGTCAAATTTGGTGGCGCTTGCGTACATGACAAGGCGGTTCAAACTCGGTAGGGGAAAGAGGTGAATTTGCGTACAACATTCGATTTCCCCTGTGTGGCCCCAAAGGTAATCTAATTTTGAGCCCCCTCCTAAATATTTTCCTTATTAAAATAAAAATATAATTTACAACGTGTTTCTTGCGTATAACACTAAGGGAGCGTTCAAATATTACTGGTATAACATTTTGGCCATTTCCAATCCCCACCTCGGTAAGCAAAAATTAACATTAGCCAACATAGGAAAAATAAGCACAACGGTACCCCCCCCCCCGAAATACTCACGTAATACTTGAACTCTTCCTAATAAAAACTCTAATATTTTTTTTTCTCACCCAATAGAATTTCGACCAGTCAGGCGCTGTTCTACATCAGGAGATAAACAACATTGTAATTACGAGGCGTGTTGCCATCATTCGAGACTCTTATTTTATAAGTTGCTGCGGTCGCTGTTCTAAGGCGCTGTTCTTTGTGCAGTCTCTGGTAGCAGGGCGACCCACGCGCGGCTGAAAAATGGTGTGGTTTTATGATCGTTAACTGTAGTGGAAGAGTTGACTTTGATATAATAAGCTTCCAAAAAATCCAGTTCGAGTGAAGACTTTGGTTGATTTAGTAAAGTGGGTCCATTAAAAATTTTGTGGTTATTTTCTCAACAGTGGACGGCGATGAAAAACTTTTGAATTCGGTTTTTGTAACATAGTTTTAATGTTCTTTTAATCTACGTCTAAACTCACGTTTAGTCTGGCTGATATATTAAAGGCCACACTGACAAAATATTTGATAAACTCCCCAACGTTGGGTAAGGGGGAAGCCATCTTTGATTTTTGAAGTAGAAGTTTTTTTACACAGGGAAAAAAAATTGCGTGAAATTTTTTTTTTTTTTTTAAATTTTGCCACCGCAAAACTAAGTTGTGGAAAAAACGTAAGAGTAACGACATCTGAGAAATCACCTATGGATTAGTTGGAGAGGGTTGTGATGGGGCGAGGTCAGTTTCGCTAGTACCCGATCGATAATGTTGTGGTTAAAATCCCTGTCAACAGCGATGAGTTTGAAAACTCATAATTCCTGGGCCAGCAGTGCAATATAGTTGTATAGCCAGAAAAACAAAAGTGTAAAATGACGCCATCTTTTGCTTAACAGGACGGCAAGATTTGGCATGCGGAGGGAGGGAAACTGAGGACGGCTTCCGAAATACTGTAGTAACAAAGTAATTATGCGATTTAGTGATAAATACATCAAGAAAGGAGAGCGAATTATTCTTTTCGATTTCAAAAGAAAATTCCACGTACTGATCAATAGAATTAATTAAAGAAAGCATGGATTGGATTGGATTGGATTGGATTGGATGTTTCCGGGGATCCATCCCAAAGGATGTAAACGTCATTGACGTACCTCGTCACAATTTAAAAGGGATTTTCTAATATTATAGCATAGTTATAAAAATGAATTAAACCTAACTGTGCCAATAACAAGTTGAACACCGACGCAAAAAATGAAGAAGCGTCAAAACTAATTTTCTGAAAATTAAAATGGCAAAAGTTTAGTGTGGCCTGCCTCATGGAGATGATGGTTGTTTCTTAGCCGAAATAATGGTTACACACATATAATAACTGGAGTGCGCAGTGGGAGGGTTTTATAAGGGCAAAAAAGATTTACGATTTTGCTGCCTGTAGGCCGCCTTGTTTCATCAATATGACCAGAGGTTTAACTATGATTTTAGAGCTCCTGGTGTTTATTTCAAATCCCTGTTTTCGCAAGTATTCGCGATTTTAGTGCCTTTTGAATCTCTTTAAATGCTGCATTTGGCACTGCTCCGCTTGCTGATGTCACATCACATCTCTGAATATAACAAATAAAATCCGTAGGTATCCGATATTCTGTAATATATCCGAGCTATCAATCCGGTTGTAAATGCCCACCACTGAACGCACCGGCCCTTTTAAATACTTCTCGCATCGCAGTTCATACACGCGTTACATACCTCCACAATGCTCATTGGTGCTGTACGTTTGATCATTTGCATAACCTGCCAAACCACATTTGCATGCTGAGTTTCGTAGTTGTGGCTCAATTCTTTCTGGGTGCATATATTTTATTGCAACAGAGTGTATTTAGAGGCATATAACTAATCACTGTGAAAAGGAAAAGCTGTCATGGGAGCTGCCTGGAGGGAGGCTCAAATTCGCGAATTCTTGTGAAAAGGCGAATTTAAAATAACCACCAGGGGGTGTCAAATTAAAAATTTTACAAATGCGAAAAAATCTTCGTTATACCTTTAGTTACGTTTGATAAGATTAGGAGGCAAAATATGCCAACCTACGAGCGGCAGAATCGTAAATCTGCCCTTGTATACATGCAATAAACTATGCCTTTCAGTTATTCTTTCTTTTACAGAAAACCTCATTTCAACAGACTGATTCATTTATGTGTTATGTGTTTTTATAATAATTAAGAATTTTCTCGTATAACCCTATACATTCGTCACTGAAACATAATCTATCAATTCTTAATTGCAATTTATTGATTTTGTATATTTCAGCAATTACAGTCGAAACTGCGCATATGCCACTCGCATATATGTGAAAATCGCATATATGCAAAAAATATAGTCTCAAATTTTCTCTTATCTTTTTAATGTTATCTAAACCAGCTTAATTGCGATTTTATACATGCAAAACCTCATACATGCAAGTATTTTTGAAGCCAAACGAATGTTTTATTATAGAATTTAAACCGGATATATGCAAACATTATGAAAAAGTTTTCATCCACAGTGAATGTGTAGTTGGCAACTCTATTTTTAAGGATTGGCTTTCCCCATTAAAAATAGCTGTCAACCCTTGTCGAAGTTTCCCATACCAGCTTATTTATGGTTTTCTTTATGCCTCCCTCCCTTTCTAATAATCATAAATAATAAATGGATTTTATTTATCACAGGAGACATACAATGCACACAATCTGTAAAGACATGTTTATATATTACATTAGACAAGTCACATGTGCAATAAATCGCATGTACTGACATACACAACATGCCCGTGTTCGGAATCACTATCAAAATTTGTTTTTGCAATTGGCGCAGTGAATTCACCTTTCGTGTTTTATGCATTTATAAAATTCCTAATCTATTTCCAAGTTTTTTTGCTTTCTTCTTCTGCACTTTTCAGTTTATATTTATTGTGAACATGGCAGATGAAAAGAAACGACGTATCTGCTTAAATATTGATCAAAAGTTGGCGATTTTAAATTCTTTGAAATCAAATAATAAGACAAAGATAGAAATAACAAAAGAATATGGTTATCATTTGTCCACTGTTTTCCACAAATACAGTGCATATATTTACATGAGTACTACATTACTGCTTGTTATTTTTATTAATAGAGTAATAATACTGTGCATTATAAATATTGAAATAAATAATGTGTATGATTTATAAAATTAGAAATAAGAATATCTAATTTAATAATAAAATTCAATAAAAATTTAATGAGCAAATTATTTGCACGCTATAGTTCAGAGAATACCGCTTTTATGTAAAACCCGCTTATATGCATAAAATTTAGTTGTCGCGTCCATTTGAATATACGTATGCGGTTTCTACTGTAATTACGATAATGTAATTAATGAATTAATAGGATGGATCACCATATATTATTGATATGACACATCACCCGAAACCGAGATAATCATGTTATAATAATAATGTTATATATATATATATATATATATATAGTGTGTGTGGCATCTGGGTGCCTTGAAACAGATGAGCAGGAAATAGAAACGTCGAACTTGTGTTTTGCTTGACATAGAATATTCGAAATTATAGGGGCCAGAATGAAAGACGTTCTCCCTTACTTCAAAAGCTTGTTACTCCACTGATTTAGAATGATAGCATGTCACAAAATAATATATAAATTATATAAATACTTCAAAGAAGACACTCCGAAGTATTTATAGACGACTAGGCATTTCAAGACAGATATATCGTAAGATCTAGAAAGAATAAACACGTAGGCGACTAAAATTAGGCGTCGAGCACGAACGGAAGAAGAGTTTCGTTTTTTTAAGGGCATCAAAAATGAACTGCAGCTGTTTGTCGAAACAAAGTTGCTTTCATATATTACAAAGACAAAAATTTCTCTTAAAATGACATTTGAAACATCACTTCTTGTGTCCTCTGTAGCTTATACCATTTTTTTAGAATTTTCGGCTGCTTCGAGCAAAAAAATCTTGTTATAATTTTTTAGCATTAATTTAAAGATGATGGGAAGAAGATGGATCTGTAAATAGGTAGAAATAGAGTGGAAAATCTTGAGGTATTTAACGTTGAGGCTGAAATTAAAAATCTCCCCTCTCTCTCTCTCTCTCTTTCTAATTGCCATACAATATACATAGCTTTCTCTAATTATGAAAAGTGGAAAAAAAAAGCCTGCAGTAGCGTATTCCCCTAAAGTACCTTAAATCCGGGTTCAACCCCAACGTGCATAAGAAAAAAAAATAATAAATTACCGAATAACTACTCATTGTAGTCCAAGCATTGGTTCCCTGGGATAATGATTGTCGAACTTTCCATCTCACGGAACAAGTAGTGTAGAAATGGGAGGGTCTTAGGAGCTCACGCCCCCCTTTGGATATCGAAACACATCACTTTCGCTAAGGCTGCATCACATAACCTTCTATGAAGCCCCTTGAGGGCCGGCCCCTCCATGAGTTTTGAATTGCTACGCTGCTGTACGGAACCCTGACAACATGTCTAGTCACGAAACACCTCTACAAACATTACTTAAGGAAAACGTAAGGAGTAATACTTTTTTTTGTTAGCCCAAGAGAGAGGCCCCTCGGCTCCCTACGTGGATGCGCCACTGCTGGCGTATCGGTAACGAACTCGTCTGTTGTTCCTTTAACCTGGATTCCATTTCCAGTGGTAGAATCCTTTCCATTTTTCTATCCACCCTAGCCCAGAATTTAGTTAGGTCTTTAGCAGTGGAGGTTCGAATTCCTCGGAAAAGTGCAGGTCGCGACGCAACATAATATTTGCCATAAAAACGTAAACAGTAAGTAAAAAGTAGGGGGTGTTGCCAGTTACCCACTATATATATATATAATAATAAAAGAAAATTGCGAAGTTAATGTCTCAAATTTAGTAAAGAATATAGCCCCCCTTTTTCATATTTTTTATATAAGCTCATTGCACTTTCTGAAAGGACCCGTGTTGATCTTCTTTACCATAAGCCTTAGGACTGATTTTTCTTACTTTCCGCAGATTTGCAAATCAGCAGTCAATGAAAAATCTGGACAATGTTCAAAGAAGTCAGTGTTTAGTAGAAGTTGGTTATACAGTCGAACCTCGTTAACATGAATACTTGGGGACGGAGAGACAGAAAATATATTCGTGTTACTTTGTAAGAATGGTACTGCATTACTAACTTATTTATTCCCTCTCTGATTATTATATATATATTTTTTTTTTTGCCAATATTATATACAGGGAGAGTTTAATCCAGCGTACCTCCGATATTATTTTTGAAATTCTTATGTTATTACAAGCCTATTTTCAAATCATTACTGGGTCGAAAATGGAATTTTATAGTTTTTTTTTTAAATTTTTTCGAGCGGACTATATTTGCTGATTCAGTGAATCATAGGTTAGTGGAGGCCAACCTTATTTTTAAGATTACATGCCCACTTGGCGCGATATTCCATTTGTTGAACCAAATTAGTATAAGATTTATTACGGCAAAATATTTTATGACTATTTTATGATTTACCATTGGTTTTATGACTATTCAACACGGAATAGACCGGAACTGAATGATTTCATATTTTGGATAGAAACTGAATACTCAATAATAAATTCGATGGAAGTGAATTGTGAAAACAGTATAATCTGCAGCATTCGCCAAGAAAGTACGCTAAACATTTAAAAGGAAACAAACCAGTTTGGCTGACATTATTTCGCGGAAACATTCACTCGCGGGATTCAAAATAAAATGAATGCTTCTCTTATGTACAAACTGAATTGCAACTTGCAATGTGATTATAAAAATTAAAGTAATTTGTTTTCTGCTATGACTTTCAGAAATAAAACAAAAATAATATAGAACTTCAATTTAACAAATAGAGAAAAAAATAACTTTACAGCTACTTCAAAATCTAATACGTTTAAATTTAACAAGTTAACGCTAGCTCTGTATTACTGGACGTATTCTAAACTTTTAGAATACATCCCGCATTAGGGTTTCACATTTTTCGACCAACTAGCTGCTGTCTTGCCACATATTGCCAAAAGAGTTGGAATTGGCGCTAATTTTCATACATTAAGGATTTTAATGTGTCTACATTAAGCTCAATTAAATTCGTTAGATTCGGCATGTGAGCTCCGAGGGTGGAGGGGTTACTTGTGAGTTTTCCTGACTTTCTCAGTCTGTAATGTAAATATGAGCCAATCTCCTAAAAATTCCTCCAATGAGGCAATCCTCTCTATCTCTCCAAGGGGAGCCGGTGCTTACACGTTTTCTCTCACTACCCAGGTCTTGTAATAACTTGAGAAAAGCAAGAAAAGTTGAATATCATATTCAAATGTAGCCTTCTTATAAAGACTGAAGTATAGGAAGGGGCAACATGGGGTGAAATCCGGGCCCCACCACAAGTAATTAATACACAACGTGTTTTTGTACGACAAAAAGAGGAATCTTGACTTCATGCCAGTGGAACTCGTAACATGTCTTATGTTCAGTGTATCTATTGGATAAAGTTAAAGAAAATACAATGTTTCAGTAACGTACGCAAACATTTTATAAGGGGCTATGGGTGTACTAAGAGGTGGGGAGAGTTTCGGCAGTCAAAATTTAATTGTGTACAGTAAAACGAAAGAGTAATGGGGTTATGTACCCACCAACCCCTCCCCCCGTGTGCTTTTACAAATAACTTTAATATTACAACTACCAAATGTTCAGGGCCGGACATTAGCTGAAGCCATTCCTCTCTCCCCCAAAACCGAGCAGTTTTTAAACACAAAAAGATATACTACTCATGCTAGGTTATATAAAAAGTGATCGCGAACTTGTTTTACAACTTCGTAATAATTTTATGAAAGACGCTGATTGGAGCGGAGCTTGCCTACCCTCTACCCACAAAAGAAAAGAAGAAAGTAGATGCGTTTCGGAACCATTAGGTAGTTGTAATATCATTAATCAGATAATAACAATTATAAACACTGTATTAGGGCAAAAATCACTGAATTAAAAAATTATAGGAAGGTGCATAAGCATTACCAGGAAGTTAGAGTGGTGGGGGGAGAGAGTGCGGTATATTTTAACACAAAATCCAGAATATTAACCATGTTGAAAAAAAAATGCATGTTAAAACATAGGCGATAGAGGTCAACCACAGCGACCCCGTCCAGAGAGTATGCAAATAGGACCGATTCTAAATGTTCTCTATTGCATAATTTTTAAAAACTGAGGTTTTTTATATTTATTAATTAAGGAGAGATTTAAGAAATAGCGATATGCCGCCAATTCTAATAAACTGATCATTCTCGCGCGTAAGAATATTGTAAATTTTATTTTCGTTGTTCTTTTGATTTGAATTTGAAATTCTGAAAAACTACGTGAAACAACCCCTGTCCCCAAAGGTCTGGTCCAGGCAGGGAGCATGCGCCCCCCCCGAGAACAAGAAATTAACATTAAAAATTATCATTTTCAAGTAAAAAATACTTAAAACTATATAAGTGAAATTTTCAAGTTTTGCGCCCTCACTGAACTTTTGTTCTGCATCCGCCCTTGCCGCTAATATCCAAAAAATCGTCGTCAAATAAACTAAATTTATAAAAATATCGTTATTATATCTTATAATAATGCACATAAGGTAGGCTAATCATAAATGTCGCCCCTTTACGATCCTCCGCGATTTTCCGCTGCATTTAAGGGGGCGAAACGACAGAATTTTATTTCTTTCTGCTAGTACGGCAGGAGAGGTGTCATGGGCGTAACTAGCTTCGAAGTCTAGGCGGCTAACTTTTTTCTAGGGGTATGCTGACCCATTTTTAAGGGGGGAGGGGGCTAAACCGTATACCTCAGGAAGAAATTTTCTTGGGGGTTAGCCCCCTAGTTACGCCAATGGAGGGGGGGCGACAAAAATCGTTGTGCCCAGGGCGCTTTGTAGCACATAAATCCGGCCCTGCAACCTAGCAGTAGTAATATTTTTATCTTTTTGTGTTTTTAAAAACTGCTTGGTTGGGGGACGGGGAGGAATGGCTTCAACTAATGTCCGGCCCTGAACATTTGGTAGTTGTAACATAAAAACTATTTATAATAGCACCCGGGGGGAGGGGTTGATGGGGTCGTAACCCCACTGACCTTTTGTTTTCCTGTATACAATTAAATTTTGATTGTCGAAACTCTCCCCGCTTCTTAGTACACCCATAACCCCTTATAAAATGTTTGCGTACGTTACCGAAACATTGTATTTTCTTTCACTTTATCCAATAGATACACTGAACAAGAGACACGTTACCAGTTCCACTGGCACAAAGTCAAGATTCCTCTGTTTATCGTACAAAAATGCGTTGCCTATTAATTACTTGTGGTGGAGCCCGGACTTCACATTATGTTACCCCCCACCCCCACCTTTCCTATACTTCGGCCTTTATAAGACGGCTAAATTTGAATATGATATTCAATTTTTCTTACTTTTCTCAAGTTATTACAGGATTTGGAAAGATGGGGGGAAGCGTGTAGGTACCGGCCCCCCTTGGAGATATAGAGAGGATTGCATTATTGGAGGAATTTTTATAGCAGATTGGCTAGTATTTACATTACAGACTGAGAAAATCAGGAAAACTCACAAGTAAACCCCCATCCTCAAAGCTCACATGCCGAATTTAACGAATTTAATTGAGCTTAATGCAGATATATTAAAATCCTTAATGTATGAAAATGAGCAGCTATATCCCCCTGGAAATCGAGAAATTAAGTGTTAAAAGTTAAAATAGAGCCAATTGAAACCTTTTTGGCAACACGTGGCGGGATAGCTAGTTGGTCGAAAAATGTGAAAAAGCGAACGCGGGATGTATTCTAAAAGTTTACAATACGCTCAGTAATACAGAGCTAGCGTTAACTTTTTAAATTTAAACGTATTAGATTTTGAAGTAGCTGTAAAGTTATTTTTTTCTCTATTCGTTAAATTGAAGTTCTATATTCTTTTTATTTTATTTCTGAAAGTTATAGCAGAAAACAAATTACTTTAATTTTTATAATCACATTGCAAGTTACAATTCAATTCGTGCATAAGAGAAGCATTCATTTTATTTTGAATCCCACATGTGAATGCTTTCGCAAAATAATTTCAACCAAACTGGTTTGTTTTCTTCAGGAAATTGCATTTAAGTGTCTAGCGAGTTTCTTGATGAACGCTGCAGATTACACTTTTTAATTATTAATTTTACGCTATTTTATTATTAACAATTAACTCTAATTTATTATTGAGTATTCAGTTTCTATCCAAAATATGAAATCATTCAGTTCCGGTCTATTCCGTGTTGAATAGTCATAAAGCCAATAACTAAACCTATTTTTCGTCAAAAATGGAACGAAATACTGCCGTAATACATCTTATACTAATTTGGCTGAACATGTCGAATGTCTCGTCAAATGGGCGTGAAATCTTGAAAAGAAGGTTGGCCTCCCCTAACCCATGATTGGCTGAATCAACAAACATGGTCCGCTCGAAAAAATTAAAAAAACAAAAAAATATAAAATTCCATTTTTCGACCCAACAATGATTTGCAAATAGGCTTATAATAACATAAGGATTTCAAAAATGTATCGGAGGTGCGGTGGATTAAACTCACCCTGTATATATAGGGCAAACATACCTAATTTCGCCGTACTCATTATAGTTTGTTTAATAAATAATGAAAGTGTGTAAAATTATTTTGACCGCAGGTTCATAAATGCCGGTATGCCTTCTATAAAACAATATTATTTTCAGATCTGTAGCATTATTAGTTCTGAAGCAAATTGGGTTTATATGGAAAATTCGGAAAAATTTTACATAATCTTGAATATTTTGACATGGTATGTTATTATTTGTGATCAAAATTTCAAAAATTGTTTGTGGTGCATAGCTCAGTAGCACTTTTGTAGAGGAAAAAACTGGCTATCATATGATTTTCAAAATTCTTTGATATAAGGTGTGTCCCACCGAAATAAAGCCACCGTGATTATATGCCGTAACTGGACACGAAACAAACCAATAAGAACGAAACAAATATATTAAGAAAGTCTATATACAAATACATATTTGCAAGGAGTAACTCACTCCCTGCCCCACCTGGGCAGGAAAAAAAAATGAATGTGTAAAAAAGAGAGCAGAAAAAGTGTCCCGCCGAAATAAAGCCACCATCCCTATTAGTGTTTTAGGTAACTCTCAATATTCGAGCTGCTACAGGTAAACAGGTTTATGACGTCAGGAAGTTGTCAAATAACTTACCTGTTCTATCCCAGTCGAATGTTGACTTCAGAAGGTTGTATTTTCTATTTCTCCTGCAGTATTGCAATGGGAAAACGAACCCAGCTATCAGAGTTCGAGAAAGGCCAGCTAACAGCTTTTAAGGAACAAAGTCTTTCATATAGACAAATATCTAAGCAAATCAAACGATCTAAAACCGTAATAGACAATTTTGTGAATCAGGGCAATGCGTACAGGTATAAAAAAAGGAGGTGTACAGGCAGAAAAATGACTTCCAGGCAGGAAAGAGATATTGTGCATCGTCTTTCACAAGGTGGTATTTCTCTCAGACAATTGGCCAAAGAGGATAACATCCCTGTGACAAAATCAACTCTGTCACGGATTGTAAAATATACAAAAAACTTCCAATATAAAAAAGGAAACAGCAGCCCATGTTGAAAGCTATCCACAAGCAAAGGATAGTAGATTGGGCCAAATATCATCAAACCTGGAAAGACCAGTGGCATCGTGTTATATTCTCAGATGAGAAAAAACTTAATTTGTATGGCCCAGACGGCCTTGCACTCTGTTGGCGTGACATGAGGGAAGAAGAGGAAATCTTCTCCAAAAGATAATAAGGTGGAGGCTCATTAATGGTGTGGGGAGGCTTCGGCTATGGTGGTAAACTTAACCTGGCTTTCCCCTTAGGCCGCATAAAGGCTACCGATTACCAAGAAATGCTAGAAATCCAGTTACTGCCATTTGCAGAGAGAATTGGTGGCCCAAGTTGGATTTTCCAGCAGGACAACGCCCCCATTCACGTTGCAAAACCCTCTTGTGAATGTTTTTTGCATAATGGGGTACATGTCATGGAATGACTCGCCCTTTCCCTTGATCTTATTTCCCAAGAAAATGTGTGGGGGTAACCTCAGTAGGGCTGTATATGCCAATGGCAGACAGTTTCAGTCTGTGGCAGAATTGAAGGCTGCCATCATTGAAGTCTGGGATAATATTGATGCCATTGTCCTCCAGGGATTGGTAAATGGTATGCCACATCGTGTTTTCCAAGTCATATATAATCATGGCGGATATATTGGCTATTAACAGTAGTGGCTTTATTTCGGCGGGACACTTTTTCCCCTCTTTTTTTACACGTTCATTTTTTTTCCTGCCCAGGTGGGGCAGGGAGTGAGTTACTCCTTGTAAATATGTATTTGTATATAGACTTTCTTAATATATTTGCTGCGTTCTTATTGGTTTGTTTCGTTGCCAGTCATGGCACACAATCACGGTGGCTTTATTTCGGTGGGACACAACTTAGAGTAATATTACATTGTTTGGCCGGTGGCTAATTTTTTCGTTTCGGTGACAGAAAAACTAAGGTATACTGTTCGTAATGTTTATCGCCCAAACCGTACTTCAATATGATGATTTTTCATTTTTTTATGAATTTATTAAATTCATACGTACTTTTGGTTGATCCTGTACATAACAAGAGTGCCTTCAAAAATATTCTTTTAAAAAAACAGTATTTACTACTACGTTAAATAGTTAGGGCTTTTTTTTTTTTTTTTCAAATCAGCCGTCGCAGTATCCCAAGTTTCGATTATCTGCACTGCCTTCGGTCCCAACCGGTAATTAGCGCTATATTGTATATCTGTTTTAAATTCAAAATAAATTCTTTTAATGAAATAATTTCTTGAATTAAATGCTCGTCTAAAACATTTGTTATAAAATGCTATAAAATCCCATATTTGTTTTTCTGATTAATTCTTTTTTTTTTTTTACATAAAAACTTCAAATAATTTAAGATGTATTCTTAATTTCTCTTCTGTTTTCATAATAACTGTATTAGATACACAATATTAAGTTAGTAGTTTTCCCTGAAATCGTTTTGTCCTCATTTCTCCCTTCTGGGCCCCTTGTTTAGCCCCGGGGCAGGGTGATTAAATAAGAGGGGTGAGGGCTGTGGTTCCGGCGCAAGTGCCCGTTCGGCGCAGGTGTCCCTAATCCTTACTCAACAATACACATAACCAAATTACTACGAAGTCCATTCCGTGCAATACAGAGTACGTACATATATTTTTGTATGTTCGATATCTACCATTTGTATCGATTTCTCTTTTGCAGCTGGCGTATAATAGCAAATAATTATGAGCGTTTTGCCGTAAACTTTGAACGAATATCTAATGAATAAATAAATGAATGAACAAACGAACCAACCAAGTAAGCAGCCAGCCGGTTAGTCAGTCAGTTAGTTAGTTAGCTTGATTGATTGATTGATTGATATTTCGGTTAAAGCGGATTCCGGTTAACCGGTTAAGCGAAGTTTAGATAATCGAGGTTCTATTATATAGCCTATATTATAGAAAATCTTTATTCTTAGGGCTCATGACCCCCCACCCCCGCCTCAAATGATTTAGAAAACTCTGCGCTTATGGACATGGCAACATGTTCTTGTCATATAGGCTGTTCATAACACTACAGGCCACATGTAGTTGGATACGGTCATGATGAAGGATGATGTCAGAAACGGTTTATGATGAATATAAGATGCGAGGGCATGGAGGTGGGGGAGGACGAACAAACGTGTACTTACCAATACAATATTTAAAAAAAATAAATAAATAAAGGAATAGTCCACATGCAGAAAAGCAAACTAATTATCATAGATCAGAAAATATCATCCTCAATTAAAATAAAATTCCCAGTCGACACATTAGTGGACTTCGATGACGTTTTATTTCCCATGAATAATCGAAATTCGCGATGTCCAAAAAATGTTTACGTGGATGTATACGATCTATTATACGGAAATGCAGGCCAACTATTGTGGAGCTGACAATAGGAGGCCCCATTGTCCGACTCAAATTAGCCACTACAGGAAATTAGTTCGGATAGCAGTTAAAAGACAATACTGCTCTTTCTTTGTCCACTTCCCGTTTTTGTTTCGTCGTGCGCAGTCTATTGTTTCACAAATGGCATGTCTTAACGTAACATCTTAAAATGCGGAATCATATTCAATCTAAACTAATACAAAAGCCTAGCGACAAAGTATGTTGGAATTAATAAACAAATTTCTAACTATATACAAGGCCGCCATTGAGGTGAGGATACGGGTGCTGCAGTATTGGGGTCCGGAGCATTACGGGGCCCCGAGACGATAATTTTTTTTTTACCCGGGTTTGGAGTTTGTAGGGGCCCCATGATGCTGAATACTTAAAAAAAATTAGAAAGAAATAGAAGATAGGATGAGTTCTGGCAGGGCCGTGTGTGGGTATGCAGGTTGTGCCCCCACGAAGGCGCTTGATCAGGAGGGGCACCATTTCAAGATAAATCGTAAATTTTTATACAATGTATTAAGATAAATTACACGTAGTTAAATCAATTAAGGCGATAAATGGTAATTTTTTTTTATTCCATTCGTGAGGGAAAACTTTGCTGCAAAAATTGCATAATTTAAAATAAATAGTAAGGCAATAAAAAATGAAAAGTAAACAACGGATTAGCGTCGTTGCCTTGACATACTACTACTACGCGAATAGTAAACAGACTCGAATTTACGGCGAAAGGCACCTCGATCCGTATTTCGTCGAGCGCTTTTTTAAGGTGACATACTGTGCATTCGCGCTCAGTTGGCGCGTGATACCGTTAGCAGACTGGTTAGTCCATTGCAGTTTAGGGAAGGCCGTCTTGGAGGAACTGGTTTTTCCCACATGAAAAACCAGTTTCGGCAAGATGCCCTTCCCTAAGCTGCAATGGACTAACCTGTCTGCTAACGGTTATCAGGCGTCAGGTCTGCGCGAACGCACAATACTAGTGAAAATTTTGAATTTTGTATAAAATGTTTGTTTGTTTTTTAATTAAA
>QLNU02014176.1:67827863-67846368 GCA_006491805.2 Dysdera silvatica
GAAGAATTTGCGCTACATAGTATTTCAGTTCCTATCCTATTTTCTTTTGGTGTTCGCTAAATAATTATTCCTAATTAACACATAATACTCGGATACATGGCAACACTCTATGTATGTGTGTGTCTGTCTGTCTGTATGTGTGTGTCTGTCTGTCTGAATGTATTGTCTGTCTGTCTGAATGTATGAATGAATGATGGATGTTTGTAAAAATTGCAACACCATGAAGGACTCGTCCGAATTGAATGAAATTTAATGTACAAACGACCTGTGTTGATACAAATAAACGATTAAAATTACAAAGCAAAAAAACAATATTACATGTCGAAAATCAGTATTTGGTGAAGCCACCACGCGCTGCAATAAGTGATGCTATACGACGTGGCATGGAATCAAACAGATGTTGAATGTGTGCCTGAGGAAGAGCATTCCAGATTGCTTGTATGCGACCCCAAAGTTCATCTGTAGTAGCTATGGGACGAGGATCACGAGCGAGACGCCGACCAACGAAATCCCACACATGTTCAATCGGCGACATATCCGGCGAATAGGCAGGCCAAGGAAGAAGCTGTATCTGTTGTGATGAAAAGAAGTCTTGAACATTCCTGGCAATATGTGGGCGGGCATTGTCCTGTTGAAATACAGCTCCGGGAATGCCTTGAAGGAAGGGAAAAACTTCGGGCTCCAGAACTTCATTGATGGGTGGTTAAAGTTTGATGCGGCACAGATACAGGTCGTGACGTCACGAGTATTTCCATTTCGGTGCTGCGATTGCTTAAGGAATTTTTTTGCCAGCGTCTACATTGTTGGGGCAGCTCTCTTACGCTAGTTGGTGCTTCTGCGTTGACCTCACTGGTTGACGTGTTTGCTAGGTCATTGGCGACTTCATCTCTTAACCTTTGTAGTATGGGCTCTGCTAGGAGGTTTCTGGTTATTATGTTCCTGCGTTGGGTTGTTATCCTTTCTATACTGATGTCCAGGTGTGGGTACTGTTGTGCGAATTTGGCGTGAAGTGTGGGTCTGTAATTTGTCATGTCTGTTTCCAGCTTTGTAATCGTATAGTAGGTGCGCATGATGTAGGTGTTCATATCTATTGTCCATGACATGCGCTGGCGTGGTCTTTCAGCCCTAGTGGTTGCACCTATACTAGGCTGCAAAGCACTTTGGGCTGTGTTGGTTCTAGTAGCCGTACAGTTGGAGGCGCCGCTACAACCGCCGACACCTCCAAGGAGAGACTGTTGCATATTTTTCGAACTGGCCCCTCTGCTTAAAACTCGAACGCGGTTCTGATTTAAGAGCGCGACAACCGATGCTCCATTCATATTTTCATTATGGTTCATATCATCAGAGTCTGAGATAGCCTTTTTCACGCCGCCGGGGCACCGGGGTGGCATCCCAACGTCATTCCCGGTGCTGTTGTGGAGTCAGTTGACTATAAATCCGGTTATGATGATGGGATATGATAAAATACATGCAAAAATAGTTAGAGAATGTGTAGACCTACTGGTTGAACCTTTGTTGGTCATATTTGATGAAATAATAGATACTGAGGAATTTACAACTGAAATGAAAATATCTAAAGCAGTACCTATTCCTAAAAAAAGGGAAAGATGGATAATATTGAAAACTATAGACCAATAGCAATAATTGCACTATTTGCTAAATTATTTGAAAATCTACTGTATAAAAGAATAATTGAATTTAGAGGAAAAACAGCATAATGAATAAAAATTAATTTGGTTTTAGAAAAGGAAAATCAACGGAGGGATCACTGCTTAGAACAATTGAAAAAGTACAAGACGCAATTGAAAATAAGGAAAATGGAATTGGCATATTTTATGATTTAAGCAAGGCATTTGATGTAATAAATATAACGATATTAACAGAAAAATTGAAAACTTATGGATTAGGGGGAAAAAATCAATAATTTCTTAAGTAGTTATATAAGGGATAGAAAACAATTAGTTTGTGTCAAGTGAATAATATCAGAGCTACTGACAAATAATTATGGAGTACCCCAGGGATTCATTACGGGGCCACTGCTATATTCGTTATATGTTAATGTTATATATCGGACACATTATCTTGTTCGCAGATGACACAAGCGTGATTTTAACTGATAGTGACTAAATGAAACTGATGGAAGTGAGTATAAGAGAAATTTAAAAATACGAAAAATGGTTTAATGTTAATCAGATGAAGCTAAACGTAGAAAAAACCAAAGTAATGCCATTTTCAAGTAAGAATAAAATGTACATAAAGATATAAAGAATATTTGAATTACAGATAATAATAAAAAAATTGAAATTGTTGATAAAATTGAATTCTTAGGAATTCAATTAACTAATAAATCGAACTGGAATGACCATATAGATAAAACAGCAAACAAAATAAGTAAAAGCTTAGGAATTCTAAGAAGAATTAATACAACAATAAGGGAAAAAACTAGCGTACACAATCATCTACAATCATCTGACATACTGTAATTGCTTATTGGGGAACTTATGCTCGGTAAATAAAAATGTGTTGAGAAGTAAGTATTCAGTAAAAAAACCATTGAAATTAAGTGATAAAAGACGAAACTGGAAAAACTTATTTTTCAAGTACAATATATTACCAATAGAACATTTACACGAATACAGTGTCTTGGTACAAATGTATAAAAAAAATAAGGGAAGGCAATCACACTGAACTTATAAGAATAAAATTAAATGAAAAGACAGAAATACACGTCGTAAATACAATGATCTATTACTCCCAAAAATAAGGACCGAAGTAGGAAGGAATAATGTAAATTAAAAAGGTGCAAAACTTTGGAATGAACTACCAGAGGAATTCAAAAAATTGAAAAGTAAATAAACATTTAAAAAAGTCTAAGAAAATATTGGATATAAGGTAATGGAAACTAAAAAAAATGGAAAAATGGAAAAACATAGTGAAAGAATGTGATTCACAATTAGTTGTGTGTCATCTTTGGAATCAGGTTGTGATCTTAAGGTCCTAGGTACGCTATATCCTTTCTGATATTTTCTTGAGACCTTTCATTGTAGAGTCTAATATGATGTACTTTTAGTATATATTGTCGGTATTATCGCTGTAGTTAAACAGTATATTGCTATTATGATTTTACAAATGAAGAATAAATAAAGCAGGGATTTGATTTGAATATTCTGTATTGTGTGTTGAAATAAACCTCAACCCCTCTCCCACTCTAACTTTCTGGTAATGCTTATACACAGTCCTGTAAATTTCGAATTCAGTGTAAATTTTGAAATCAGTTTTGCCCTAATACAATTCTGATAATTGTCATCATCTGATTGATGATATTACAACTAATCAATGATTCTGAAGCGCATCTCTCTCTTTTTTTCTTTTTTTTTTGTGGGTAGAGGGTAGTCAAGCTATGCTCCAATCAGAGACTTTTGTAAAATTATTACAAAGTTGTAAATCAAGTTCGTGAGCACTTTTTGTACAACCTATCAGTAGTAATATTTTTATCTTTTTGTGTTTAAAAACTGCTTGGTTGTGGAAAGGGGAGAAATGGCTTCGGCTAATGTCCGGCCCTGAATATTTGGTAGTTGTAACATAAAAACTATTTGTAATAGCACCGGGAGCAGGGGTTAGTCATAACCCCATTGACTTTCCATTTTCCTGTATATAATTAAATTTTGATTGCCGAATCCCTCCCCACCTCTTAGTACACCCATAACCCCTTATAAAATGTTTGCGTACGTTACTGAAACATTGTATTTTCTTTCACTTTATCCAATAGATACACTGAACATAAGACACGTTACGAGTTCCACTGGCACAAAGTCAAGATTCCTCTTTTTCTCGTACAAAAATACGTTGCCTATTAACTACGTGTGGTGGGGGCCTGGACTTCACCCTATGTTGCCCCCTCCTATACTTCGGTCTTTATAAGAAGGCTAAATTTGAATATAATATTCAATTTTTGTTGCTTTTCTCAAGTTATTAAAGGACTTAGGAAGTGGGGAGAAGCGTGTAAGCACCGGCTCCCCTTGGAGAGATAGAGAGGATTGCCTCATTAGAGGAATTTTTAGGAGATTGGCTCGTATTTAGATTACAGACTGAGAAAGTCAGGAAAACTCACAAGTAACCCCTCCCCCACTTCCTCGGAGCTCACATGCCGAATCTAACGAATTTAATTGAGCTTAATGTGGACAGATTAAAATCCTTAATGTATGAAAATTAGCGGCTATAGACCCTTGGAAATCGAGAAATTAAATATTAAAAGGTAGTTAAAATAGCGCCAATTGCAACCCTTTTGGCAACACGTAGCAAAATAGATAGTTGGTCAAAAAAATGTGTGGAAAAGCGAACACGGGGTGCATTCTAAAAGATTAGAATACGTTCAGTAATACAGAACTGGCATTAACTTGTTAAATTTACACGTATTCGATTTTGACGTAGCTGTAAAGTTCTTTTTTTTTCGCTGTTCGTAAAATTGAAGTTCTATATCCTTTTTATTTTATTTTTGAAAGTCACATCAGAAAACAATTTACTTTAATTTTTATAATCGCATTGCAAGTTGCAATTTGTGCATAAGAGAGACATTCATTTTTATTTCGAATTCCGCACGTGAATGTTTTCGTGAAATAATTTCAGCCAAACTAGTTTGTTTACTTTCGAAAATTGCATTTAAGAGTTTGGCGAGCTTTCTTGGCGAATGCTATAGATTACAATTCACTTCTACCCAATTTATTATATGCGTAATCAGTTTCTAGCCAAAATATGAAATCATTCCGTTCAGTCTATTCTGTGTTGAATAGTCATAAAACCAATAATTAAACTTATTTTCTTGGAACGAAATACTGCCGTAATAAATCTTATACTAATTTGGTTCAACAAATGGAATATCGCGCCAAGTGGGCATGTAATCTTAAAAATAAGGTTGGCCTCCACTAACCTATGATTCACTGAATCAGCAAATATAGTCCGCTCGAAAAAATTAAAAAAAGCATATAAAATTCAATTTTTTCGACCCAACAATGATTTGCAAATGGGCTTATAATAACATAAGAATTAAAAAATGTATCGGAGGTGCGGTGGACTAAACTCACCCTGTATATATTATCGTTCGGAAGAAACAGCTTCCTCCCGGAGAGAAAGTGACCTCTATATCCAAAAAGAAGGGTATTCAACCAGTGCGTATCGCCAGTCCTCTCTTATAGATCAGAAACATGGAGTCTAACGAATGTAGCAATACGGAAATTACAGACAACCCAAAGGAGTACGGAGAAGTGCATGGTCGGGATAATTAATAGGAATCGAAAAAAACAACACTTGGGTGAGAGAGCAAACAGGAGTAGAAGACATCGTTGTTAAAGTAAAAAGGATGAAATGGCGATGGGGCTGGTAGCAAGAACTAGTTTACGATGGACAATTGAAATTCTCAACTCGATTCCAGAAGATCATCGAAAACCTAGGAAACGTCCTCAAACTAGATGGATGGTTGAAATAAGAAAACAGGTTGGAGTGATATGGAAGAGAATTGCTGAGGATAGATTTATATGAAAAGCATTTGGAGAGACCTTCACCCAGCAGCGGACAGATAATGATTGAAAATGATGATATATTGTAATTATTACTATTTTAAGACATACATGTTTAACAAAAATAATAATAATATATACATGTCTTTAAAGTCAACATTATATGGCTTCTACACCGCAACTATTTTTATAAATTATTCCCCCTCCCCCATGCCTATCCTTAAATTATTGTAAACATCCAGATAAGCATTTAAAATCACTCGCATTCAGAGCATCAGCGAATTAATCCGGGTTCGACTCCCAGCAGTGCAAAGAACGCTTACTCAGAGATCTCATAAAGATCGCACTGCTCACTGTAGTCCGGGGTTTGGTTCCCTAGGCCTTAAGAGGTTCGGATTCCTCGGAAAACAGTAGGTCCCGGCGCAGCATGACCACTGTAGTCTTTGAGCCGTAAAACCAAAAAACAAACAAAACTTGTAAAATTGCACCAGCGGCTGTAAAATTTTGTGACCAAATCTCTCTCTGATCAATTTCATCAACTTTATTTCAACTTCGTTTTTGGTTTTTTTTACAATTCTTATTCTTTTTCGAAGAGGCTTAAATGATTAACAACGAAGACAGGTTCGAATTTTTAAAACCATAGATAACATGATCTTTGCAAATAAATAGGAATTTTACGACAACTTACATGGCATTTCGTAATCCACATTATCCAGAACATCTAGCTTTTTTCTCCTTAAATTCAATGACTTTTGAGCTTTTCAATTCTTTTTACGCTTAAACGTTAAAGAAATGAAGTGTAAAAACCCGTTTCGCAAATACACGCCACAGCAAAGACGGCTTCTGACTGTCTCATAATGAGGATTTAGGAATGATGGAAATGGCGCAATGAAAAATCATCCCAACCCAGGTCAAAGTGTACTGGTTACTACTCCAACCCTCGATGGTTATCAGGATGAAAGACATTCCTTTTAAAAGGCCATTATTTTGGCCTTTTTTAGAACCTTCCATTTCAAAGAAAAAACAGAACTAAACAAAATTCCGCCGAGGGACTTTGGAAACGTACATTTTTTCGTGCTAAGCGGAGGAGTTTTTCCATTGGTTGTCAAAGCATGTTTGTGTTCATGAGATTAGACTGTACAAGAATTTCGTAAACATTAATAAAAAATTGATGGTTTTGTGTTCAAGTCGGCAATAACAATAAAAATGATAACATATAACTGAATAATAGTTTCCAAGTAATCTTAAAACTACAATAACATAAATCAGATTTATTATTTTAATTTTAAGGTTTTGACCCAGACTATCGAATTGTTACAAAAGCAACGTTTCTATATGACAGATGAAGTTGGAGTAGAGTCCGTGAGATTGTCTTCCGCACAATATAAATTTGATGTGATGTTTATATGGCTTAGTGTTTTCTTAAACATATTAAATTTTTAGAAAAGATCGTCCATCTCGGGCCCCAACGAAAAAAATTACAAAAAATATACCTCGGTGACTTCGTATGTTGGCCATTTGTCAATTGTGTTATCCCTGTAAAAGGATTATGGTATCTTACAGAACTGATATTTGCTAACACGCAGAATGTTACAATCCTTTAGCCGAAATAAGAATGAAAAGCGGCAATTCTTAAATTTAGATATGTGCTAACGATTGAAACTCTCAATTTTTGACAAATGAAAGAAACTCCAGAGAAGCGGACCAAAGAAAAGGATTACGAAAGAAGAAGAGGAATTGCTCCTACCAGGCATGATATCGATTAATTGGATCGTCTAATGGCATGGTATCGATTCATTGATCGCAGTGAGTGAAGAACGTGTCCATCCTCATCGATCCATATCGATGTGCTATTGTGTTGCTGTAATTTTTTTTGTTTTTAATATATACAGTAGAACCCGTCTTAAGTGACCACCTTTGGGATTGGAGTGCAAAGGTCACCATAGACAGGTGAACACCGTACACTACAGATTCTGATGTATAAGCATAATTAAGTTCCTACCAGTTCTTTCTTATAAAAAGTGGTTGGTCACTCTAATCAAGTGATAAATTTACCAAGGGGTCACTTTCGAAAGTTCCACGGTATGTATTTTTTCAAGTATAAACTACTGGCCATTGACTGCTCTAACACCAATGAGGTTAGTTGTTTGATTGATTGTATATTTATGGCGCAAAGACTGATATTGGTATGTTTTCTGCTATTTTAGCAGAGTTTAACCTTTTGTATGCAAATTTATCCCTAGTAGGCCTACTTTTGTACTTTATTTTTAAAAAAAATTGAATATTTAGCGACAAAATACAGATAAATTTTAAAAGTAACTCTAGGTAAGGTACGTTATCGACTACCACGTAATGAAATAATTGTTGGGTAAAGATTTATATTTATTCTTCTGTTTCTCTCAAACGTAACTTATATATCACCAAGCTTGCCTATTGATATATCATCATCATATTTAGCCATATTATCTATCCACTAATGGATGAAGGTTTCTTCAAATACTTTCTATACAAGTTTATCCTGAGGAATTCGCTTTCATATCACTCCAACTTGTTTGCTAATTTCTTCCACCCATTTAGTTTGAGGACGTTTCCTATGTTTTCAGTGATTTTTTGAAATCCAGTTGAGAATTTCAATTTCCCATCGTTGAGCAGTTCTTCTTACGATATGCCCGGCCCATCGCCATTTCTGCTTTTTTACTTTATCAACGATGTCTTCTACTCCTGTTTGCTCTCTCATCCAAGTGTTGTTTTTTTTTCGATTCCTCCGAGTTATCCCGATCGTACATGTCTCCGTGCTCCTTTGGGTGGTCTGTAATTTGTGTATTGCTACTTTCGTTAGACTCCTCGCCTCTAATCCATAAGAGAAGGAATGGTAACTCCCATTGGTTGAAGACCTTTTTTTTTTAGACACAAAAACAATTTCCTTTCAGGGTAAAACTATTCCTTCTGAATGCACTCCAGCCAAGTTCTATACGTCTGTGGAGACATGCATACTTCCAATAATATGAGACTTGCACTCTAATAGCTAAATTAATAATTAAACTTTATAAGGTAATAAAAATAAGCCTAGTAAATCCTAAGAAATTATAAAAAATAATTATGTTAAAGAAATAGTTTCCTATTAAAAGTTTTTATAACCTGTTTTATTAGAAATAAGTCTGTGTTTTACGGCCCAAAAACTGATAAGATTGCGCTCTGCAGTTTTCCATGAAATTTTGACCTTTCTCATTTGGGGAATCAAACCCCGGACTACAGGCAATAAAAAGTGGGGGGGGGGGGGGCAAGCATCAATTACCTTCTGGATTTAAACCAGGGATATCCATGTGGTAACCAAACGCTTTCTAACCATGCCACCGCAATATTGTTAAACCGAACACTCCATGTTTTAAGGTTCAAACCACAATACCTTAACACATCATTGGTAGAAAATTTTCAATAATTTCCTATAGATAGCCTCCATATTAGAAAATGAAATGCAACGGTCTGTACCCACCCCATGTCCGATCCTGACTACACTTACCTGAAAGCACATGACAGGCCTGAAAACTGAAGGAAGAATATCGCGATACGTGAAAAGATATGGCATATTATGTGACAAGGGCTGATTAAGGAGGCTCGACCATCGGCGATTCCAAGGCCTTGCAAAGAAAAAAAATCCGTAGTCAACAAAAGTCTAATCTCCGTTCTCTTTTGTTGGCGAGCTTGTGCAGCCGCCTGCATTCGCTCACTGTTAAATCTGGCAATAAGCATTACGACATCACATCCCAGCTCCTATCAAAGAACTAGTAAAAATTCACCACTGGTCTAACGTATAATTAAACATTTCACGACGTTTCGAGAAGCATTGTTCGCTTTATCAAGCGAAGTAGCCATCTTACAAAAGACTCACTGTTAATGTCGGCAATAAGTATTACGACATCACAGCACGATGTGCCGTCCGAGCTCTTATAAAAGAACTGGTGAAAATTCGTCAGTGGTCCAACGTATAATTAGATATTCCGCGACGTTTCGAGAACTACTGTTCCCTTCATCAGGGTACTGGACTTACTTCAATATCAGCACCACAGTTTTTGTGTTGGAGTTTAAGAGAATTGAAGAACTCGTTAATTTCTCCATCCGTTGAGTTATAGAACGGCAGAATTAAACTTGCGATTTTCCATTGCATAGTGCGCCTTTCTAGGTAGAAGGAGTCTTCAAACAGGAGAAAATTCTGCATTTACTGTTAGTGGTATTGAAAATAACTTATAGTTCGAAAATGAAATTCAAACTAATTAAAAAGGTTAAATTAAATTTGATTATATTTCTAGGAAAGTTGAAGGCCTTTAGGAAATGATTTTCACTTGCTTTCTATGGGAAACTGTACATGTTTTATGATGCGAAACTGAGATTAATTGGGATACTCCCACATTGCGGAGAGGTGTTACGCTACAATGGCATGATGAGTTGTTTAATTGGGCGGTCTCAGCACTCTAGTAATTAGCTTAAAAGGCACGTTCAAGATTTATGCAAGTTGTGTGGGCTTTTTGAGAAAACCAAGACGATGAATATATTACACTTCTGATGGTAAACACGAGAGTGCATTTCCTGAATCATTTCCGGCGAAAGATTACTCATTTTAGAGACATTTAAGACATACAGTGAAATCTGTTTATAATGATACCGAAGGGATTGAGAGATGTCATTGTAATAGACAAGGTCAAATTTGTTACTCTCTACAGGTGTTGAGACCGAGGGAAGATAATGTTACAGATAAATTTCATTATATTAGAACAATTCAATCAAACAATAATTTAATATTTATACAAGTCGAACACTACGTAGATTAAATTAACAAAAAAAAAATTACCGACGTTTTTCAGGCGTAGTAATAGTAACGCCGATGTTATGGCATGGTTAGATGGTGAAACGTTCGAAAAGAAATGTTTTTCCGTCTGGTGGGGCACGATCCCACGACCTTCTACAATCCGGGCAGGTGCTCTTCTACAGCCGACAAACATTCAGTCCCTTACGAACGTAGTCAAAGCGTATTTTCCGAAACCGGATATTTCGCCGAATGAGGCAGTACATGGACTGCTTTTTAAACCAAATTGCGAAGAGATCGGTATTAAATTCATCGAAAAGCCCGTTGTAGCAGATATATTTATACAAATCGAACACTACGCAGATTAAATTAAGAAACAATTTTTATTAACATTTTTTAGGCGTAGTAATAGTAACGCCGATGTTTAGATGGTGAAACGTTCGTAAACAAAAGGAATTTTTTTGTGTCTGGTAGGGCACGATCCCACAACCTTCTACTATCCGGACAGATGCTCTTACCAACTGAGCTACAGAAGACAAACATTTGCCTAAAAAACGTTGATAAAAATTATTAATTTATTTTATATAAATCGAACACTACGCAGATTAAATCAAACAACAATGTCAATCAATCAACGTTCCGCCGTGGGTTCAGGTCCCACCGAAGGCAGAAATATTTATTTTCTTTCGAACGTTTCACCATCTAATCACGCCATACCATCGGCGTTGGTATCACTACGCCAATAAACGTTGATTGATTGACATTGTTGTTTGAAAAATTATTAAAGCAACAATTTTTTTCTTCATATTAGCCGATGATGTGGCAACAATAGATGTTAAATTACTCGTAAAGAAAAGAATGATTTTTCTGCATCTGGTGAGACCCGAACCCTACATCTATTGTTGCCACATCATCGGATAATATGGAAAAAAAATGTGTTGCTTTAATAATATTCAAATCTTGTTCGTCATATCGGACATTCTTGCTTCTTTGACTTGTCGCTTTGGTAACGGTAACAGTACCACCACACCAATAACGAACTTGTCTATAGAAAGCCATATACAGGGTGTCTCAGCACCAGGGTTACAAACTTCTATGAGGGGTAGGGTACACCTAGACGAACAATAGACGAAAAGTTTCGTTTTTTATTTATAATAAAAAAAACAAAAACCGAAAAACTCACAAAAATTTAGCCCCGGTGGCTTTGTGTGTTGACCAATATTTGGAAATTGTGTTATCCCTGTGAAGGGTAATAATATCTTACAACTTAATATACGGAGGAAAGAGCGTTTGTTCTTGTTCTCATTCGTCTAGTAGGTCAAGACACCGCGGGCTCAACGCGGGGACCCTGGTTCGAATCTGGGATGAGGACGGCGTCTCTTTTTCTCCTAAAACAAAAATAGCTCTAGTTTGAGCTACTAATACGTGGGTGTCAAATTTATGATAAAAAATCCCCCTAAAAACTCACAAAAATCTAGCCCCGGGAGCTTTGTGTGTTGACATTATGTGTTGTATTGGCAATTGTGTTATCCCTGTGAAGGTTAACAATATCTTACAACACATACACTGGTGTGCAAAAATTAAGGACAAGGCGGAAAACGTAACAGCGGAACAAACAGGCAGAAACGACTGAAAGGCCAATCTTCTTCTTCTTCGGTATGAAAAGGTAATTGGAAAAATTGATCGCGTCAGCAGTCTGTATTTCCATAAAAGGTATGGCAAAGCCATAATTATGAGGTTTCATTCCTGCCCCACGAATGATGACGTATGACAGAGGCTTGAATCATGGCGGTGTTCCATGATTCAAAAAAGGTAGGACAGAGTCAAAATGAGATCTGAAGAAGTGGGACAGGAGTAATGAGTGATGATTTGGCGACCCGAGAATACAGTCTGCCGAAGACACAGGACACCAAGACAAACAATGGTGCGGAAGGAGCGGACGGCGAAGGAGATGGAAAGGCACAGTATGGCAAACGAAGGATATCAATAGCCGAAACAGCAGAGGCACCATAGACGGCAAGGACGAACATGGGACAGAGGAAATGAGCAGAGGCAACCACGAACTCCGAAAAGGAAAATACACTGCCGAACACTCTGATGTATTCTTTGGAAGCAGACACACGGCCATTGCATGAGAAAGTGTTGGGGGAGAAAGTGGTGGAATCGGGGACAGAAAAAGACAACTGATCCAATTAAATCAGATCCATTGATGCGAGGCAAAACCAGGGTCAACAAGCAAAGCAATAACCTTGGAGTCAAGACAAAGAAGGGGAGCAAAAAATAAATAAAAGTTAAAAATGAATAGCGATGTTCCAAGCGTCCGCCCCCTTCGAGAACATAAGCCGAAAGACCAATCAGGAGACTGCCTAGGGTCCTACACGGTAGGGCATTTGCGTATACGCATCACGTAATGTACGCGTCTGGGTAAAGTATAAAGCATGAAGGCGATGTAAGCGCACCATTTCAGTGGAAGTTATTGCACAGTGTATATCGGTTTGAACGACGGCAAGTTGCTGTAGCAGTGCGAGATATTCAACAGACAGCCCCGTAGACAACATCTGGATGAATTTACTCGAGGTCGAATCATTGGAAAGTTGGAATAAGATCGAAGTGTGACGAGTGAGGCCGAGGAGTTCGTAATCGCACACAGCATCGTGTCACGAGTGTGGGCGGCATTTCAAATGACAGGAACAGCTGTCCGACGATTTGGTTTAGTGGTGATTGTCCACGAGCAACCATGGCAAGGGAGGACCGGTATCTTGTTCTACAGGCGAGGAGAGATTGACGACTTACAGCGGGTGAAATCGTAAGCCATATGCAATCAGGGTTCGCACTACTGAGCGGGATCGCGCGATTCCCACAATTCGTTGCTAAATCCCACTCAAAAAAGTAATAACTTCCGTGCATCTTGCGCAATCAGATTCTCATATCCATCTCAGCTCCCTCCCTCCAGGAAGCCAATATAAAAGAACACAACGGCAACGCGCATTTCCCCAATCATGTGGTTTCCGTTCTGACCGCCACATGCCTTTCCTTCCATTCTCCTTTCTTAATTCACGGGGGGAGGGTGATCTTAGGGACCGGTCATCCTCGTAAACAAAATTTGGAATAGGACCGCAAAAATACGTATATTTATCTACTTGTCAAACTTGTAAAAAAGGTGAAAAACAAAACTCCCAAACCATGAATTGTTAAAATTCTGACCACGAAGGCCCCATTTGGCACACCATTAATTTAAGAATACTTTAAAGAAATCAAAAAATAGAAACAATTTTCTTTACAGGGGGGGGGGCATTCGGAAAAATTAAATTTTGATGGCAAAACTACAAGCAAAAATTACAATGATGTCTGAAAGCAAAATTGGGATTTCCTCATTTATTTTTGTACGATGTATTTGGATAGCATAGCAATTAAAAATTCAGTGGGGTGGGCCTCAAGTGGCATCAAAGATGATGATGTAATGCAGTCTTAGAGAAAATGTGATTTGGTATTCAATGGGGGGGGGCCTTGAGCCCCTCATTTTCCTACGCCACTGATTTATATTTATTCTTTATGATAAAGGTGACACATCTATGTTATTTTGTAAAAAAACAAAAAGGGGGGAATCCTCCCCCCCCAAAATTAAATCCTGGCTACAACCTTGCTCTATCTACCCCCTCAAAAATTAAAACACAGCTTTTAAAGTGCATATTAGCCGTGACTTATCTCCAAGTGTCTGTAGTAATGAGAAATAAATCATTTGTTTGTTGGCACATGGGTCATTATAAAGAAACACAGCCAAGGAAGAAACAACCGATCAGGAAAAGGATGTAAACAGCTTGAATATGGAGTTATGGTCGGGTTTCAATTTTTAAAGTTGGAAAAATGTAAACAAATAGCAATGACAGTAAACGTTGAATATTTTTTTTTTTTTCCTGGGTTCAGAAAGCGAGATTCCTAAAAAAATTTGTAAATTTTACACGCCAATGAAAGACGTCGTATCACACCTGCCGCGAGGCAAAACTGGTGCACATGGAATCCCAACGCAATTGCTTCAAGAAACGCGTTTGTAAACATATGAACATTGGGAATTATTTACGTTTAATCCACTAATTTATGAAGGGTCAGTTAATCATGAAAAAAATATTTAAGATCAAATGGTAAAAAAGCCCAGACTTCAGACGAAACCAGTGTAAGCCCTGTTTTTACTAACGGCTGGTTGACATCGCAAACGTTATTTTCATACACTTAAAAAGAAAACTTCCTTTCAGGTGCAAAGAAATGCCCACAACATCTAACACATAACTTCCCTAAACTGAGTCCTGTGCTTGACCAAAAGTGTATCAACGTATAACGTTCCTTCTATTCTCTCCCAACCATCGGCGTACGCAGAAAGTTCGTAAGTGGGTGGGGGGTTATAGGCTCAATGGGGGGTTACAGAGCTACAACTTACATATTCCTATGCTAAATATACAAAATTCCATTGCAATGGGAGGTTACATCTCCCATCACGATGGGCAGTGAAATCCACTATCTCCTATGAAAAGCCAAAATTCCATGCCATATATGTGTGAATGGCAGCAGAGTTTTTCTTACTTATTTACCATTTTTATTTATGACTATTTAAATACATTTGCATGAAAAGTTAAATGATAACGCACCAAGAAAAATAGTTATCAAATATATAATTAGAAAAAAAATTACAAAAAAATAGTATTAAAAAGTAATTTGTATTTAAAAAAAAATTTAGGAAAAATCTCCAAAAATCAAATCGGAAGAAATAATTTTTCGACCGGAAGATTGATAAAAAATCGGAAGGATTAACACCTATGCTATCCCAATAAGCTCTACTTCCATTGAACGATCCTTGAACACTCAAAACAGAATAAAAAAATAAATTTCACAATGAATTGGTTGCTAAAAACTTCAGCAATTTTATACGTATTTCAGACGAAAACGTAGATACCGAATACTTCAATTTTGGTGAAGCAGCTAAAACATTTAATGAAGGGTGGGGGGGAAATCGAAGATATCATTAAATTGTTCTAATAACTCTTTTTAGTATTATGCTGCTAATTTTGTTTTATATATGATTGCACATTTATTATGTAATTACTTAGTTTGAATGTGAAATGAAATTAAAGTTAGTTTAATTTCTCACTTGGATTTTTAAAATCCCACTTAATTTTGAAGGTAAGGTGGGGTAAGCTCACCTAATTTTTTTTTTCTTAGCGTGAACACTGGCAATGCACTACTGGGCAGCCGTTATCGCGTTTTACCGTGGCTAGGAGACTGCACACAGGTGGCTTATTCGCCCCCCTCTTAGTTTTGGGGGAGGGGGCGAAAAGCATATTTCACCCACCCCCCACTACCTAGGAATACTATTAAAATTTTAACTTCAAAAATAACATTAAACATTGCCACTAATGTAGCAAAGCTGAAACAACTTTAGATTCCAATTTAATTTCCTGTTAATAAATGTCGACACCACACCGTCTATAATACTGCTTTTACAGTGTCCCAGAATATCTATTATTAAAAAAAAAATTAGCGTCTCTTTACCTGTATATTTTTTTTCAGTCTTTGTGAAACTATCGATCTTAAAGCGTGGTGCTCTACGAAATCAATAAAATTGTAAATCGTTCAAATTTTTTTAACTATTTAATTAATTAACAATTAATTTATCTAATTAAAATTTAATAACTGAGATTTGTGGCAATAGATGGCGCCACTAGTTTGTGGCCATAAAAGATTGCTCCCTTCGGCTTCTCTCTAAAACATTGGCACGTTCCCGACATCGTGTGTGTGCCTTGGTAGAAAAAATTCCAGGGATTACAACCGAGGAGATTGCTGGGATGATGGCCATGACAGAGGTACTAGACATGTATAGTGTGTATGCTGCATTATCCTTCATTTATGCAAAGATCTGAAAACAACCCAAGCAATTGTTCTAATAGAACCCAATTTTTCCCAATAAAACCCATTTAAACCCACCCGGGTTTGGATTTTTTAAGAAAAACCCGGGTTTTATTCAACCACGGCTCCAATAACATAGTTAAGCTCATAGGCGTAGTAGCCAAGGGGGGCTTGGGGTTGTAACCCCCCCCCATCGCAATGAAATTTTGTATATTTAACATAGGAATATATGAGTTGTAGCTCTGTAACCCTCCCATTGAGCCTATAACCCCCCCTTATGAACTTTTTATGTACGCCTATGGTTAAGCTACTGGCAAAATTTCTCTTGTGTTCGGAGCACCCTTCAAAAATTTTGCTTCTTCAAAACGGTATCTTCCCAAATCTGACAGAACGATCTAGGACAGCAGTTCTTCAACTGTGGGCCGCGGACCCCTGGGGGTCTGTGAGACCCTCTCAGTGTTCCACAAAGATTCGAAAAAATACTAAGAAAAGAGCATTTGCTCTTTAATGCTAAGAATAAATTATGAGGGGACGAAAAATTCCTTCATTAAATGGTGAAAATTAGTGATGAAACACTAGAAATAAATATGTATGATGCAAATTCCGGGCTTTAAACTTTGAGTTAATTCTTGGGGGTCCGCGAGAGTGAGTGAACTCTGAAGGGGGTCCGCGGTCTAGGGAAGTTAAAGAACCACTGATCTAGGATACACAGGAATATCCAGGACAATAGTATTTTTTGCTACCTTGGTCACCTAGTACCTAGAATTAGTCCAGAATAACCTTGGACGTACCTATATCATGTGAATTGTCCCAATTTTTCAGCAGGTTTTTCGTGTTCGTTAATTTCTATCATAATCTGCTTTTACCAAATTTACTTTTGTCATTCCTCAATAACCAATTTCAAAAATATCTTCATTTTCTCGTATTCTATACTTTAAACTTTCAGATTTATCTTGCCAATAAAATATTTACAATTTTTCATATGTATACACGAAAATTATTCATTTTCACATGCAAATTAATTTCATGTCCAATGGAAAAAGCAAATAAAAGGAAAACAAAAAAATCGATCAATTTCATATATTTGATTCCACAAATAAATATAAATTAAAAATAGTGCAACTACATAATATAAAAATGTATAAATTAATTATAAAAACGCTATAAAACAATTTATCTTCATAATCACATAATTTGATTGATCATAAATAATATAAATCTTTTCTCAACGTTCTCCTTTTCTCTAAAAGCAAATAATTTTCTCATTCATGCATAATATCTGATATAAATCATTTGGAATATATATTGTTCTAAACGATTTCATGTCGCTATAACATTCGCTTCAAAAATCGTCCAAAATGGAACATTCCATATCGATGGGGACTTTGGGTTCAGGGTTGCTGAACTTGCTCAAATGAATCAAGTTTTTTATCGGTTTGTAGGTCTTCGATACGCCAATATTGGATAAGCCATTTTCGCTCAAAATGGTGGTTTCAATCGTATGTTTCAACCATGGAAACCTGAAGAGAAACAAGGAAAAACTAAGTGAAAATACATTAACTGTACCAATAAGCTTACACGCAAGCTATGCACGGTTGCAATAAATGGTACGAAAAACAGACACACTTGTGTATTTGTTATAAAACTTCTTTACTAGACTTACTTAAGCTGCGGTTTAAAAAAAATGGTACAAATACTGTAATAAACATTTTGGTATATGCCTAAATACATTACTCCTTCCAAAACTTGATAACAATAAAGATACACACCCTCAGCTCTTGTCAGATGTTGCTCAGCTGAATATGAACATTTTTGCTGCCTTGTGTCTTAGTTACCAATATGCAAATGAAGGGCATTATAACATCTGGCAGCATCCATATTTTTCAGAAGTAAATAAAAAAAAATGACAAAACAGAGCAGGATTGCAGATATGTGAGAAGATCCTTCAGAAATGATAAAATGAGTTAGGTATGTGTTAGATTGAGTCTATTGTCAAAACACATCTCGGATACTATGGGGAACCGAATCCATCACATCTGGATGCAGCAAGTATAGACTGCCAACAACCACCACCAGAGGAGGTTGAATTTTACATCGCTTTGTCATGAAATGTTGACCTGCTACATTTGGGAAGGATGTAGAACTATGAAGGAAACTTACAGATCGACTTATATTGTAACGAACTACTAGGCTACGTGCCATGAGTTACAGCTCATGCAAGCGAAAGTCCATATTGACATCAGTTCAGTGAAAGAAGGGGTTTACATAGACTAGGGGCTACATCTCCTGGAGTTAA
>QLNU02014176.1:67848432-67866474 GCA_006491805.2 Dysdera silvatica
TGAGCACTTCTGCTGCACACTTTTACTGAGCGAGTGGGCGAGTTTTGACAGCTCTGTATAATCAAGACTCGCTGAGTGAATTGCAACTTGTTTACATATTGACTAGTTTACAAGCCAGCGAGGAGTGTGTAAACTCACCCAATGTAATTGAGGCTCAAGGGCTTTTGTCTCCCACTGTTGGAAGCCGGATGTGGGATAAGGGCACCATAGACGAACACATTACAACATCATAGGGTCCGTTAATATACGGAAAAAGCTAGCCAGCAAATACTAAACAGAATCAAACTTGGATGGTTCACATTGTCGTTAAGCACATCGCCACAGCTCATATTTTATTCTAATGAAAATGACGCATGCTGTCAAAACAGTATTTTAATCCGTTTAATAAACTCGTAACAGCGCTAGCTTTGTGGATTATATTTTTACTTATTTTAGAGAGTGTGTTGTCTAAATACGAAATAAAGGATTTTACCTTTGACTGTTATTGGCCCATCCAGCCATCCCAGCGTATCACATCGGTACTGACCAGGAAAAATCAAAACTGTATCGTCATCAGTCGAAAATTTCAACGCCAATTCTGGAGACTGCTCAAAGCGCAAGTTTGTCGACGATGGCAAGTTTAATTGCTGAAAAGGAAATACACAAACATTGCTGCATATGTGAACCCATCAAGTGAAGGAAAACATTTTCTGTTCTTAAGAACTTTTGGAGGGATGAAAAAAGAAAGGCTTCTTTTCATAAAAGGTCCGCAAGAAGCATTAAGAAAAGAAACAAAGCGACAGACTTTTTTAAAAATGGAAAGTTCTGTGAAAAATGTTTAAAATGAGTGCCCCTATTATATTTTTGAAAGTTTAAATAAAATGCAGGTAAATGATACTCACAGTAACCATTTTGTATGTGAAATGTTCAGCGACTATAAATGTGATCGGGCCGTGAGGTCTCGACTGTTTCTTTGGCGATTTTCTTGGTATGTATTTTTTCATGATAAGCATCCTGGAAATGACAGATTTCTCATAAAAATTAAAAAACTACACTCAATGCCAATTGACTTCCAAATCTTTTTCTCTTTATTGCATATATTAAATATTTTTAAGTCCATTAAGCAAAGATGCTTGCTTAGTACAAAATGCTAAAAACTTAACTCCACTTATTTACACATACTGATTCATGCAAAATACAGCATATTTCTACAAATAAAACAAATTACCTTTAAGGTAATTAAAAATTCTACATTCTGCTTTGTTGCTACAATAAAACAGTAATTAGTTTAATCCTTCAAGTGGAAATTTTTTGGTTTTAAACTGCTAGACCATTAAGGACAGGAGCGAGCTTTTCTCTCTTTATATAAGGTTGTAAGATATTACCATTCTCAAGGCTAACACAAATATTGCTAAACACACAAAGCCTCTGTAGCAAGGTTTTCGTGTTTTTACATGGAGAATTTATTATACATGGTAGTTTTTGGTTGCTCTTTTTCTCCTATAATAGAAAGCTCTAGTTTGAGCTAAAACACGTGGGTATCGGAATTATTACGTATAACAAATTCCCCACAGAAAAAGGACAACTCGCTACGGAGATTTTGTGTGTTGGCTATGAGAAGGGTAATATCTTACAACCTTATATACAGAGAAAAGCTTGCTACTGTCCTCAATGGCCTAGAGGTTAAGGCACTCAGGGCTCAACGGAGAGATCCTAGTTCAACTCTACATTGGGAATGATGACCTTTTTTCCCCCTATAACAAAAAGCTCCAGTTTGAGATAAAAAAAAAAGTATGTCAGAATTATTACACATCATAAATTCACCACAAAAATCTCGCCCCGGTGGCTTTGTGTGTTGACCAATATTTGGCAATTGTGTTATCCCTGAGAAGGGTAATAATATCTTACAACATGAAAAAGTTAAAACGAAAAAGCTGGTGTTTCTGTATTTCAAATTATGGCGACTCTGTTGCCATTTCAAATCTTACAATGCAAATTTATTGCTGATGATCAACATTGCCGAAATTTGCTGAGTTGGTTTGAATTTGGGTCAGTTTCCAGATTTTTCAGCGATTCAATGAGTGGAGTACTTAAAAGATAAGTGATCTTCAAATGCAAGAAGATAATCACCAAAGTTCAATTATCATATTCGATTATGTTAAGTACCTTATTACAGGGTTTTCTAAAATTTCCATTTTCCGTTGCAGTTCTTCGAGTCTTTTCCGGGATTCCAAAGTTCGCAAAACATCATCTTCTTGCAACTCGGATTCCGAATCGCTGGCATTCATATCCGAATATAAGGCTTTCAATTCCTTCATAATGCTTTCCCCTTCATTCAGAATGGATCGAATTTTGATAACCATTGTTTCAGGAAGAACTTTATGTTTTATATCAAAATATCTGAAAAAGCAATGTTTAGGATGAAATAATCAATATTATTAAGAATTACATAAAAGAGAAGTTTCAATGACATGAAAGGTTAAAATTAAAATAGCTCCTTTTTCCAATTTCTCGTTCTAAACAGTTTCTTAATAAACTTTGTGGAAAACAAAAATTTCTGCACTTACAAATGAAACTCTCCTGAATAAACTATTCTTGTGGGGGGGTGACTCCAGATTTACCTCTTTTTTTTATATACTTTTGCACATGTCACAAGAGCAATATTTAATACATAAACACACTACATTCCTATCTACATCAATGAAAATGCCATAAAACCCGATTATCTGAAATAAAGATGGCATACCTGATTTCAGATAATCCGTAAATTCAATTTTCAGTATAGAGATACAAAGAAACTGCAAAGTTTATCCAAAACCATATTTAATTACATATTACTAACCTACTCTATTGATAGTGAAAGCGTCATAAAGTGTATGTTAATTAAGATATTAACTGTTTGGAAATAGTCCATTATCTTTATGTGTATATCCTTGCATATATCTGGTATCTACCGTTTGTATTAGCACTCTTAAGATCAGAGTATACTAAAAGATAAAAATAAGCATTTTTACCAAAAACACTGAGCGAGTGTCTACCAAATAATAATAATAAAAAAATAGGAATGCAGCGAGTCATTTTGATTAACCTGGATTTTGGATAATCAGAGTTCTACTGATATGCTGACTTATGATTGGTTGTACCTTTATGGTGCAAGGGTCATTCTGCACCAAACATGGTAACACCAAGTTACCCATTAATACACAATTACGTATTGCAAGCATAGAAAAGAAAGAAAAGGAGAATGTAAGAAATAGATTGCATAATATGTCCCCTAAAACAAGAAAGGAAAATGTGGCAGAATATATTCGCTTCAAAAATTATTCCATTCATTAATATAAATTAAGTTGCATTTTAAAAAAAATCTAATAAAAAAATAAAAAAATTTTAACAAAGTTTTTAGCCACATGCTTCATTATTACTCATATATTAATTACCACATACAGTTGTAGTCTTGGCTGAACAATTTTTTTTGTATAGCAAAAATCGTCATCCTCACCATCCCATGGCCGAACAATGTGCTTGTAAAAAAAACTGAAAACGAAAAGAATTATATTATTATTTTCATTATAAAAATACTTGGAAAACAGATAAGGGGAGGTTTTGAAACAAAATATTTATACTTCATAGGCTGAATTTTTTAATATTAGGTTTTGGAGAAACCGTTTAGCTATTTTTTTTTTTACTTAAAATATATTAGTAATGGTATAATAGGTAGTTAATACTTAGTTTATACTTACCGAATGTGTTCAATCGCTACAGCATTTTTGGCAAATAATTCGTCATGGTCTCTTTCGCTGATGGGATAAAGTTCGGTTAATGGCACAGTAATGCTGTGACCACTTTTAAACTGATCTTGTATGACACATATATTGAAATATGGTGTTTCTGGAACGACGACTGACTGTAGCAGAACATCGGCTTCTAGCTTGTTTAAACTGACATCAATGACCTAGCAAAACGTATCAGTCAATTCATAACAATTGGATGAAACTATTACTAATTAATGAAAATAATCAGCAATTTATCACCCAATCAAAAATATTTCTTAGTTCAAATGAACTGCTAGTAAAACAGGGATAAGCTACTATTATCAGCATGCGATCTTTCCCAACTCGTCTGCAACTTCTTCCCATTTGACTATTTCGCTACTTCCTTTTAATTTTGCATCATAAAGATATAATTGGGTTATCAGAGATGCAAAAAACATATTAACGTGACCACACTTCACCACCGATGGATTTAGGTACAAGCAAAATAGGACATTTACCAAGGGACCTAAAAGTCAAGAAATAAGGGAAGGTTTTTTTGCATTGAAAGGATAACAAATGTCATGTTGTACAGGAAACAGATTTCTCTAATGAATTCAAACTTCTGCTACTGAGGAACCAAACCTTACACTATGGTAAGCAGAAAAAAAATGGCAATCTATGATGCCACTCAGTGGCGTAGGCAGAAAGTTCATAAGGGAGGGTTATAGGCTTAATGGGAGGGGTTACAGCACCAAAACCGCCTTCTGGCTACGCCTCTGATGCCACTGAGAGTCAAATCTATGTTTATGGCACAACAAATGAATTTGATACCACTATGCCAGCAAAGAAAATTGGAACTATATTTACTCCAGGAATCCGAACCTCCTAAATTTAATCTGAGTTTTATGATGCAAAGACATCAAGGGTCATGCTGCGCCAGGACCTACAGTTTTCCGATGAATCCGAACCTCTTATGGCCTAGGGAACCAAACCCCGGACTACAGTACAGTGAGCAATTGGTCAGTAAGCGCGATTTTTTTTGGACACCGCTGGAAGTCAAACCATGGACAACAGTGTGCTAGGCTAATGCATTATAACTGTAGGCTACCAACGCACGGCCTAAATCTCTTAGTTTTGGAAACTAATTAGGCTTACCATAAATGTTTATATGCAACCCAGGACACCTTGCAACAAAAGTGAAAATATACATACATAAGCTTTGTCTCATGTAACATAGGCGTGACCACATGCTTTAGCACTTCACTACCAGGGACATTGAATATTCCAAAAAAATATCATATATACATTCTTTAGGTGAGGGTAGAACTTCACCATGGTGGGGGTGGGGGTAATTAATATTACAAAAATAAATTGAAAATAGTCAGAAGCCTTAACATTTTATTGAAATATTAAACTTCAGTGTGGCTGTTGTACTTTTTGCTGGACGTGACTTTTTTTCAGGAAGTCCTTGTTTGTTTTAATTACGTCGTAAAATTCGCATCATGAAAGTTCTGAATTAATTTTCACATTTAACAGACGTTTAACAATAGATACCAGACGTTTACCTCTATCGGCAGACCAAACGTTCCCCATAATTGAAGAAACTATCTCAACTGGAGCAGACGTTCCAGGCAAAGACAGTGCAAACTCAACCATTCCATAACTATTGGTACATGAAAATATCAGTCTTTTGAAACACCTTAAAAATTGCTTGCCACTTTTTTTCAATAGTACCTGGTACTTTTTCAGAACTTGAACCACAATCAACCTTTTGGTTTTGAATGACCTGATTCAACAATGTACGCTTGCCAAATAGGTCATCAATATTTATGTAATCTTTTATAATTGCATTAATATCTTGTGCACTCTCTTCTTAATCAGACCAGGCAACTTTAGTTTGTCAATTTATCCACTTAAACTTACTAACTTTATCAAAACTGTTTCTCCACAACTCTAAGTATTGGATACTACAATTATAAAAATTGTCTATGCTCAAGAAGAATTTTTTCCCCGGAACGTCATTATTTTCTTTTAGTGTGCACGACAATTCCTTGGCAGAAGATGGTATAAATTTATTGGTTTTTCTTTCTTGAAGTTGGCAAATTAATTGGAAATATCTCTGAAATGCTTCTGTTGCTGTGATATAATTAGCTTCCAATTTCAAAACTACATTATCAAATAACTCTAGAGTACCACATAAAAATTTAAAATACAATCCGCTTTCTACGTTTTCAAAAAAAATAAATAAATAATCAAATAATAATTTTGGGCATTTATCTCAAGACAGGAAGTATGATTTTAGCCCATAAAAAATGGCAAGAATTCTTTCAAAAGCAGGCAACAAACTGAGGAACCTTGTGCTGCTATGGGATAATACTTTTTTGTAATCTATTTCCATAAATTCATTCTACGTTTTGTTGCTCTTACTGTATATATATGTGAAAATAGTTATAAATTTTTATAACAATAACTTCTATATCCAGGAGTAGAGAATCACATGCAGTTTGTACTGAATTGTGTACAATATGGGCCAATTCCTAATATAGGCCTATCTAAATCACTTTGAACTTTGCTATACACATTTTGTTGGCCTTTTCTCTGAACACCACCAAAGTTATTGTTAGTGTTATTAGCAGTATAACAAACTAACTTTTCTTCAAGTTTGTGTTTTTTCCCACACTGCGGAAGATTTTGAGTCAAAATTTCAGCAGTTACACCTGATATTTCGTCGAAATGTAAAAGATTAACTTGGCTTCCCTCCTTTATGCTGAAATATCTTGCAACAATTGGAACAAGTTTTACTTTACTTCTGTTTGAACTATCCATTGATACTGTAACATAATTAATATTTTCTAAAGAATGCAACACATTATCAAATATAAATGTGAAATAACATTAACAATAACTTGGCTCGGTTTGGTTTCCAGTAGATGAAAACTTTGGATCATGCAGATTTTTAAGCAGTTTAGATGTACTGCAGTCTGATGTGTGTTGAAACTCACGAGGAACACAATGGGGTTAGAACCAAAATAGGCGCGTTTGAAAGGTCTCAAAAAGGTATTAGACCCATGTCCAAGCTTTTTTCAGACTGGCCCTATATTTCGGAGATATTCCCCCCCCCAAAGTCTGAAAACAGCCATATTACAGACCGTGATAATTAGTGAATGGATTTAATGATCTGCGGCTTTTTTAAACAGGTTATCGAAAATCACTTGATATGTGTTTCAGCAATTTTCCAGTAAAACTAAAAATTTTGAAATATTAACCTTCAAATCTTTCGACAAAACGGAAAAATAATCAACCCCTGTTTGGTGGTTTTTCAGCAAAAGCCTGCATTGAAAAGATAAGCTTAAACGTTAGTTCGAAATCGAGATAGGTTCGTTGGCTAGATATGTATTGTAAGATATTATTACCCTTCACAGGGATAACACAATTGCCAAATAATGGTCAACACAGAAAAGCCTCCGGGGCGAGATTTTTGTGAGTTTTTCGTGGGGGAATTTATTATACAATAATTTTTGCCACCCACGTATATTTAGCTCAAACTAGAGCTTTTTTTATATTTGGAGAAAAAGAGGCGCGGACCTCATCCTGGGCTCTAACCAGGGTCCCCGCGTTTAGCCCGCGGTGTCTTGACCTACTAGACGAATGAGGACAAGAACAAACGCATTTTTCTCCGTATATTAGGATGTAAGATATTATTACCCTTCACAGGGATAACACAATTGCCAAATAATGGTCAACACAGAAAAGCCTCCGGGGCGAGATTTTTGTGAATTTTTATTTTTCCTCCAAAAACAAAAAAGCTATAGCTTGAGCTAAATATACGTGGGTGGCAAACATTGTATAGATATGTATTAACGTACAGAGCAGTTTTGCTGCCTGTAAATAAGAAATGAATTTAAAAGTTTAAAATAGTTATAAAGCATGTTATAATATTTTTTACTAATACATTTAAAACAAATCACGTAGGCTTTTCTGGCCGTTTAAGCGAGCATAATAATTGTTATTTTCCCCTCCGATAAATGAATTCAAAACAAGTTTAAAGAGAAAAATTGTTTGAAAATATAGCAAAACAAGTTGAGACGTATTTGAGCAATAATTATATTAAGTATAGAAATAAAACTGATTTTATTTGTTAGATTTCGTTCCGTCAATCGTATTGCGAGTATTTTAAGGGGTCACCTTCCTAAATATTATTAATATTAATTTTAAAATATGAAAGAAATTAATCATGCGTTCATCAATTTCAAAAATCAAATTTAAACCAATTATGATTTTTTATTGATTTGATGAGTTTGTTATTTGATAGTTAATAGGGCTTTGAAAGGACATGCATTTAAAATTTTTGTTATTTTCAGTAATTTGAAATTATGAATATCGATATTAATCCCTTCACTGTTCTTCACTATTTTAAACACATTATAAATCATCGTATTCAATTTTTGAAAGTAATGCAAATGAAATTGTTCAAGAAGAAAAAAAATGTTTAGCTTTCGTGCTTTTTAAAAAACTTGAAATTTTAATTTCCTCTCTCAATTTTATTGAGGATGAGGAAATAGTTCAAACAAAATGTGGTATTGAGGACCCCACTTCATGTTCGGTGATTAATGTAAGTGAAAACCAAAGACTTGGATTGCAAGTCAGAATAATGTTTAGTACGAACACTCGCTTCAATTATCGATCGCAATGGGCGAGTGTATCTCTGAATTAAACAAAAAAAAACTTCACAAGACGTACAAAAACCAACCCCTTCTTCATGCGGCGTGTATTGTTTGAAATTACCGAGCTCAAAGTTATTAAATGGGTAGATAATAAATACACAATAAGTCAAATACCGCATTTTCGAACTGTTAAAGCTTAATATTTTTAATTCAGGGTTTTGCTAAAAAACCACCAAACAGGGGTTGATTATTTTTCGTTTTGCCGAAAGGTTTGAAGATTAATAATTAAAAATTTTGAGTTTTACTGGAAAATTGCTGAAACATGTATCAAGTGACTTTCGATAACCTGTCTTAAAAGCTATAGATCATTAAAATTCATCCACAGAATCATGAGATAAAGGTCTGTAATGGGGCTATTTCTGGATTTTGAGGGGACCATATCACTGAAATATAGGGCCATTTTAATAAAGGCTTGGAAATGTGCCTAATAACTTTTTGAGACCTTTCAAACTTTGGTTCCAATCCCCGTTCGGCACGTTGGAGGTTTCCGTCGTCAGTTTGTGCCTAGCACTGTGATATGAAAATGTAGCTTCTTTCGCAGCACACTCCAGATCAGTATTATTCTCATCTTAGGTTTTGAAAAATCTCTTATGTTTGCTGAAGCAGTAGCATTAACGATACTTTGGTGTTTACCTGTTCTCGCATGGTCTTCAATATCATCCTTACCTTTATATGCAATAGAAAATGCTCCATTGCAAAGTGTACATTGTGCAAGTTCATTGTTACCATCGTTACACAGTTTCAAAAATTTATATTCCTGCTGCAGGTTGTTAAATACACTGTTGTGGTTTTGCCCACTATTGTCCTTGTAAATAAATAAAAGACGAATAGATGGGACAAAAAATGATCAAAAACGCATAGACAAGTTACTTCACAGTTTGCACCACACCAGAATAACAAACACGTTGCTCATGTTGCCAAATGACTAAGCGAAAAGTCACGGAGAATCCCGTAGTCAAACCTCCCTCAAATTCGATGTCATACTATATACTAAAACCATGGTGGCCTAGTGGATATTTTCCTGCGCTGTGAAATAAATTTTAAAAATGTAATTTATACTCACATGTTAGCCACCAGCGATGGCCAACATAAGGGTTTAAAATTAAAAAAAAGAAAAGTCCTTGTCGGTCATAAGATTCTCAAAACCCAGGAAATTTTTGCAACCTTGGACAGCACTAAAAAACCAGGACTGTCCGGGCTAATCCTGGATGTCTGGTAAACCTAAAACTAATCCATAAACCGCACTGAATAATCAAACACAATAAGCATTACTTTTTATTTTTTTGTCAATGTTACAACATCTGTAGATACCTGCAAGATGACATTCGTACAAGCATTGACATATTCAAGAGCCGAGTTATTCGAGGGGCATTGCCACTTCCGCATAAAAGACTAAAGCATATTTAGTTGATCTTTAGTTCTGCGATTTCTTCTTACACACTCTGTACATCTGCCACCTGTTAAGCTGGAATAGCATGCATTTGTGTGGTCTGCTTTATAATGCACTTACGATGTGAGGACTATAAATATGATTTATGTTTTAGTTGAGTTTATACAATAGTTTTCTTTTATTATGCATCTTGCTTTTTCAACATACGATTCCACAGACAATGTTAAGCCTGAGGTACTGTTTGTCATTAGAATCAGGTAAACGCTTACATAACAGGATCTATTCACATTCAGCGGTGGGACAAATGCCCTCCACAGCACCATTATGTCACTAATCCAAATTCAATACCCAACGGTGCGCTCCACAGCACCATTGGGTATTGAATTTGGATTAGTGACACAATGAATGAAAGCATTACCATTGTGGGACTCCCATCTCTAGAATGGGAGTAATGGCTTAACGTGGCATGTGAACTACGTTACGTTTACCAACAACCAAATTTACGTAGTGTAAAAACTTGACAATAGTCTTGACCACTGGGAAACCATCTTCTAACACCAGGTAAGTTTATTAGGCCTTCCAGAGAAAATGCGAGGCACAGGCCAACTAATATTTTAGAGGCTCTTCAAATACGCGTCTAGTTATATACTACATATACTGAGTTACCAGGTTGAGGCCCTAATATTGTGAGGCCTGGACAGCCACTAAAAAGGCTCTGAGTATTTACATATATTACTAATTAGACAAAATAGACAGGAATATGAAAAATAAAATAAAATACATACTTGGACAATAAAATCACATTCAACATTGAGCTTTAATGACTGTGTAGTAGATCGCCACACTGCTTCCCATCCTGTAGGTTCAATGACTCTTGATATGTAGTTCACTAACGCCGATTCAACTTTACTATACCGTGATCCGGCCAAGATTTCATCGACGTATAGTGACAGGAAATCTTCTAAACATTCCTGCTCAATGTCAACTTGGTAGATAATTGGATATCGTAGACATAAACCGAGCTCTTCCTGAATGTCTAAGACTGGATACAGGTTGCTCATACTATTGGAAGAGAAACATATTTGTCGCTAAATTAGTGAGCTTCGACAAAACATATTTCTACCATTACATCACTGTACTCTACATTTAAAGCATTTATCATGAATTTACAATATTTCTAAAACATGTAATTTTTTTCATTAAGTGTTTTTTTTTTTATATATAATATACATATTTATTTTTAAATTACAATATTTCTGCATATAATTTTTTGTTACAAAGTATCAATGATTTTAACAAAACATATTTTATTACTGAAATATAAAAGTTTGTGCAGAAATATTTTTTCAATTCATTTAAAATTTTAGTAACGTTAAAAAAAAAAAATTCTTATAAAATTTCAGTAAATTTTAATAAAAGGACACCCTCTTTAAAAAAAAATCCCAAATTATATCGGTAAACAGTTGAAATTCCATTCTTCATGTATTTCCGTCTTGAATTTCAAAATTGCATGGTGAATTCCTTAAACACTTGGGTGAATCGTTGAATGTATATTGGACCATCTTAACGGGCTCGGGGCCTCTTTCACATAAACTTTTAAATTTTTGCAATAAGAAAAATAATAAACTTTATAAACTTGGGGACTCACGGTAGCACAGGCACACTCATTACGATAACAATGAATATATGCCTTGATTATTTAACCCATTACATATTTAGTGATGTACCTTCGGAAAACACCAACAATGAGAGGAACAAATATGCTGTATTTTTTTTTTCTTCTAAATTTAAGGTTCATAAACAATAAAGGAATATGTTGATTTAATAATTAATCATTAATAAAAGAAGATATTAATAATGATATTTTGTAGCTTTATGTAGAAGTCTCCTTGAACATGAATATTATTTCAAAGATTCCACAAGGATAAAAATGATTGAGAAATACTGGTTTAAACAATAATTTAATAGAAGTTAAGTATGCCTAAGTCTGCAGGTATCTTTGACATACAAGTTAATATAAACAGATTGATAAATAACGATTAAAAAAATTATTCAGTATTAAAATGCTAAATTAGAAACTTGCCCAAGTTCATATAAAAATTTAGGAAGTTGATGGGAATCCAAGTGGTTAAAAAATGATTTTGAAAATAGGTTATTTTAATCTGTGTTTTTAAAAATTACCAATTATGCCTTTAAATAAGATAGATGAGTCCTTGTGCACAAAGTAATTGTTTGTATATATATTACTTTAAAACTTGTGTTTATTGCTGATAAAATATTTTCAACAATAATGAATACAACTGGGAAAAAAATCACTGTTAAAAATGAAGTAATAATTAGAAATCAAAACTTTCTTATTAAAAACACGTAATGCTTTGAATCAAATTAACACACTCGGCTTCTACCTTCATCAGAAGAAACTAGCTGAAGGTAGAACGTATCTCTGCCAAAATAATTGCAAACAAAAGTGCACGAATTTACATAACTACCTTGATTTTGATTTAAATAGCCTATTTCAAAAAACAATTTTGGCCCAAATTCCTTTTAATATATAGTCTATGGAAAGGAATTATGTGTAGGCCAGGTTAGTCAAATGTGGGCCAGGCTCCAGCCATGGGCAGACATAGGGTCATGACAACCCCCTTCCCAAATATTTTTCACTGTAAAAAATTCCAACTTTCATGATAAATGAAGGGTGTTATTCCAAGACCATGGCAAATTCTGTCCTTGACCCCCCAAATGAAAGTCTGTGTCCACCCTTGGCCATAGCTAGACAGTTTTTACAGGGTGGGGAGATGGGGGGTGGGGGTTAAAATTCACTAATTTCTTATGTATTAAATATTTAGTAACACTAAATATATAAGCAGATTAATATATTTAATATTAATGGATAAATTTCTCAACATGAATTCTGCATTAAAAACTTTGAGGTATACTAAAATTTATAATTCCTCTCCTCTTTTCTAGAGTAGATGAAGACCCAAAACTCTGGAAAAAAAAACACGATCTGTAAATCACAAAATCTAATGTGGAAATACGTTTTGAATATATTTTCAACGTCAAAGAACAAATTCCCACCACAAAAAAGAAAATTTAAAACAAAATTCCACATTTTATTTTGAAACAGAACATTTTCTAGGGGGCGGGCGGCTGAGCCCCTTGCCTACGACCCAGAATATAGGTAGTTGCATTAAATCACATCGAGAGCGATATTGCTATGACCACACCTTAAAAGTTAAAAAAAAGAAGAAGAATTTAAATGAACGTTCTCTATTAAAAATTTCGTATCAGTTAAAAAATATAAATATAATTTAACACATCTAAGTTACATATAAATTAATAATTTTCAAATTCGTAAAATTTGTGACGATATAAAGCGCATGAACGATAAAGGATTGCCGTACCTTGGACGCCGACATCAAAAACAAACAAAAAAACATCTGCCAAAAAAATTTAAAATTCACCATCTGCTCCTCTTCAACAGGGCTTCCAAAAATAGAAAGCAAAACTAAAAATTTCTTGGGTGTAATCCCTAATGGGACAAAATCAAAAGGAACATGAGAAACCTGATCTTCAAAGTATTTAAGAAGTATGTGTATTAATTAACATAATTATTTATTTTATAATTTGGTAAAGGTATTGAAACAACCTGTTTTCGAAATTTCGTAACGACTAGTCTCTAAACATAGCTGCAATATTGCTATTAAATACCGGAGAATGCTAGATTTATGTGTAGGCTAGGTAAACCAGGGCTTCATGATTTGTGCGAGGCGGGCTAAAAGTGGGGAATTTATAAGTAGGCTAAAGTCCAGGCCTGTACCCGAGTCGGGGTTAGCAGGGGCCTGGCCCCAGTTGCCCCGTCGAGCTATTTATATATATAGAACAACCCCCAGGTGCCTTGCGCCCCATATGTCTTTTTCCTTGCCCCAGTTTCCCCTTCATCCTGGCTACAGGCCTGCTAATTTTCCATGGTCAAAAAACTTTAAGTGAAATGCCACAATTATGTCCATTTTTTTATAAACCATAAGTACTCAGAAATATTCTCGTCTACATTTGAATCGTAATTTGTTTTCTATCAAATCTTAAACACCCGCTTCGAATGAAATTAACTCCAATATATTTGATTCAATTATTGGAATTGCTATGCTATTCTATAAAACATGGGCGCCCCTAAAATTACATGCACGGGGGGGGGGCGTGCATCTAGGAAAAATTCCAATTGAATAATGTTGTTGGACTATAGTTTCTTGTGGATTCAGTCCTTTTCCTCCCTTTTTTCATAAACCAAGGTTGTAAGTGCACCCCTTGTACCCACCTCGGGGCCCCCACGCTGTAAAATTTCAATTGACACCATTTTGATGGTTGCGTCAGTTCACAGTAGGCGGTTTCGTGTTGAAGAACCATATGGCTCCAGCTATGCCATTGGGTGATCTCAACGCATCGTTCAGAAGTCTGCGTGTGGAAATCTATCGAAGTCGAAGAATGTACATTCTTTTAAAAGCATAAAAAAAAAAAAGAGAGAGAGAGAGAGAGAGATTCATAAATTTTGTCTACATCTACTGTTCATAAATGCTATATGTCATTACTGCCAAAGTTGCTTGTTATATAGAATTTTGAGAAGATTAGTATAGTTAGCTTTGGCATTACTATAAAGCGAACAGAAACATGGCGGTATTCTTGCGGCATGTGCGAATAAAACCTTTTTGGCAAACCTCTATAATCGTATGTATATAGCACTATTTACTGCCTTTTTATTTGTGAAAAAGATTCTAATCATGTGACAAAATGCCGATACTCCTTTGAATTCTGAAAAATGTATTTTATTTTTCGTATAACGCGTTTCCTTATACATCGTCTGCTAATGCATTCGTAGGATTTATAAATTATGTTAAACATAAATTGGCGTAACTATCGGGCAATGTAGATGTCTTATAGAAAAGAGGTAAATTACGAATGAAGGATATTCCTAGTCCTTAACAGGTTCGGATTCCTCGGAAAGCGTAGGTCGTGGTGCAGCATGTCCTTTTCGCCACAAAACTTGCACAAATGCTAAACGAATGAAGCCTATGTGCAAATCGTTGGGGGGGCGGGGGTCTGCATTTCCCCAAGACGTCGAAACTATTTACGTAAACGTTAAATATAGGATACTTAGGTGCGTATGGTGACTGAAAACGCTTAGATTTCCAGTAATAAGTTACTTTTTCTATGTATATGTAAAAATCCTATGCCTACACTGCACAACAACCTCCCCCTAGCTCTCCCTCCCTCCTCTTGAAATAAGCCTAGAATCGGGAATTCCAGTAGATCGCCTTGTGACGTCATTCTCTCTCTGACCTCATGATTATAGCAGCATTTTGTGCTATTGCAACCGCTATGGCGTTTATTTATTCAGTGTGTTTTTGCACTGTCTTTTTTTTTTGGAATTGCATTTGAATGTTAAGGGAAGTGTGCTAACCTTGAGTAGGCTATGGAAAGTGGGAATACATTGGGGTACGAATGCCCCGGTATGTAAGGAACAGATGAAATTGTGGGCTAGGCCTCATGTGGATATGATTTGCTAATTACTTTGTGGAATTTATGAGGCGTCACCGAAAAAAGGAACTAGCCTCGAACGGGAGGAGGTGACTGAGCAAATGGGTAATCCTGATCTGTCTTCTGCACATGTGCGTGGACTTTGTAAATGCAAGCACATCGCCTCTTAGGTATAATGCTGAAACACGCTATATTTTAGCCAGATGTACTACCATTTAACTGAGGGGTCGAAATTAACTTTTTAAATCAGGTGCACTAAATACTAGTTAGGTGTACAAGTAACTAACAGAATAGAAAGTAAACCTCAACATTAAAAACAGGTAAAATGTAAGTGTAGCAATTAAAGCATAAAACTTTTCAAAATAACGTTACGTTTGTAATATAGACTAAAAAAAGGGTAGGGTGCTCATTCATAAAGAGGGCACTGTAGTTGAACGAAAGGTGTATTTTTAACACGAACGTGGTTTTTTTTTTCGTTTGGATCACAACCTAGATCATTGAATTCAGCTCTTTATAATATATATTTAATAAACTAATTCCAAATTATTAAAAATAACTAAAATTGGTTTTGTTAAATCCGATTTTATGCATATAGCCTATGCAGGTTCTAGTAGCAAAATCAGTGGTTAAAGTAAAATCAAAATATACATCATATTACATGCACAAGTACTCCTACACTCTTTCCAATTTTCGTTTGCTAATCAAAAAGCTCGCCAGTGAGTATAGGATAAATTCAGCACAGCATCTTGCTGACGAATATCCAAACCAGTTTGATATTTCTGTCTGAAAGCTTGTAGGAATACTCGTATGTCTAATGTGGCCTTTACATACATTAAACACCTCAATATCGATATAAACATTATAAATTAACTTTTAATTGAAATGTTGTATTACTTTCCTTTGCCATATCTTATAGCTTTTTGTTATCATAATCAGTAAGCAAAGAAGTACTGTTATCAAAACATGAGTACATACTGAATATAAATAAATTGTACTAAATAAAATAATTTTTTTGTCATAACTTATTGAGTTTTGTTATTTCCAGATTATCATGTAAATAAAACAGATTACAAATATTCAATAGAATAGCCTATCTTTTTTACTTAGCCAGTATTTAACTGCTTTATTTATACAGACAGTGCCATTACATTTAGTGAACAGTAAATTATCTAAATTTTCCATTTTTAATATATTTCTGTGACTTGTTAAAATAAGCTTTACTTGAGAAAAAATTCTTGCAACTTCTGCAGTTGACACAGGTAAAGTATTAGCAATGAAAAGTAATTTTTGAAGGTAAGGAAAATTTTCTTCCACGGTTTGCTTTAAGCCTGCAAGTAATTTAATGTGGTGAGTGGCGGTCAATGGCTTTTGGTACTGCATCAGATGCTCGCACAAGATCAAGTTTTTGAAAAATATAAAATTTTATTCTATGAAATATTAGATAACCTTAGATAAATTACCACACGTTTTCAAGATATGGAAAAGCTTCATTTTATTACATTAAGGGATACTTCAAAATTTGCGGAGTATTCCTATAAATTTCCTACGGAAGTAATAAATAATTTAAATGTGTACTACCCCAGTATATTTACTGACTTCGAAAGATTGAAAAATTAATTAAAAACACATATAACTGGATATGCAGTATAGAGATATGAAATTACGAACATTCATGGAAATTTTAACAGAAAACAGATACATCGTTAAATAAGCTTATAAACTGTTTTGCTTAATATTGACTATTCCGTCAACTAGTGTTTCCGTAGAACGGAGTGTTTCTTGCTTAAACAGAAACAAAACCTGTCTGCGTAACACAATGGAAGAAGACAGACTTACAAACTTGTCAAAAATTTCAATTGAAAGGGAACTACTAAAAGTGTTAATAGAATCCCAACCATTTTTTGACAGCATTATCGACAAGTTCGTAAGTCTAAAAGATAGAAGAATCGAACTTACATTCAAAAAATAAAGACTGGGTAAGCATATATTGCATATTTGTTTTTGCTTGTTGTCTCCACATATTATCTCTGTCTGTACAACATGTAGTACCATATCACAGGTCCTATATATATATATACACAGTGGTCGTGGTAAGTCGAATTTCTGGGGACCGACTGAAAGTGTCGAGTTATCGGAAGTTCGACTTATCGTTTGTCATTGATTGGACCTGTATAAAACCTAAATTACTTATTCTAAGTTAGATTTATTGTTTTATACAGTAACTTTGTTTCCAAGAAGAAAAACATTACATTAATAGTTAAATTATTTAACAGTACTATAAAACATCAATTAATTAGAAGTTATTCATTTTATGTACTGTATTTCTAAAATCAACTTTTGTATTACCTAGCCATATTTTAAACGCAGGAAACGGTACTTACATTAATTATGTTTTCTCAAAAAATCGGATTGTTTTTGCAGAAATTCTCATTTTATGAAATTATTAACCTTTTATAAAAACACGAACGAAATTTCGTCTACGTTATCTCTACTTTCAAGATGACGTAGCGCGATCGATACATCGTCGCGAAATTTTACCTCTTCGCTCTTCACAGTCTTCATTGGATACATCTTGTTCGATGTCCCGAACACGATGTTGTGCCTTGTCTTGAATTTCTCAAGCCATTCTGTACTTGCGTTGAAGCCCTCCACTTTCAACTGATTA
>QLNU02014176.1:67866574-67903774 GCA_006491805.2 Dysdera silvatica
ATATATAGGGTCATTATTGCCTAATGTGAGACCCTGCATAATATGAGACCATTACGAAGAGACCAACAAAAGAATTAAAGACTGTCTTCTGGAAGTTGAAAGTACATCAGATCGAGCAGCGAGGCTTGTTGTTCAACTAACCCAGCGATACCAACTTCAAATAGTACAGGTATATGCACCAACATCAAGCCATACCGACGAAGAGGTTGAAGAATTTTATGAAGAAATCAAAGAGTTACACACCAAAGGGAAACAACATATCAAGCTCATCATGGGGGATTTCAATGCAAGAATTGGACAACAGGAACAAGGAGAGACATCGGTTGGTAAATACGGATATGGGGAAAGGAATGAACGTGGCGATCAACTCATCGAATTTGCAGAAGCTGAAAATCTTAGCATCATGAATTCATTTTTTAAGAAGAAACCGCAAAGAAAATGGACATGGAAACACCCAAATGGGGGAACTAGTGAAATTGACTATATCCTGGCAAACAAGAAATCAATTATTGAAGATTGCAGTGTACTGAACAGATTTAATACTGGAAGTGATCATCGAATGGTGAGATGTAAAGTGCACTTAAATACTAAATTAGAACGACAGAAGCTCATTAGGAAACAAGTAAGTAAGAGGGTGGATTTAAAGAAATTAAAAGAAAATACCGAGGCATTCAAGTTGGAATTAAAAAATCGCTTTTCTGCACTGGAAGGACTTATTGATGAAAGTGATATCTCAGAAGCAAATGAAAACATTGTTAAGACAATAGTTGAAACTGCTGGGGAAATTGGTGGTGTAACCTGTAAAAAGCACAATAGCAAATTATCTGAGAAGACGAAACAGCTCATGAAAAGGCGAAGAGATATGAAGGTGGACAATCAAAATACCAGTTCCAGGATTGAGTACATAGAACTTTGTAAAACTCTGCGCAAAAGCATGAAAGAAGACATAAGAAAATTCAACTGTGAGCTAGTAAGGAAAGCCATTGAAAATAACAAGAGCCTTAGGGTTGTTAAAGGAAGTTTATCTGTTGGGAAGAAACACATCATTGCATTAAAAGGAGAGGATGGCACCGTAACAAGAAATAGGGAAGAAATACTTAGAAGAGTTGAAGAATTCTACAAAAATCTATACGAAAGTAACAGTGGATTAAACGAAGACATTGAAATAGTCGAAGGAACAGCTCCTAAAATCTTAAAAGAAGAAGTTTCATTTGCAATAAAAAATATGAAGAAAGGAAGAGCCCCTGGTGATGATGGTATTACATTAGATATCCTAAAAGAAGCTGGAGAATATGTAGAAGACATACTTGCAAAATTCTTTACCAAATGTCTTAACAGCGGTAACATACCAAACCAATGGGATTCTGCAACAGTAATTCTTTTGCATAAAAAAGGTGATAAAGAGGATTTGAAAAATTACCGACCAATTAGCTTGTTACCTGCTATTTATAAAATCTTCACAAAAGTGCTAACACATCGCCTGCAGAAAAAATTAGATGCAGCTCAACCAAGAGAACAAGCTGGATTTCGAAGTGGATTCAGTACAGTGGACCATATTCAAGTATTAAGAGAATTAATTGAAAGAACACATGAATATGAACTTCCATTGTGTGTGGCATTTATTGACTATGAGAAGGCCTTTGACTCTATTAAAACATCAGCAGTCATCAACTCTTTAAGATCAACAGACATTGAGGATGTGTACATTGACATGGTGAAACGTGTGTATAAAAATGCAAGTGCAAAATTTCGGTTACATAAAGATACCAAAACTATCAAAATTGGTAAAGGTGTGAGGCAGGGAGATACCATTTCTCCAAAACTTTTTACTTCAGCTTTACAGATGATTTTTCAGCAGATAAATTGGAATAACAAGGGAATAAAAATAAATGGTGAATATTTAAATCATTTGCGGTTTGCTGATGACATTGTTATTTTTTCAACGAACCCATTAGAACTCCAAGACATGGTACAGGAGCTCTCAACTAGAAGTAAAGAAGTTGGACTCAAGATGAACCTACAAAAAACTAAGATCATGTTCAATAATTTCGTAGAGGAAACAAAAATACAAGTTGACAACATTGAGCTAGAAATTGCTGATTCATATATTTACCTTGGCCAGCTGATTTCAATGGATGGCAACATTATGAAAGAACTCAACAGACGTATTAAACTTGGCTGGAGTGCATTTGGAAGAAACAGTTTTATCCTGAAGGGGAAATTGCCTTTGTGTCTAAAAAGAAAGGTCTTCAACCAGTGTGTATTGCCAGTCCTCTCTTATGGATCAGAGACATGGAGTCTAACAGTTGGAGCAATACGAAAGTTACAGACAACGCAAAGGAGCATGGAGAGGTGCATGCTTGGAATAACTAGGAGAGATCGAAAAAGAAACACTTGGGTGAGAGAGCAAACTAGAGTAGAGGACATCATTGTTAAAGTAAAAGGGCTGAAATGGCGATGGGCTGGGCATATTGCAAGAAGAACTGATCAACGATGGACAACAGAAATTCTGAACTGGATTCCAAGAGACCACCGAAGACCTAGAAAACGTCCTCAAACTAGATGGGTGGATGAAATAAGAAAACAGGTTGGGGTGACGTGGAAGCGAATTGCTCAGGATAGACTTGTGTGGAAAGCATTTGGAGAGACCTTCATCCAGCAGTGGATAGATAATGGTTGAATATGATGATGATGATGATATATATATATATATATATATGGCCTGCAAAAGGGTTGCTGGTATCTAACTGGAAGGAGACCCACACGCTGAACGTATGTGACGATGTGTGGAACCGGCCAGGCCAGTAACCTAGTGTCCTACCCCGCCTTCAAGTGGTGCAGGCTGAGCTTTCTATTTATGTGGCAAATTAATATTTGCTACACGGATAGAAAGGCGGAAGGGGAGGGCTAATTCACCAACCCGTCTAGCCAGCGTGGTGAAATTATGGCTAATTCCTCCATTATGTTGACACACCAGAAACCATGGCCCCTAGTCTCCAGGTGCTGGAGTGCTCCTGATCAAGGCAGCGGTCAGTGTGGCATGAAAGCAGGGGGTGCTAAGAATCACTGGAATGGCCCAGGCTGCCGTTTGTTATTGACCTTGGCTACGTTTAATGGACGATCCCTTGCTTCTGAAGCAAAACTTCAGGAATTGGAAGAAGAACTTGACAAGATCAAATGGGACATTGTAGGACTCAGTGAAGTTAGAAGAAAAGGTGAAGAGTTGGTGGAACTTAAAAGTGGACATTTGTTTTATTATAGAGGAACGGAAACTGGAAGAACAAGTGGTGTTGGCTTCTTAATCAACAAAAGAATTAAAGACTACCTTCTTGAAGTCGAAAGCACGTCAGATCGAGCAGCGAGGCTCGTTGTTCAACTAACCCAGCGATACCAACTTCAGATAGTACAGGCATATGCACCAACATCAAGCCATACCGACGAGGAGGTTGAAGAATTCTATGAAGAAATCAAACAGCTACATACCAAGGGGAAACAACACATCAAGCTCATCATGGGAGATTTTAATGCAAGAATTGGACAAATTGAACATGAGAAGACATCAGTTCGTAAATATGGATACGGGGAAAGGAACAAACGTGGACATGGAAACACCCCAATAGAGGAACCGGCAAAATTAACTATATCCTGGCAAGCAAGAATTATTGAATATTGCAGTGCTCTGGATAGATTTAATACCGGAAGCGATCATCGAATGGCAAGATATAAAGTATGCTTAAATTCTAAATTAGAACAACAGCTCATTAGGAGACAAGTATGTAAGAGTGTGGATTTAATTAAACCTAAAGAAAATACCGAGGCATTCAAGTTGAAATTAAAAAATCGCTTTTCTGCACTGGAAGGACTTATTAAAGAAGCTGATATCTCAGAAACAAATAAAAACATTGTTAAGACAATTATTGGCACTCCATAGAAAATTGGTGGTTTAACATGTAAAAAGCAAAATAGCAAATTATCCGAGAAGACGAAACAGCTCATGAAAAGATGAAGACATCTGAAGGTGGGTAATTGGAATACCACTTCTAGGATTGAATATGTAGAATTTTGTAAAATTCTGCTCATAAACGTGAAGGATGACAAGAAAATTCAATTGTGAGTTAGTAAAGAAAGAAGTTGAAAACAGCATGTGCCTTAGAGACATTAAAGGATGTTCGTCTGTGGGGAAGAAATAAATCATTGCATTAAAGCGAGAGGATGACACCGTAACAAGAAATAAGGAAGAAATAGAAGGGTAGAAGAATAGAAAAAAAGATAGAAGAAATACTTAGAAGAGTTGAAGAATTCTACAGAAAGCTGTATGAGGGTAACAGTGGATTAAACGAAGACTCTGAGATAGTCGAAGGAACAGCTCCTAAAATCTTAAAAGAAGAAGTAGCATTTGCAATAAAAAGTATGAAGAAAGGAAGATCCCCTGGCGATGATGGCATTACATTAGATATCTTAAAAGAAGCTGGAGAACATGTAGAAGACATACTCGCAAAATTCTTTACCAAATGCCTTAACATCTGTAACAAACTAATAACATTACATTTATTTATATTTGGTCAGTCTTTATTTTCGTACAAATATTTTATTATATGTAGTGTATATGTATATATGTCCACACCTAGACTTTATCATTTTTCAAAAGAAATTTATATCTGTATATATATTTTTTTTTTCTTTTTCAGACGTATCGTTCTTTATAATTCCTTGAGCCATGCACGTAAAGAGATTGTATCATTGCAAGTATCAACTCCAGCAGTTAAAGTAAAAGACAACAGTGGCAAAGTTGTGCCATGTCAAATAAATCCAGTTTTTTCAAAAAGTACTTTACTCAAAAACCAGTTTGAGGTATGAATATCTTTGATTTTTTGTAAGATATTATTACCCTTCTCAGGGATAACACAATGGCCAAATAATGGTCAGCACCTAATGCCACCAGAGCGAGTTTTTATGAGTTTTTCATCCAGGATGAGAACGGCGTCTCTTTTTCTCCTAAACAAAAACAGCTCTAGTTTGAGCTTATTTCTACTTGGGTGTCGAAAATTATTAAGTAAAAAAAAAAAATCTTTGATTTTAAATGAAATAAGCATGTTTAATTCATCTTATATAATATTATATATACCTTTGTATCTCTTAACATAGTTATATTAGTTATACAATATAAGCAACACAGAGGTAATAGACATAATAAAGAGGGTGGACCACACTTGATAATGTAAAATACCTAAAAGAATGGCGATTTTACAAAAACAAATATTTTAAACAAAAGTTGCGTATCTTGAAGGGTGGGAAATATTTTTAATTATCTGTGCTTTACTTGAAGGGGTGAGGTCGTTTTCAAGGTCATTTGAACATCAAACTTTTTTTAAGGGAAACATATTTTTTATTATTCCTCGTAAAAAATAAACTTTTGTAGAATGTATTTTTTCGATTTAACGCTTAGTTTCCAAGATTATCAAGATTGTTAGAGTTCTGAGATAGCATATAAGGATAACTAATGAAATATGTATTAAAAGCCTCACAAATATCAGTGTTATTAATGGTTTCATGGGCTATAATTAGTTTATCAATTGAGCTAGATTAGGTATTATTTCCTATTAGTTCATTGGTTTTAGCCCATTTTTTGGACTAGAAGTACAACAAAAATCACAATAATATGATTGTTTATCTAGTTTAATCCTTTTGTTTAATTTGTTATAAAAGGTCTTGAGTATTAATAGGTTCTCGGGAGTTTTGTTTTTAATAAAATTATAGCAAAGTTTATTTTGAATTTGATTTCTCTCAATAGATTATTTGTAATCCAGAGTTTCCTGATGTGTTCGTTTCTGGAAATTTTTTTAATAGGAAAATAAACACACATCATAATATTTAAATTTCCCATAGAACAAATCATAAGAATGTAAAGAATAATCTGCTAACAAAACCTCACCTCAATTCAAGTTCTGTAAATTAGATTTAAATAAAAGCATATTATTATCAGAAAAATCATGGTGGTAAATAACATGATTTTTTTTTGTTTTCTGATAGAATTAGAAACATCAATGATTGAAAAAATGGGTAAATGATCACTTAGTGTTTCCCCTAGACTAAAAAAAGGGTAGGGTGCTCATTCATAAAGAGGGCACTGTAGTTGAACGAAAGGTGTATTTTTAACACGAACGTGGTTTTTTTTTTCGTTTGGATCACAACCTAGATCATTGAATTCAGCTCTTTATAATATATATTTAATAAACTAATTCCAAATTATTAAAAATAACTAAAATTGGTTTTGTTAAATCCGATTTTATGCATATAGCCTATGCAGGTTCTAGTAGCAAAATCAGTGGTTAAAGTAAAATCAAAATATACATCATATTACATGCACAAGTACTCCTACACTCTTTCCAATTTTCGTTTGCTAATCAAAAAGCTCGCCAGTGAGTATAGGATAAATTCAGCACAGCATCTTGCTGACGAATATCCAAACCAGTTTGATATTTCTGTCTGAAAGCTTGTAGGAATACTCGTATGTCTAATGTGGCCTTTACATACATTAAACACCTCAATATCGATATAAACATTATAAATTAACTTTTAATTGAAATGTTGTATTACTTTCCTTTGCCATATCTTATAGCTTTTTGTTATCATAATCAGTAAGCAAAGAAGTACTGTTATCAAAACATGAGTACATACTGAATATAAATAAATTGTACTAAATAAAATAATTTTTTTGTCATAACTTATTGAGTTTTGTTATTTCCAGATTATCATGTAAATAAAACAGATTACAAATATTCAATAGAATAGCCTATCTTTTTTACTTAGCCAGTATTTAACTGCTTTATTTATACAGACAGTGCCATTACATTTAGTGAACAGTAAATTATCTAAATTTTCCATTTTTAATATATTTCTGTGACTTGTTAAAATAAGCTTTACTTGAGAAAAAATTCTTGCAACTTCTGCAGTTGACACAGGTAAAGTATTAGCAATGAAAAGTAATTTTTGAAGGTAAGGAAAATTTTCTTCCACGGTTTGCTTTAAGCCTGCAAGTAATTTAATGTGGTGAGTGGCGGTCAATGGCTTTTGTGCATCTTCATCGGATGCTCCTACTAAGATCAAGATTTTGAAAAATATAAAATTTTACATTTTATGAAATATTAGATACTATTTCTTTACAAATTACTACACGTTTTCAACATATGGAAAAGCTTCATTTTAATATATTAATGGATACTTCAAAATTTGTAGAGTATTCCAATAAATTTCTTACAAAAACAATAAATAATTTAAATGTGTACTACCCCAATATATTTACTGACTTCCAAAGATTGAAAAATGAATTAAAACACATATATCTGGATAAGCAGTATAGAGATATGAAATTACAAACATTCATGGAAATTTTAACAGAAAACAAATATATTTTTAAAGAAGCTTATAAACTTCATTGCTTAATAGTGACTATTCCGTCCACTAGTATTTCCGTAGAACGGAGTTTTTCTTGCTTAAACAGAATCAAAATCAGTCTACGTAATACGATGTTTGAAGACAGACATAGAAACTTGTTAAAAATTTCAATTGAAAAGGAACTATTAAAAGAGTTAATAGAAACTCAACCATTTTTTCACATCATCGACAAGTTTGCAAGTCTAAAAGAATCGAACTTATATTCAAAAAATAAAGACTGGGTAAGCATATATTGCATATTTGTATTTTGCTTGTGTTCTCCACATATTCTCTCTGTCGGTACAACATGTAGTGCCATACCAGGTCCATATATATATATAGTGAATACGTGGTAAGTCAAATTCTTGGGGACCGACTAAACACCTTGAGTTATCAGAAGTTCGACTTGTCATTTGTTGTTGATTGGACTTCTACAAAACGTAAATTACTTATCCTAAGGTAGACTTGTCGATCTATACAGTAACTTTGTTTCCAAAAAGCAGAATATTACATTAATAGTTAAATTATTTAACAGTACTATAAAACATTAATTAATTAGAAGTTATTCATTTTATGAACTATATTATTTATTGCTCAATGCAACTTTTGCATTACCTAGCCATATTTTAAATGCACGAAACGATACTTATATTAATTATATTTTCTCAAAAAATCGGATTCTTTTGGATTGTTTTTGCAGAAATTCTCCTCCTATGAAATTATTTACCTTTTGTAAAAACGCGACCAAAATTTCGTCGACGTTATCTTTACTTTCAAGATACCATAGCTCGATCGATACATCGTCGTGAAATTTTGCCTTTTCTCTCTTCGCAGTCTTAATTGGACGCATATTTTCCTTCGAAGTCCCGAACACAATATTGTACCTTGTCTTAAATCTCTCAAGACATCCTGCACTTGCGTTGAAGTCCTCCACTTTCAACTGATTATATACGAAGTCCATTTCTTTTTCACGTAGCATCGTACCACTAAGAGGAATTTTACTGTTCTGGCTCCTGTACGATTCAAAACACTTCAAAAAGTGGATTCAACATCAGGAAAAGCACACGCTTCGACCCCTGGGCAAGCACTTTTTTGTTCTGTATTTGTTCAGGACTTCTTGGTTGGATACCTTCTCAGTCCGCTTCATTTTTAATGATCTTTCAAGTGTCCATATTTCAAAACCTTCAGTTTTTTTCCTGGTGTCCTTTTTTTTATTATTATTGTCCAGGTCCTGCATCTATATAGCAAGATAAGCCAGATAAAGATTTCAAAATTACAATTCTACACTGCAGACTTCATTTACTTTTGTCCTCAACTTTTTGCATTTCATTGAATTTTTTTTAACCTGGCCAATTTGGGATCTCATTTCTTTTGTTAAGTCATCGTTGTGTCAAAAATGTATTCCTAAATAGCAGAGGGAATTGTTCTGTGGTGGTGTTTTAATAATGGGCAGTGACATTGATATTTTTTCTGCCATTACATTATTTTATTCCTTTTTTGCATTAATGTTAAGCCCCATTTCTTCGTTTTTTGCAGCAGTTTTACCAATGAGTTCCTGCACGGGTATGCATAAGCATACATAGAAAGTTCATAAAGAGACGGGGATTTGGAGCTAAAACTCCATATATAGGGTGATCCAAATTAAACAGGAGGTGTTTAGACCTCTCTGTAGAGAAAACTACCCAGTATATTCATGTGTATATATACAAACTTCCATTATCATAGGGTTTACGACCCTCATCAACCCTCCTTCGTACACCAGTGTAGGTATGGTAGAAGATACATTGCCAGACAGAAAATAACAAAAAAGGAATGCTCAAAAACAGATCAAGCTGCACTTAGATAGCCAAACAGATACAGATTTAATTTTTACATACAGACAAGGCTCTAATGGCTTAAAATACAGGATGATCAATATGAAGTTGGATGATACATTGCTGAATGTAACATGTCATCAATTCGATGAATATCTGAATGTCACGATGTATCGTTGGCTATGTGGTGTTGACTCGAATGCATAGTTCATTTCATGAGAGTTAGAGGGTAACATCCAGTTGTGTTCCGCAGATTCTCGATTGATGATGGATCTGGCTGATCAAGGAAGCACCTGCAAACTTTGCAAAGCATTTTGGCTTATCTGTGACATATGTCTGGGCGTTATTCTGTTGAAAAATGAAGTTTAGGATGTCCTGCAAACATGGTATATTGCCACAGACCACAGCATCTCATTAACATAATGGCGTGCTGTTTATGTACCTGAAATGCGTATGAAAGCTGAATAGCTGTTGGCGCTTATAACATCCCAGATGATGCTGTCACGTTAACAGGCTGTTGTTAATGATAGCATCCCAAATCATGATGCCATGTTGATGGGCTGTGTCATAGGCTACTTGAAAACAAAGAAATCTGCCCGATGGCCACATTACCTTCAAACTCCTACACAATCATCATCAGTGGTAAGACAGAAATGGGATTTGCCACTAAATATTACACTGTTCCATTCTACATTTCACACAGTTCTGCTGCATCCCCATTCTAAGCAATGACATTAAACGATTTAATGTTATGTCGTTATTAAGGGGGGAAACCTTTTCAATGAATGGCTTGACAACAAATCTGCTGCCACCAACCTTTGCAACGTTGTCTGTATTTATATTTGAATATCCAAAACTCCCTGTATACTTCACAAACCGTTACCAATTGTGGATGTGCTATGGTATGATGTCTGGGGCTACAATTTGTGCATTATGTCTTCAAACTCTGGTCCTACTACGAGGGTGCACCTTTCCTTCTTCGGACCACTGTCTCCAAATGCATCCGACTGTTATGGCATGTTGCATTTCTGCCTCAATTCGGCACAAGGACTAACAGCAGTGTGAACACCTAGGGTGAAACCTCTCATGAACTCGTTCGATAAAATTGAATACAATGCCATCTTAAAGACGTTGGCACTCCTTGTTTATTCTCCAAACACCGTAGCACCAAAGCTACTCCATTCAGCCATGATGATGTGTCATACTGGTTATTCACTTACATCATGTGCTTGGTTTGTATAGTTGGCCACAAATTTTAATCATTTGCATTGCAGTGTATATATGTTAAAAGAATTAAAAGACCGCAACTAAAATAATGGTAGAAAAGGTGACAATTTGTATTGTCAATTTTCGGTTATGATAGATTCGTTCCATAAAGCACAAATAAGCTTGAGTTCCATTCCAAACCTTAAGAAGCTATAGTAAAGTCGTGGAAGCTAGTCGTTAGTTAATTTGCAACAAGAATAATTTTTAATTCTAACTTCATAAACATGTGTGTTAGTCATAGAATACATATGTGTTCATTATGTATTGTATAAGGTTTTATGTACAATTATATGTAAACAATGAATACTATTCTCTTTTTTTTAGATTTCCCAGTATCAGCACTTAAGGATATTTAGGCATAGGCAATATACTCTTTATCAAGTAAAAATCTGGGTTTTTTTTGGTTTTTTTCAATGAGTTCTATGTGTTTGTTGCTTTTTTGATAACTTACACATTCATATTTCCATGTAGTGTTGTTCCTATTCGAGCCCACCCCAAAGAAAAAGCATCTTCTCCCAGATAGTGGATAACATTAGGCAAGATATCGACAAGAACAAAGAAATGAAAGTGAGTCTCGTTTCATTATTATATGCTACTTTCACATAAAATTAAATTTATTAAATCTGTTAGTTTTATATGTGTGATTAACAGTTAACGTTAATTTATCACCATAAGTTGTCGAAGCACTCTTTCCATTGGAGTAATTCCAATTTTGTCTGATGGAGAAAGGCTTACCATCATTTTATTATAGTTCACCTAAGTTCTCATGGATCTCGAATTGTCAGCAAATTTGAACTCATCCTTTAAAGTCGGGCGAAAATGAGATTTTCTTATTAAACGTGGAAAAGTCTTCGTAACTTCTGTTCCGAACAGCTGAATTTCACTTGAACACTATTTCCGATACTAATTTCTAATTGCAAATGACTCTATTTTTTCTGAAACTGAGGTTAGTTCAAAGTTTCGTTTGTGATTAGTTGAGGGAAAAAGTTGGAGAATTTTCTTCAATTTGAGTGGAATCACCCTCATTGGCAAAACAGGGATGGTGGGGGATGGGGTCAGAGATCACTCCTCCATAGTAAAAATGTACCTCCCTCCCCGTAGAAAAACAAAAAATTATGTGAATGCTAAATATGGAGCATTGGACGAGGACTATGGCCACCCCCTAGATCTTGAGGACAGCCATGCCTAATGGTTACCTTAAGTTTTTAATGCCCTTTCAGGTATCCCTGCAGAATATAGCACCGTGACACTTCAATTACCGTGCAAATAATTATAATACTATGCAAGTTCGATTTCAGCTAGTACTTGGCTGTCACCTCCCCCCAAATTTGTAGTGTAGAGGTTGATTTTCTTGGTGATAGAGCTGTCCAGATTTCTCAGAAAACCAGATTTTGGCGCAGCATGTCTTTAGCTATCCTTTTCCCATGAAATACAAGCACCTTAATGACGTAACCGATCTTGAAATATAAACATTGGTGAGCTGAATCCGGTTTATGCAAACTAGTTGTCCAACTGTTCGTTAAAATAAGAACTTGTGGTTAACTTTCTTTCCGAGGTGACTCTTAGTGACCTGGTTGTTAAAAAAAATGAACAGATCATCACCTCTAAATGTAAATCTATTATAGTGGACTTTCATTTATGAACTGTAGCGTTGGTCCTGAAAAGTAACCCATATAGAACTATTGTTGATGTCGAATTATGAACTTCCATTTGTAAGAACGTTTTGAGAGTTCGTATGAGTTCATAATATTAGAGAGTCCATTGTAAATCACTGTGGTGGTTGCTGCTGTGACCTTTAAATCCACTGCCCTGAATTCTGTTCATAGCAAACTTGCTTGTATATAAACCTACAGTTTGAAGGTTACTTTAGATTACCCGTCCCATCCCAATAGGTCTATTGATAAATAGACCTATTGCTAAAATATTTAAATAAAAGCAGGACTAAGGAAGAATATTATATATTGCAAATTTGCACCATCATTTTAGTTAAAAATAACTAATATATATATTTAAATTTATCGGTAAAATTTGACATTAAAACATCGTTTGTTGCAACACATTCTTGTCATTGTTAAATACTTGTCAGTAAAACAACCTACATAGATTTATAAATATTTGTTTTTTAATTATATTAAAGTGTAAATTTAGTTTGTTTTTGTTTTAATAATGTGTGACAGGCGATTTGTTTAAATCACAAGTTTTTTTTTAATCTGATTTGCAAACTTCTTACAAATAAAATTAAACACATTAACACAGTTAAAATAAATACGATGGTTTATAGCTATTTCGGAAGCGCGTTTAGGCTTCCTTCTTCAGAACCCTAGTTACACTAATGTGACACACGTGCTAGAAAAACTATCGATGCCAAATTGCTAGTCCAAAATTAGTTCGGGTAAACCAGTTGTGGGTCCGTAGCCGCGTCTTTTGCTATGGGACGAATGAAGTTTCTCCAAATAGAGGACATGGAATTGAACGGAAGCTGATCGTTAACAGTAGAAGAGGAATGCGAAAGAATATGGAAGGCTTCAAAGAAATTGAGGTCGGCTGGTGAAGAAACTTTCTCTATTAGATGGGCCTTGTCGAAAGAAAATTTGTGGCCAGCTTCCCAGGCGTGTTTGGCCAAAGCAGATTTTTCCAGTTGTTGTTTACGCACGTAGGCTTCATGCTCTTTAAGCCGAAATCGAAGGGCCCGACGTGTTTGACCAATATAAACACGATTACACTGGCATGGAATGGAGTAAATTCCAAAATAATTGCAATCAGGAATAATATCCTTGAGTTTGGAATAACCGAGTTTATTGATTGGAGTAAAAGTGACCTTGAAATTAAATTTAAGTAGAATGGAAGCAATTTTTGAAGCAAAAGGAATGCTGATAGTTCTAGTGAGTTTCTTCAAAGCGTCGTCAATAATGGTGGGATTGTAACCACGATCTCGAGCGATGTCAAGAATATGGTTAAGTTCAATCTTGAGTAATTCTTCAGATGATGACAATTTTAGAGTACATGAGACCAAACCAGTAGAACGTGCTTATCTTCTAATTTTGTGGATGGGCGGAAGCAGCATGCGGCGGGAGGCTAACAGCAAAATGTTTCCGATATACGCTGGTTTGGAACCCGGACGGCGATCTATGTACCAAAACGTCCAGGAAAGGCAATGAACCGTTGTTTTCTTCTTCCAAAGTGAATTGTATGTGAGGGTTGACGGAATTTAAGGTGGTGAGAATTGTAGAGAGATCTGAACAATCGTTTGGAAGGGCCACATTAGTGTAACTAGGGTTCTGAAGAAGGAAGCCTAAATGCGCTTCCAAAATAGCTATAAACCATTGTATTTATTTAAACTGTGTTAATGTGTTTTATTTTATTTAATATTTTGCGCAGTGTGTCGTTTCATCTTTACTATGAATTCTTACAAATTGTAACATTTTCTTTTTTTGATTTTTACTAGGAAAGTTTGAAAAAATTCAGGGAAGAAACTCAAAAGTTTGAGCAGTCAGAAGCATTGCAGAAGGCGAAACAAAAATACGTAAGGTGTTTTTTCAATGTCAAGTAGCAAATTACTTTATTCGGAAGCATGCATGTTAAAATTTCAGGCTCAAGCACATGCCTAGAGTAAAAAAAAATTACACAATTACGTAAACCTCCTAAAATTATTTGTTTTTTAATATCAAAAACTTTTCCTGAGCTTGGATTTATAAAATTTGTCATGTTTTTATGTTGACTTTCTCTTGTCAAATATGACAACTGTGGGAAATCAAGAATGCCTACCAGGTCATGGAAGTCAAGAAATTAGCAAATGATCACGGAGGTCAAGGGAAGGTCACTAAATCGGTGTTATGGGTTATGCACAGTTATACCCGTTTTTTCAATTTTACGCATGAATGAATTGAATTGTAATTTTTGTACAATGTTTTAACGATTTTTACTGATTTAGTTACTTTCAGCTATTTTTTGCTTAGAACTTGTCAATTTTTAGTAGTTTTCAGCTATTTTCCACCATGTTTTGGCAGCATTTTGGTATTTGCAGCTGTTTTCTATATAGCTATTTTACCAATCATTTAAAAAAAAATCGAGAAACTTTTTTTAAAGCTTAAGGAATGTGTAAAAAATAGTCAAAGAAAAGTCAAGAAATCGGGTTTCTTGTTTTTAGCAAACACCCTGAGAATAGATTAACGTAGTCAACGTTAAGTTAAACTTCTAAGCTTTTTTTTTTTTCATGGTTCTTGCATTTCGTTCTGGCTGTAAATACTTAATATAATAATTTGCCCTTCATACTCACAACTTATCCAATTTGATTGGATTTATTAAGGTACCCTTTAGCAAGTTGCAGTGCTAATTGGTTTACAAATGACCGTTATTGATACTGATATAACACTTGAGAACATAGTGTTTCAGGGGGGGCCAACTGCTCCCTTTGTCAAGTGAAGGTAAGCTTCAACTTTCACTTGTCAAAGGGGGTAATTGGCTCCTCGGTTATTGTTTTCATAAGCCATACCCCCCTCCCCCCTCTGCTGTCGAAATAGCAGTTTTAGAGAATCTCCTGGTGAAACCTTTTTCCATTTCGTTGGTTTGTACACAGATTTCTTTCAAAATAATTTGCTTTTATTATTGTGTGAATGTATTAATCTCTACTTGTATCTACTTATAACGTTAAGGCAGAGACTAGCATTACCACATTGTCATGTGATAACCACATGAGTGCATTTCATCCCAGCTCTAATCAGAGATTATATACTGGCCAGAAATTCAAAAAAATGAGTCATACTTGTCCTACATAGCTGTTGAGCCCTGCGATGATGTGCCAGTAATGTATTCGCCTGACACAGTTATTCAGCATTTAACTCAGAACTGTTCAAGAAAAACCTGAATGCTTTCCAACTAACTTCTCACTGTAATCTGAGAGTTGATTCTTTATGCCTTAAGTGGTGTGGATTCCTTAGCAAACTAGGCTTCAGCGCCGCATGACCCGTGCTGCCCTTGCATGGTAAAACTCATACAATCTTACATAGCTGTCAACTGTTGTGGATTATTCTTAATTATTACAGACTGTTTCTAATTATTTGGCAAATTTATTGTCATTTGGATACTATGTTGCAATAAAAAGATACTGGAAAATGTGTCGATTTTCAGCCATATTATTTTTAAGGTCTGTTTAGCAATTTTCATGATCCCCTGAACTGCAGTTTTATTGGAATTAATTATTTTTCTGTGCTTGCTGGTTTTTACTCGACCATGTGCACCTTGTTGGTTTCCGTTGATCGGCTATTGTAGGGATTTTTAAACTGTGGTCGCGACACATGAAAATATTCATAAAATGCATATATATGTTTGAGAAATGTCAACAATTTGAGTAGCAGAGGGAGTCGTGTGAAGAAAAAAAAATGCAAAACACTTGGGCTATTGTTTATTGCTTTGTTAGTTGTTTAATGTAGCTATGAAATACACTGCATCAGTGAAATAATTTTGTCAGTGGTCGCAACGAAACCTAGAGTACAATGCTTCCCTTTTCAGACATATTTCGTTAATTACGTTTTCAATGAAGAAAATTGTTTGAAAAAGCTGCACAATTTTGTTATTTAAAATGCACTTATAATTTTATCGAAAAAGAAAATCAAGTAAAACGTGTGTTTACTTTCTATCGGTAAAAAGTGTTTAATATGAAGTCACACATGCTAGCTTGTTTTTATTGTTGTCTGGCTACAGTCCAAGATTTTTATTAGGACAAACACTGTTGACGTCTAGGTTTATCTTGCAAACTAAATTACGTGCATCGTTATGTGGTTTTGCTGCAAACCTAAGATATTAAAAGTTATCTAGAGAGTTAGAGGGAATATTCGAAGGAATGGTCGTGGGGGGTTTTTTTTGTTGTTTTTTTTTAATCCAAATTATTGTATTTATTAGAATTTCTATATTCTAATAAATATATAAAAATACAATAAATATTACACGTTTGTATTTATTATTATAAATATTTTTATTTTGTTATATTTGCAAAACCATTCTTTCAAACTAACAGATAAAACAATTCTATGCAAACTTTGAGTAATCCCCACCCCCGATGTTAATGGATTTATGTATGTAGATATTTTCATAAAATTTAGCTATAAATTCATTGGAGTTTTTTTAAGGAAATTTTATCATAGTTGAATTTAATATATTTAAAAGTTACATCAAGCCATTAGGCCCATATTTTCAGTTCACTATTGTGCTTTCTAGAATCTTTTAATTTTTTAAAGCTAAGAGTTCACTTGTTTGAATTTTTAATGTATACATTTTTCTTTCTTTTTTTTTTTTTTAGAAAGAAATAGGGGAAGGTTCCCAGCAAATTAAGGAGCAACTGGAGAGCATTAAAGGAAAGATTAAAGAAGTAATAATTCTTTTTAAAAAGTATTGTAATTAAATTATTGAAAGATGTTTGTACCTACTCTCTCCATATGTACATCAGTGCCAACAGATAAAAATTTGCAATTCAATGGCAAACTGTATTTACCTGCCTCAATAAGGAAACATAGTATGAAAGTATGTTTTCTTACTTGCCAATTGCGAAAATTGTATGGCTAGTGGCGACCAAATTTGTACAGCCCTGTTTATATCTATAGTGGTAGTTATTTAAGTATAGTTTAAAAATAATAATGGCGATCTGTGTTATACATTTTCTGATTGGAGATCTAAACTGTGTGTGAAAAGTATGTTTCAACTTAGAAAGATTAACCATTCACCCAGGGTCAATTGAGTGAGGGGGGGGGGTAGGTGATCTGAGAAAAACAGATTTACGTTTTTTATTATTCCCCTAAATCTAGCGACAAATTTCATGGAATAAATCTTGGTTGATTTTCAAGTTTCGTGCCTCCCCTCTCAAAAAAAGTGCTGAAAAAAGTTAACATTGTATATACCAACCCGAATCTTTACGTTTGAATTAGATTTTCTCATAATCTTTTGTAAACGTTCACTGGCCAAATATTATTAATGACAATAAACCTATATCTAACGGTTAGCAAGCATGGAAATCTGTTTTGAAATTTTTTCAAAGATAATTTTCCAATAATGATGTGATTCATACTTGATTTCTTTGGTCCTACATGTTATTCGACAGGTAACGTAGCATCCACTAAAACGCAACAAGTATTCATTTTTTGTTCTGTTAACAAAAGACATAACTGAAACAGTTTTTGAATTGTTAGTTTTAAATCTTGTTAACTATGCTTGTTGGCTTTAGTTATTTTTATTACACAGGCTGCCTCACTATCTTTGATTTTCATGGTTTTATTTATTTTTTATCCTGCACCCATTGAAGGCTTTATTTTGGGACATACAATGTTCAACCATTTTATAAAAATGAGTTTTAAAAGCTTCTTTCCTGTTAAAATCTACTGAGTATAAGTCTGAAAGCTTCGTACTCGATGCTGTCCAGTCATACTTTCATGCCCACATAATATTCCAACTTCATGAAGATGATTTTATGCGTAGTCATAGCCAATCAGGATCCTAAAGGAATGTCACATTCACCGTCAGACCCGAAGGTATCTTTTCCTCACGCACATGTCAAGTAATGTTGATTTTTTTTTTATTTTCCAATAGCATTTTCTTTATGTCCACAAAGTTGACTAGACTGCATCTATATATATATATATAGCTTTAAGTTTTTGCATTATTTTCATTTATGACATGACAGACATAAATGAGCTCATTGTGTTTCACGTTTATACCTGCAACGTTTTGACCATACAAGGGCATAAAGAAATTATTAAAGGAATGCTATATTAGTTTTAGAAGTACTGGTTATTCTATGTTACATTAGTTAGCCACTGAATAAAATAGAGGTCAAGGTTTCTAGATGTAAATCCTTATTGACTTAGCCATTTTGTTTTCCAGGGTTTGGAGGAAGCCCATAAGAGCGAGTTAGGAAGAAAAGGTCGAGAATTTACCGAAGAAATTAGCAAGTCAGCAAAAACTGCTGCCGAAGCCATCGCTAAACAGAGTGAGCAACTTGGAAAAAGTATACCACTGAAAGCCGTTGCTGAGGTGAAAGTTTCTTTTGTGTAGGTTATAGTTTCCCAAGCACGGAATTTAGAATGTGTAAACTAGCATATCAGTTTTTGTAAGCCATTTTTCATTTTTGGCTACTGTTTCTTTTATGTTCAGGGGGTGAAAGCTGTTAAAGACCAAATTGAAGAAACAACGCTTTCAGGTTCAACGGTGTACAGGCCTCCAGGTATTCTTATCTTATAAACAATCGCAACTAATTTGAAATACAAATATACAGTAGAGCCAGTCCATTATTTACCCTTAGGCTTACTAGGCTCAAGCCTATGGGTGCCGACTTGGGGAAAACTACCAGACCTCAAGAACTGCCGCCGCACACTGGGGCAAAATGTTCTAAACCAGACGGGTTTTTTTAAAAAAAAAACAGTTTTGGCATATTTTCTTGTTCTTCACACTGTAATCTGCCCAGGGATATGTTTCTGTCATTAAGTTTGATTAAAAATCCCTACTGAAATTGTTTAAGGAAGTTTATACTTTGAGCCAGTATAGTAATGTTCCATCTTTGGTACATATGGTTTCATAGAACTTTCACATTAAAACTAAAAGACGACGATAGTTAAAACTGAAACTCTTACAAGACGCTCTGCAACAAATAAAATATTTAATTTGGGGTAAATGGGGGCGTCTATAGGTATTTAGGTGTTCAAAATATGTAAATACGGCCCTGAGTAGAGCTGCTGTATATTTAAGTTTTTGTAAAACCTTGTGGGCATTATATTTAAAAACTTTCTATATGTATAAACTTTTTAAAGGCAAATCGTGAGTTTTGTTCGTTAAACATTCTAAAATGCCATAGGTTTCAATTTGCTGAAACTATTCTTGATGATATACACTGCTTCATACATAAAATTCAATACCATTCCATGAAGATTTTGTCGTAAAGCTATGCAACTTTCAGGGTAGATGTAGGTAGACAAGTACTGCCAATGAGCTTTCCGATGTATTTATGATTATTTTTCTCAGAATATTTCCATTATAAAATATTTATAAAAAGTGTTTAGAAAACTAAAGTGACAAATTATAGAATTTCTTGTAGCTCGGTATAATAGATGCCAATGGCAGGTTGTGGCCCGACAGTTGAGAAACACTACATAATGTCCCAATGATTCGTTGTCCCACAAAGTTTTCAGACATCTTCAGTGGAGAATCTGTGAGACGTAATTAAATGTGAAATTTACACTTTCAAACCACCGTGAAATGAGGTTCAATTCTGAACTTTTGTAAACATGGTTCACAATTCCTTAGAATAGTGTTCAAGCTCTCTTTAATTCAATACCACACTGCATAAATAAATGTATTGCTCAACATGCACCTTGCACATTTAGTCACTCTGTTCGTTTGGCTGTTTAAAATTAAAATAATTTTTTCACTTATACCCTATTAACTACAGAGCTGTAGCCATGCTGGGGCTTGAGGGAACTCGACTCCATCTGGGGACAGAATTTTTTGAACCAGCGTAAACCCTGACCTACATCCACCTTTCTACAAGTATAAAAGTCATGATGAGGGTGGGGAGAATAAATAATTGTATTAATTCTCTTGCAAGGCCTCCACTTTAATTGTTTGCATTAAAAGTGACAATATCGAGAGTGCTGTGTGTTTAACAAATAATTTTTCTTCACCATAGTGAAACTTCGCAAAAGAAAGGAAGGAATGGATCTCAATGCAGAGGAGAGGGCTTTCGAACCTAACACGTGAGTACCTTTCAAAAAAGTCTGATGCATTATATCAGTAGTGACAGAAAACATGACTTCAAGTTGTATGCGTGTGTTGTGTGAAATCTATATGTGTAGTCTTCAGTGGGTGAACCGTGTCATCTGATTGTAATTAAAAATCTATTTCTGATTTAGATGGGGCATGAATCTCTGCAAAAACATGACTTTTTTTCGTGAGTTGTACTAAACTGGGGATTTCACCTTAAATGTTCTTAATAACCATTGTAGTAAGGTCAATCCTTTGAAATGTAGATCTTAAGAATGTTGAGAATAAAGTGCGATATTGATATCCAAACTAGATTCCCAAACAAAATCAGTTTAAAGAGAGATGTTAAAACACATGGGGGGGGGTTAGCTTCTTGTGCATACATAGCAAAGAGAAGAAAAAATATAAAAAAAAAACCCCTAAATATAGTATTGGAGGGGAAATGTCATCTCAACAACATATAAAACCCGAAGAAGAGGTGAGTAAATCATTTAAAGATCTATACATGGCTCCTGTGGTTGAGCAGTGGTAACCCATTCATCTACCAGTCCCGTTAACCCAAGTTCAACTCCCAGCGGTGTCTCAAAATAAAAGCAGCTTACCGACGAATGACCAATTGCTCGCTGTAGTCAGAATGGGGCAGGTATCGATTCTCTTGACCGTAAGAGGTTCAAACTCTCCAGAAATATATAGGTCCTGGTGTGCAACGTGACTTTTTGTTGTCCGAGCGTCGTAAAACACAAAACTAGCAATTTATGCGATGCTAAGCATACAGGAGATTATTTAGAACTGCAGATAAGAAACTGTGGCTTTTGCTGGCTACCAACCTCCTAATTCGAGAATGTATTTAGAGGAGAAAGACAAAAAAAAATAACAGATCAACGATTATTAATCTTTTACTGTATTGAAAATAAACATTGTACACAAAAGGGAATTCTAAAACGCATGCTCTGATATTGAAAATTCTTTCGGTGGTGATGGGAAGATATGCCTAAAAAAAAAAGTCATGCTGTGTATGCTTTTTTTTTTTTTTTAATTGTGTAATGGTAGCACATTTATGCATCATAAAGAAGGTCTATGGCAGGAGGCTTCAACCTTTTTCAGTCCAAGGGCCAATTTTGCTTATTCTTGTTGGCCCATGGGCCGCACTACTGTATCAGCAATATTAGGACTGAACAAAGGAAGATCCAAGATGGGGGGGGGGGCATGGAATGTGATCCTTTGGGTTTGCTTTTGTTGACTTTTTTTTTTTTAAATCTCTGTATTGGTCCCCCCCCCCGAAAATATTTTCTAGATCCACCGCTGTAACTGAATATGCATATATTACAACGTAAAATACACATGGAAGCAAAAAAAAAAAATTTACAATACTTTTAGTTATTAATATATAAAGCGAAATCAAACCTTTTAGTGAGATTTTTAGCACTGTTTATTTTTAACAACCTTGTCAGGTCTTATTTTTGACGTTGCAACCCTAAGAGTGTTTTAAGGTGAACGTTGGTTATTCTAGGCCTAACTTTTGATTTAACTGCCTTCATTCTTTAAAAAAACTGCTCACAGCTCCCGAACAGTGATATCGTTTACAGAGCATGCAGTCGGATGGTTGGGAAGATGTTCTTACCGATTTATTTAGAATAGAATTCATTGAGTGGTAAGTTGAATTTTGTTTTAAAATCACTGTTGCACTGCAAATCAATAAAACTACTCCTAATGCCCATATACGCTAGAAAACTGAAGTAAAACACGACTGAGGGAAGACCGCGTATTACTTTAGTTCTTTAACGTTTTAAGATATTTATTACGAAGTGTGAAAATGTGAACAGAAGAAAATAAAATACATAGATTTAAGATTCGCAGGGAGTGTATTTTTGTGTGAAACAATTTGTATTTCTTTATGAGACAGTGGGCTGCGTGTTGAAGACCACTGACCTATGTTTACAAAGCCAAGTGGTAGTGAAAACTTGCTGGTGTTTTACTGCTCTGTAGTCTTGGGTGTGATTCAATAGGTGGCAAAGCTTTGGAGTTCTCGGAAAATTGTATGTTTTTGGTGTAGCATGATCTTCCTTGTCTTTTCATGATATAGTACAAGTGAGTGCTGGTTGAATGCATACTGTAATGGAGTCACTCTAAAGAAGTTTCCAGTATTGTTGAGGATTTTTTTTTTTGAATGAAAACTTAAATACAGTTTAATTTCCCTTCTAACAGACTTGTGGATTCTACGGAAAACTAGATTGTGACGCAGCATGTTCTTAACTCTTCTTGGGCTTTTGAAATCACAAAGAATTTTAATACCGTATTGGAATATATTAAAGCCATGCTTAGTAGCATTATGCTGTATGTCAGTCGTATTTATTACTTTTATTAACATCGTCTAAGCATTTCTATGGAGTTCAGCAAAGAAATTCGGTTTTCCCTTGCAGATAAATTAGCCTTTGTGAAATGCCCATTTTAAAAACACATTATTACTGTCATTAATGGTTTTGAACTTATTTTTAAATGTTCTAAGTCAATTTGTTATCCTACCGTTTCTGAATTTTATTTTATTTTTAAAAAGAGAGTAGTGACAATCTTGATATTTATGAAATGTTTTGTTCAAACTGTGTTTTAGTGAAGCAACTGGTCTTGAGTTGCATAAAGACTCAAAGTGGTTTCAAAGTTGGCAGAACTTTAAAGAAAATAACCAATATGTTAATAGTAAGTTTTGAACTGTTCTTACGTTAGCGTTTTTTACATGATGTTGACTGTGACTATAATCAGGGTTGGCAAATTTTAATAATATAATAAAAATATATAAATATATTTTAAAAATATAAAAGAAACGACAAATTTGCTTAAATATTGGTCAGAAATTGGTGATTTTAAATTTTTTGACATCAAATAATAAGACAAAGATATAAATAACAAAAGAATATGGTTATCATTTGTCCACTGTTTTCCACAAATACAGTATATGAGTTTGTGTAAATACATTACTTCTTGTTATTTTTATTAATAGAGTAATAGTACTGTACATTATAAATATTGAAATAATGTGTATGATTTATAAAATTAGAAATAAGAATATATAATTTAATAATAAAATTCGATAAAAATTTAATGAGCAAATTATTTCCACGCTATAGTTCAGAGAATACCGCTTTTATGTAAAACCCGCTTATATGCGAAACTCGCTTATATGCAAAGGATTTCATTGCCACATCCATTTGCATACGTGTGGTTTCGACTGTAGTTGCTTTTTAAATTTGAACTTATTGAAGCACGCAATTTACAGCATGTTTTTAAAATTTAAAAAAATATGGCAAGGCAAATTAATTTAAATATAAATAAAATCATCATTTAGAAAAACTATTGTAAACGTTGTTATACGTGAAAATGACAAATATATTCTTAGAATATTTTTAAGGTACTAAAATAATTAAAACTGACCTTGTAGGGTTGATGTTCCATGACGTGACCCAAGTCTATTTTTTTTTAATAGAATTTAAATTCATAATAGGGAAAAAACACTCAATCCGGGAAAACTTACTTGTTACAGTTTTAAAAAAAGTCACTGCCATTCACTTGTAATCCATTTAATGTAAGCTTAAATAAATAATGTGTCTATGATGTATCATACATTTATTAAAAAAGGTAAAAAAATATTCACATCTTAGAAAATCTGGCCCAAACTAATAGGATGTTACCTATAGTAAATATGAAACGACACACTGCTCAAAATATTAAATAAAATAAAATAACACATTAACACAGTTTAAATAAATATAATGGTTTATGGATAAACCATTATATTTATTTGAACTGTGTTAATGTGTTTTATTTTATTTAAGTATGTTATCTAATTTTGTCATCATTACTACCTTTCTTAAAAAATGATTTCATGAGCCATGTATACCTGTAGAATATCGGTTGCCCCCCCCCCCCCCCCGATATTCTAAATAAAATATCACAGTCCAATTAATGTCACTTTTAATTGGAATTTTAGTATGTTGGGCCACCTTTTCTCTTAGTAGCAATTTTCCATAGCTTGCCCTCAAGAAGCAATTTGCCATGGCATGCTTTTAGCATCAATTTTCAATGTTGTGAAACAGTCATGTTACTTTTTTGATGAGGAGTTCATTGTTCCATGGTCCTTAAAAAGTCCATGAATTTTTTTTTTTGCCAAGTCAGGGCCCTTGAAAAGTACTTGAAAACTGCCAAAAATGTGGTTGGTCCTTGAAAAGTCCTTGAATTTTTCTCAAAATCTTATTTTCAAGTTTGGCAAAAGAAGGGGGAGGGGAAAGAACACTTCTCCTTATTTCCCTAACAAAGCCAGTAATGCTTTGGACATGCTCCCTTCCTTCCCCATCTGCTGAGCACCGCTGATACAAGATATGCAAAAAGGGTAGCTTTTGCTAGCGGTGTTCCAAGTTGGAAAGGAGCAACATAATTACTCTGATGTCAATATTATACTTATAGTTGTCTTGCATTTTAATTAAGTTTTATGTACGAGTATATTGAAATTGACAATGTAAGGTCCTTGAATTTCATCAGGACAAAAGAGTGGGAACCATGGCGTTGTGATCGCACTCGTACAATTCATTCATCATACCATGTGAATTAAAACAGGTGTGAAATTTAAAATTCACGATAAGATATCATTCAAATCTGCTGTGCTGGGAATTTTGTGTTGTTAGAATCGATCCTCTGATTTATTACTATTTTGTCTGTGGACCATATTCTTAGTTGTCTTTAAATTTCAGAAATTTTTGATTGGAAGATGAGATACGATGAAAGCGATAATCCTGTGGTTAGAGCATCACGTTTATTAACAGATAAAGTGTCGGATATTTTTGGTAAGTGATTTGGTTTGTACCTTTTGGTGTTCTTTCGTTATTATTATAGTTGTATTCTTTTAAAGAGCAATTATAACTGAATAAAAATATTTTGCACTTGTAATTTCCTGTAGGTGGTCTCTTCCAAAAAACTGAAATTTCAGAAGTCCTAACAGAAATCGTAAAAATGGACCCAACTTTCGACAAGGAGAGGTTTCTGAAAGAGTGTGAAAAAGAATTTATTCCAAACATTTTAGAGGTATTATTTTTAGTGGATTTCGATAGATATTAAACCCGGTTTTGATTTTTTTTTCCTGTCTGTAACAAAAAAGGTAAGATAAAGGTCTTCCATGAGTGGAATAATGATGGTTATTGTTAACGTTGAAAACCTACAGAGTTACTTGAGAATTAGAGAGTGACGAATTAGAGAGTGGCAAGTCACAAATTAGAAAGTGGCGAATTAGAGTGTCACGAATTAATGTTAATTGAAACCCACTAAATTTAGATATCGACCATAGGTGATTTATTTATTTTTTCTTTTTTTTTAAGAAGCCTTACCCTGCTTGTGCTTGGCCCCAACGCAAGTCACATACAAATGTATAAACTCGTTTGTGCGAATGCAGCACAGTCGTCCATAGGTCACTATTAAGCCACTGGTCACATCTCAAATGATCCATAGCACAATTTGAAGAGAGCGTTAATCCTGTTATTAATGCTTCTGGCATGAAAATATGAGCAATTATTAAAACGCTCATGATACATTTCTTGTGATGTTTTATGTACATTCCCATTTCTCTTTTTCTTATAGACTATTAGTACCATTTGAATTAAGCAATCTAACGGTAATGTAAGTGCAGTATTATGTCAGAAACCCAATTATCCCAAATAAAGGGATTGGGTATAATTTTGGATTGTCTAGAAATCCAGTTTTCTCTATAAAGATACAAAGAAACTGCTATATTGAAAGTTACATATCACGATACGAGAGCCAGTACTTAAGTTTTTAGAAAATAATATACAAAATATTTCCATATCGAAAAAATTGTTTTATGACGTTTCAAAATATTTGCCTTTACTATTAATACACTTTAATTTGAATAAACCAATTTTCAAAATAAATAATTATTCCATTCAGAGGTTGGTATGTCAGAAACATCTGATTTTTTAGCTTTAACTGCTTCTTGTGGGCTGTTAAATCGTTGACCGCGCGTTTTATTTTTGATCGTTGAGAACAAAAAGGAATTGCTAGGTGTCAAGTTAGGCACATAAGGGCAATGACTCATGAATCAATGTTTTCATGCTTCAAATAATTGACAGTTTGAAATGTAGTATGTGAGTTTTCATTGTCATAAAGATAAAGAACGATGCAACATTTCGAGTTATTTTCTCTGATTTCAGCAACTATTTTTGGCAAACAGATTGTCATATATCAATCAGCATTTATTGTTCTATGATCCTCCAATGCAACGTGGCTGGATTTACCAAAAAATGAGGCAATCATTTTCTTTAAATCACTTCATGCACAAACGACTTTTGTAGGATTCGGTTCATTTTGGAACACCCAAACAGTGAATTTTTGTTTTGTTTGAGGTTCATACGAATAAATACAGGTTTCATCACCTGTTATAATGTTAACGATATGTTTTGAGGCACCACAATTGAATCTTTTTAAATTTTCCTTGCATCATTTGACACGAGCATCCTTTTGAGTTTGATTTAAATTGCCTGGTATCCAACGCGCATATACTTTCTTGATGTTTAAATGATCATGTAAAATTTAATGCATTTGGGTCCCTGAACTGTTCAAAGATGCCTCAATTTCACCAGATGCGACATGACGATCTAAAGTGATTAGTTGTCGCACAGCATCAATGTTTTGTGGTGTCACAGCAGTGTTTGGTCGACTTTCACGAAACATCACTGAGACTCGTACGTCTAAAATGCAATTAAGCTAGTTGTAAATTGTTGCTTTAGATGGTGCTTCATTACCAAAAGTCGAATTCATACGATCGACAAACATTGCTGTGTCAAACCTTGTCGAAGGTTATAAAAAAAAATCATGACTCGAAAATCCCTTCAACTTTAAATCCATGTTTTTTCACTACCTCATTAACTTTAAAGCAACGCCGTGTAAAAAGAATTTTATAGCAGTTCTGATTCCACAATACTCAATGTTCGCACGAAAATTGAAATTCTAAAAAATCATCAACAATTAAAGCTGTAGTCATTTGTGTTGCCAGATTCTAAAAGCTTAAGTATCGGCCTACGTATTAACTGTCAGAAATAGTTCGATATCGATATATACATATCTTGGTTCAACATCTACCATTTGTATTGATTTCTTTCTTACGACCAGAGTACATTGACAAACAAATTTGAGCCTTTTTCTCAACAACATTGAAGGAGTGTTTACTTAAAAATAATAATTGAAAAAAAAAGGACAGCAGGTCATTTCGGATAATTGTTCTGCTGTATATAAAAATATAATTTTTCATGTTGAATGAATTTATTTTAAGAACTAAACATTTAAGTTCACCATGTTGTTAAACTGTGTTTGAAGCAGCAATTTTATCCTGTTTGTCGTTTAATTTTGGGAGCTGTATAAGTTTTCATGTTTGCAGGCTATGATCAGAGGCGAGTTGGAGATTTTGAGAGATTGGTGCCACGAAGGTGTAAGTATGACATTGCATAATCACTATGTCATCTTTATATGAATCATTTGACAATGACATAAAACTTCTCTCCACTGGCGTACGCAGGGGGTGTTGATGGGGGTTGTAACCCCCCATTGCAATGAAATTTTGTATATTTAACATAGGAATATATGAGTTGTAGCTCTGTAACCTACCCCATTGGGCATATAACCCTCACCTTTTAAACTGTATGCCTGTGCTTCTGTCACATGTGCATGTGTTGAGAAACGACCATCTTGAGATGACTTTAAAATAAGACCCAGATTCTTATCTGTCATTCTTCATTTGTGTTGTTAAAACGTTTTGAACATTTGGTCCCCAACATGCCATTGGTATCACTAAATATCGAAACCTGTGTGGGATTACAGCGCCACCTATGGCTGCCACACTGCCCATTAAATCTAGCACACTTGACTTGAGGGTATCGTTCACCCAGGATTCAACTATCAGCGGTTCCCAAAAAAAAAAGGATACTCACTATCTAACTATTCACCGTAGTCCGAGGGTTTGTTCACAGGCTTTAAAAGTTTACATTCTGTGGAAAATTGTTACACCCAGCACATCATGAACGTTGTTGTCGTTGCATTATAAAACACGGTCAATAATCTGGGTCGCTGTACGTACCAATTTTTTGGTAATGCAATTTTTTTCCATCTGAAGTTTTTTTCTATTGATAAATAATTTCCATTATGAAGTGGTGAAGAAATAAGAGACATATTTCATTAATCTGAAAGAAAAATTGTTTCTTCTTTTTTAATTGGATGTGGTCTTTTCTCTGCCTCACCTTAGATTATCGAGATTATTATATGTGTAATGTGTGTATGTTAATTTCTTTCTTTTAATTGCAGCCATTTAATGCATTGGCAGTTCCCATTAAACAAGCCATTAGCCTCGGCTATCATTTTGATTCAAAAATATTGGATGTGAGCAACGTAGATGTAAGTGTAGACATGTTTCACAAGTGAAGTTGGTCTGTGCTTTTAAAAATATTTGAACACATTTTCTTTATAAAGTGTGTCTTTCAAACTCTCTGATTTTGATTGCATTTATTATTTTTAAAAAAATAAATAAAACTTCTGAAGTCTTTCTTTTTTTGTAATAATCGTTTCGATCCTCCATAGCTTGCTGTGGGAAAGATCATGGAGCAAGGCCCTGTCCTTATTGTTACTTTCCAATCCCAACAAATATTAGTTGTTCGCAACGCCAACGGAGATATTGTCGAAGGAGATCCTGTGAGTACTTTTCTTTAGAAATCATCCAGTGGCCAGCCTTTTGCGGTGACACTATTACTGAAAAAATGTATTTGAATTTTAGGAGAAAGTCCTCCGGGTGCATTACGTTTGGGCCCTCTGCAGGGATCAAAGTGAACTAAACCCCAAAGCTGCTTGGAAGTTAATGGATTTGTCAGCTAGCAGCGCTGAACAGTGGCTATGAAAATTGAACTCCTAAGATATTTATATTCACCTCATATGTACATTAAGTAAGTATGTTTGACTTTAACCTGTACACTCAAGCTATGAATTAGTGGATATTCTGTAGAACTCCAACACAATTTATTGCATTGGTTTGAAGGAAAAAAAAACCTGAAATGCTTAATTTAATGGAAAATAAATTAACGTTGAAAATGTTATATACAGGGTGACCCAAAAGTCTGCCTTTTCAGAGTCCGTTCGCAAGAGAACGAACGTGTGAAATGTCACCAAATTTGGTGTGTATTCATTTCAAATAACTGGGAAGAGATTTCAGTAATAAAAAAAAAAAAAGTCCAAAATATTCCGACTGGTTAGATACACATCAGCTGATATAATGGTGAAATTTACATATTGTATAAAACCTGGACCACCTAATTCCGCTATATTCTTTAAAAAAAATTATGGCACGGACGACAGCTAATTTTCTGATTGACCTTGTTTTCTTTTAAAACAAATTCTTCAATAGGATTTATTACTTGTGCAGTAAACGAGGAAAGGAAAAATGTTGAATTTTGTAATCTCACAACTTCGGCAAACAGGCTGTCTTGGCAAAATGACTTTAATGCAAGAAAGAGCACATTTGTATATTGGATCCTCAGTTCAGAAGTTACTGCAACAACATTTTACAAAGGAAAGAATGATTAGCTTTTTGCAACCAAATGATGACCACCGCATTTACCATATCTCAAATGTGACTTCTAACTTTGGAACAATTTAAAAAGCATTGTACGGCAAGGTAACATCCTCAACCTTACCAGACTTAAGAGACATAATCGTGCATCATGTACAAAACATCACAGATCAATTACATTCTGCTGTACAGAATGCGACCTTACAGTGTCATCTTTTGGTTAATCGCTGGAGCCAGTATATTTAACAGTGCTTCTGATCTTCTTTAACATCTATATGAAACACAGTGTATGTTTTTGCTTATAGTGTAAGTAAATATTTAGCGCCATTTTTCTCCCCATCAGCGAATTTGTGATTTTTTTTTTTTTTTTATTTCTGAATTCTCTTCTCCATTTTTTGAAATATATATAATTAATTTTGATATTAATATACTAATTTTGATGATATTCCTCCTGTTAGAAGGCTCTAAAAAGGCGTATTTTAATTTAGAAAACCCAGTACTTACTCATGACAAACTTGGGACATCACTGATCTCGTGACGAAAAAAATGTGGATAATTTCGTAGGTTCAAGCTTAGTAAAAACGTTTCCAGTGTAAAAATGTTCCATTATTGCACGTGGTTCTACAAATTCCAAGTGAAGTACAAATTATTAGTATAAAAGTTGGGTGAAATACAAAAATCGGGGCCCTTGATTGGCACAGAAAGACCCTTACTGACCTTGCTCCATAAAAATACAACCAACCAAATATGGGAGCACAAAGCAGTGTTCCATGTAGAATTTCTGAAACGTTAATATGATCACTCATGGGATCTATATAATTCTTACAGTAATTTATATTGTTAGTTGATTATTTTGTAATTGCAATTGTTATTGATTTTATACAACATATGTGCAAAAGATTACAAGTGTTATCCATTTTTTTTAAATAAGTTTTTATATTAATGAAAAGGAAATTTTTATTTCCCTATTGAATTTTCTTATGCAATCATTTGTTTCAGATTTTACACAGAGAACAGGAGAAACACCCTCCTCCACATACTACAGCAAATTATTGTATAGTATGAAGTGTTCAACCTGTTTTGTAAATTTTAGGACTAATAAATTATTTCTTTACATACCTTGTTTTCACTCTAAAGTTAATTTTCCCCTCTTTTCAGTAGATAATTCTAGCTGTTTTATTTATTGACATACCTAGGCACCCTCAGGTTATGGACTCCAAACATGGGCAGGGAGCCTCTGCAACCTTCTAGGCCGTCAAGTATACATTCTGAATGAATCCAAATTTTGCAGAACAAATCCTATTATTTCTGTTAGCATATTTTTGATTATCTGTTTAATTTTATCTCAAAATGAACATGCACTCCATTGAAAAAAAGTGTATGTGTATTCGTAAGAAATGGTTCTATGCTCTCGAAATTTGGCGTGTATAAATATAGTGTGAAAAGTTATTCTAATGATCAAAATTGAGTCAATGATGTGATGGGGCTCATGTAGCATGCACCAGAAGGGCATATTGTACAGCATTTAAAAGAACTGCTGTTCCCATTCTAACTGCATTTTATGCTTTGATAGTGTACGTTATGTATACAGGTACCTTTGATATGTAATCCACAGCACTATGAACAATTATCACATTTGGAGAGAAAGATGTTGCATCATAGACCAAATAGAAGTTGACATATTGGCCACCATCTATGTTTGAGTGATAGGGTGATTGCTCGACATTGGCTACAATGAATCAGTGAAGACACATGTAACCAACACAGGATACTCTATATACACACCGCTTGAGGTAATCATGCAATCAAAACAGCTAGAACCTTACTGATCGTAGCTTTATCATCCATTCGAAGGTATTTGCTATCCTTCACATAAGCTTTCACATAAGCCTTCACTATAAGCTTTTAATTTTATTCAACATTCCACTATGTTTTAATTCTAGGTTGTATTTTATAAATACATACTAAATCTGAAGATAACAGTAAGAAACAAATGATCCCTATGATGTACACATGAAAATCCAATGAGAACAACTAAAGTATTGGTCTTCAACTCGCAGGCTACTTGTGGCCCACCGACATTTCATGTGGTCTGCCGGCTCTTGAGAAAATACAAATTTTTTTCACACAAAAATAATGCCCCTTTATCCCTTTGAGTCTTAAATCTATGTATTTTATTCCGTTCACATTTCATAATAAATATCTTAAAATGCTAGAGAACTAAAGTAATACCCTCTCTTCCATCAATTGTGTTTTACTAACAGCGTAGCACAGGTTGCCAATGCCCAAGCAAGTATTGTGCTCCCTAAAATCTAACAGCATTCCCTTCAATCTGTCCAATATTCAACCCCACCCCAAAAAAAAATCCATGTGTTGTACTTTAAGAAAATATTGATATAGTAAAAGAAAATTGTATTTAAAATCGCCTTGTTTTAATTTGTGCAAATTTTTCATTGGCAGTATCGAAATCTGCTTTTGAAATCCCTCTCAATCAATATTGTAACAATTCAAAGCTTATGGGGGGGGGGGACTCAATAATAAAGATTATATGATTCGACTTTGAAAAAAATGATGTGGCTTGATATCCAATAAAGAGCTTGAACCCCCTGAGCCTCTTCCTTTCCTGTGCCATTGGTCTCAATTGATACTGTTGCCAGGTTACTTAGTATTTCTTGACTCATTGCACATCTTCGATAGGTTTTAATTAATTTCAGTTTTGAAAACCAAATGTAATTGTTTTCGAATATGGGCATTTTATCAATTGAGAGAACTATTTGTAATAATCAAAACACCGATATATTAATTTTTTATAACTACTATAGGCAATTGGTAATCGATTAAAATGCACTAAATAAGGCTGTGTTTGGCATTCAGACAATATTTTTAATTCTGGATATTAATTGAAATAAAGCAGTGATATAATAAAAGTAATATTACTTATAATTAGTTGTGTATATGTGGGGAACCATGAAATTGACCATGTCAGGGCATCAGATGTAAATTGTAGACGTAAAACTAAACATCACAATCCTTAGTCACCCAAAAGTAGTCGGCTAAAGCGTCTATTTGAAGATAATTTTTTAAGAATTTAACTTCAAGAAGACATTTTCAGAAAGCGCAAAATCTTTGAAATTTTAATTTTTAAAACTTAAAGTAATCACCAACTTAGTGACATCACCACATACGAATTGCTATTTGTACACTGAAGTGCCAGAAAAACTGGTACAGGTGTGGGTATGTGAAGTACTATTCGTGAACGAATAGTACTTCAATAGTCTACTTAAACTGATCATGAAATCGACCTTTGAGTATCATTTGTTTAGCCAAATGGTTAAAATTGAAAGCTAAAAATTACGAACTGGGTGTATTTTCAGACTTAAATGCATTTTGAAAATACAAAATACAAGGAAATCTGTATTTTCGACATAAAATACTTAGAAATTTGCATTTTCAATACTGTCCAGCTTTGGTAGGAACATAAGCGTAAAATCACCCATACAAATTCCTATATTCTTACCGGCTTGTAATTTCTGTAGTCATTTTGTTGGAAGGGGGTTTAAACCTCAGTGGCTTAGGCCCAAGGAAAACGAAAATTATATATGAATACCATTATATGCAGAGTATTTGAAATGGGGTGTCCCCCCCACCCCACTCTCAGCCTCGAGGCTAGTTATACCAATGGGTAGGAATTCAATTAGTAAAATCAAATTACATTTTATTCGATTTTTAGCTAGCTAACGTACAGTGGTGTAATTCTAAAACAAAATATGGCCTAGCGCTCTTCTAAATTAGGGGTGAATCCATGGGGGGGGGGATCACAGAACTTCCAACAAGTCAATAGCCCACTGTGGCAGAAACTACCATTGTGTTATTGGGCCGACATTGCACCCCCCCCATATGCCCCTCTGATCAGACAGTGCTTACAGCATATAGTTTTGGGGTATATAAGCGTAAAATAATAGTGTTATATGAACGCATGAGCCCAAGCCGAACTAAACCAGGAATGACCTCTGAAGTGAGCTAATAAAATAAAGAAAACAATTGAACAAGATAATCAAAAGTCTGCCTTGTCTCTTTCATTGTGTCAAACACAGGTCCGTTTCTACCATTAGACCAGAGCAAGCGGCTGCCTATGGTGGCAAAACGGAGTAAAAAAAATAAATTAATTTTAAATCAAACAAAGAAAAAATTGAGCAAATGAGGAGAAAAAATGAAAAAGAGGAAAAATTAAAACATATAATTGTTTTCAAAAGCATACGGGACAATTACTTAAAAAGTCTTTATTTTGACGAATGTAAAAATATTTGACATGTTTCATTGTTTAATTTTGCACGTAAGTTCTTTTATATCTGATATATTTAAGTCTTCTAGCTCTGATAATATTATCAGAGCTAGATCTTTATGTTTTGAAATATTACCTCAATATCGGAGTTTTCAAAATTATTATAAAATGTCGAAATTATAACATGTAGCAATTGTTTTACTATTCATAATACCCTAACATTACAAAATAACTAATATAAGTTTAAAATATAAATATAATTAACGGGTTTAATGATTAAAAGTATAACAGAAAATTTACATTGTTCTACCGCTGGGTGTTGGTGGTGGTAGAGAGGGAGATCTAGTCGAAAGAGTAATGGTAGTAAAAGGGTGGGGGCGGCAAAACCCCTAGAACGGCTGTGGTCAAACAACACCACGTGGCTTTTTCTATTTTCGGAACACAGTTTATGATACGTGTTCCAAGCTGTAATTTCCTTTAAATTCCCACGATTCTTAGTTGATTTATTCAAAATTTTAGGGTCATTGCTCTAAAACACAATTTTCTTAATAGAATTGTAGAGCTACATATTTTTTATTTACAACTTGAACAGAATTTTGTTTGTAAAATGTATGATTTCCTAAAATTTTCCTTAGCGCCGCTAGACCTCGACTACACCCCTGCTAGCATACATAAAGTCTTGTGAATCCAGGAAGAGTCGTATCCCTCCGAAAATATGCTCTTGCGTGAAGACCTTTGGTTAACACGATTTTTATAATAATCAAAGCAAGTAAATACGTGAAAAAAGAGTGTGTAACCACATTTCGTTATCCCTTTATATCAAGGGGAAATTTCATCTTCAAGGAGTGGGGGAATGTCCAGGGGCCCAACACGAACTTTAATAATATAACATTTGTCTTCATTCATAACTAGTTAGGGGGCCCTAAATTCTGTCTCAGACCCTGTTCGTATTCACATACCTTAGGAAGAGGGGAGCCTCTGGTATTTTGAATTCATTAAAAAACATGTTTATAATTTTTTTTTCCAATTGTCATAAAAAAAATATTTTTTAATGTTGCTAGAAATATTAGTGAAAGAAATGTAGAAAATTTTTATCTCCGAAGTTTGTTTTTTTTTTAATGATGGCGCAAAGTGACACTTGCTGTCCTTCTGTCATTAAAAATATGACTAGTAAGTGTTTTAAATGAAAAAATATAATTAGTAACTCTCATATTAAAGTTATATCGAAACATCGTACGCGTTTCCCACCTGTGTATGTATTTAAGATTAATTTCGTTAATTTAATAGTTTAACAAAAAACTTTATATATGAAGGAAAACTATTTTTATTTGATAAACACCGTAAGAAACGCAGGTCATGTTTTAGCATTCGTACGACAGTTAACAGCTGCTATACTTTTTTGAAGCGCAAATTTACGAGGCGCAAAAAACATCTAAAAGCAGAGTAGTTTTTTGTCGCAATTTTATTTTAATGAGCGTCAAAATGTCATTGGCTATAACGAAAATGACATTTGATATGTCAACTGACATACTAATGTTGTGTGTTATGTTCATGTCATCGTCGGCCCATGTGGCTCAAACGTGCTTTCGTGATTTAGAAGGGGCAGCGGAGAACGCGAACAAGAGGATCATTCACATTAGGCCGTAAATTTCCAGTCCCCGCTGAGAAGGGCATATTATATTTCCTTCCTCACGTGGGTGTGAAAGAAAACATTAAAATTAAGAATACCCAGCCAAATTCATTAAGCTGTGAATGCTTGGAAACATTTCTTTGAAAACGCACACTCAATTATTTACAGAAAAAATATAACTAAATACAGTGTTACCTCTCTTAAGGGACACATGCAGCAGCGGACACCTTAGGTTTTCAGAGGACGCGAGTCCGTAGGCAACTAAAAAAATTTCATTCCGGACTGTCGCCCATGAGGACGCGCCGGCCCAGTCCGCCCCTGGACACAATGTACCTCCGAAGAAGGGATAAAATGTCCGACCCCTTATTGGGAGGTAGCATTGTGTAGTCATACTGAATTTCAATTTTCTTATAGTGAAATATGTCTGTAGCGATAGTCTAAGGATCGGGCGATGATATCGTTATGGAGGACGTTGCATCTGATATACTCTGTATGTGGTGGTGCGGCGAAAACAATCATAACAGACCTTTTAAAGGTGTTGTGATTAAGTAGTGCTTCAATTTCCTTCCGTGCCTGGCATTCTCTTACGACTGAATTTAGAAAGTTGCCAGAGAGAGAGTGACGTCCGTTGACATTAAATAATTTTAAAACTTTGTGAAATGGCGCATTGTAGCCATTTATGGAAACCTTAAATGGGGTGGATGCAAACACTAAATTCACTGTAGTGCCCGAACGGCTAATTTTTGGAAAAAAATTCACTGAACAAAAAATGTTTATTTTGATGTGCTTCACCTGTTGCGCATACAAGTGTGTTAAAAACGTTTCTAGTGTGTTAAAAAAGGCAGTTTTAGGCTTATTTTCACTAAACAGTAACACAGATCAGGAAACGGAATTCCAGATTTCTTTATTTCTGCTGTATTATTAGCTCATTCACTTAAATTATGTATCAAAAATTGCATTTAATTCATGCAATTGGCTACGTAGCAACGTGATGGGCATAAACAGTAGTTACGCTCTACAGCCAAACCGGCCCCTTTGCGGACATGGGGACAGGGCAGCGTAACACGGTAAGCGTGGTAGGGGAGGTGCCGGAGGCGCTTTGAATCCGGAAAAAAAATTAAGCTAAAATATAAATAAATAAAGGGAAAGAAAAAAAAAATGCATTGATAAACGAAAAAGGTTGGAGGCAAAAAGTTTACAATCCAGCATTTGGCAACATAAAATCTGATCTTTTTAGTGTTTCCATATATTTCTAACCAGGGGCGCTGACTTACAATTTGCAGGGGGCGCAAAACATGCCAACGCCGGCCCTGCATGGGGATATGGGCAAATATGCCTTATTTGATGTCCCCAACAACTCTTATTTTGTTGGTAGAGTTAAGGACCACCTTGTATAATAAAAGTTAACATTTTTCTTTATTTCCTC
>QLNU02014176.1:67903874-67919683 GCA_006491805.2 Dysdera silvatica
AATAGCGGATGGCGTCGTTAGTATTTCATGATGAGTCACTATAGTAATAAAAAATGTGTTAGCACAATCACCGGAAAGATTATGTTATAACTGAGGGGCTATAACTGCCGGGGTGCTAATTGAGCACGTAAAACATTAGGAGCCTCGATCAAGTATTTATTGAAGGTGAGTACAATGTTATAAGAATCCGTAAATGTAGTACCGTTAAAAATAATTTTAATGGAGGAACATGATCTATTTTCCCCCAAGAAACTGATTTATTGTCCTCCACGTTTTCTTAGGGTTACTAAATTGGAACAAATTAAAATAATGATCTTTTCTGACCGCACGAAGACTAGTATTTAATTGTTTACGAAAACATGGAAATGTCAACTAATGCTGTGGCTCTTTTGTTTTAATAAATTTTGAATAAAGTCGGTTTTTCTTATTTATTGCTCTGTATAAAGAGCAGGTTATCCACGGCTTTCTTGATTTCTTATGGGATGCTTTGCAACTTTTGGGAAGTAATCCAAATAGATTTTAAAAAGTGTATCAAAAAATAAAGTATAGTATTTAATGGGGATCTTCCAAAGTTAATAATTCTGTCCAATCCGTATCAGCTAGTGCATTAGTAAACAAGTTTAGATTAGGATCTGAAAAAAATATGGCAACAGTAACCATATTTGCTTTAAAATATTGTACAGAAAACTCCCGATTAGATGAGGATTGAATAAAAATTCGTAGGTGATTACTTAAATAAAAATTAATAGCACCAGAATGAAAGCACAAACCATTTGTTAAACAAATATCAAGTAGCGTCTTACTAGTAGGAGTTATTCTAGTAGGTTCAGCTATTGTGTTAGTACACTCATATGAGATAATAAAATCAGAGAATAATACATTATTACTGAATTTGTTAAAAGGTCAATATTACAATCTCCAATAATAATAAGAAGAAAATCAAGTGATTAACCATTGCATACTCAATTAATAATGAGATAATACTAAAAGATGAATCAATATTTGAAGCGGGGTGGGGACGGTTCACTACGCTAATTAAAGCAGTACCAGATGACAAGGAGAGTAATTCCGTGCCATTAAAATTACCTGTAAATTCATTAATCAGACCACACTGTATATCATCACGTATCAAGATTGCAACACCGCCGCCGCGCTTAGACGATCGATTGAAAGAGATTAAGTTATAAAAGGGTATATTAAAACTGTCACCATCGCATAGCCATGTTTCAGTTAAGCATATAAAATGAAAGCTTGTACCCAAATCCCCAAGAAAAGTTAATTTGTCAAGGATGCTTCTTGAGTTAAAATGACAAATATTCAGTGTGTCATCTCTATAATTAAGAAGACTATTAACCTGATAGGTAGACTAAATTTTAAAATGCATTAACAAGCAAATTAAATATAAGTAAAATGAATAAGCAAACCGTACGTTAACGTACGAGCTGTGCCCAAGCCGTCAGCACACAGCAGAACTATAATACCATAATAACAGATGATAAATCCTTCAAAAATTAACAACATGAACATAAACTTTATTAGATTAGTAGAATATGCAGGGAGAGCAAGAAATGAACGGCAGAAAACACAGATCAAACCGAATGATATCTACAACCGTCCAGGTTCCTACTTAACAGCTGTGCAAGTGACCAAGGTTAGATAGATCAGAAATCGACCTGATGTGAATTGGCCTCTCTACACCAAACATATTTAAAGTCGTTATTATGTGCAAATAGTCTCGCTTTTTTGAACGATTCGTTATTCAGAGGAGTCAGATTCTCGTTAATATAAACGGGAGACATATCATCGTTATTAAAAATATCACAATTTGAAAGTTTCTTCCTATTCTTAAAAAGTCTCTGATTTTTCAGGAGACGAATTGCACAATGATTGGAATAGGTAGGTCACGCTGCCTCGCAGACAGAGGCTGGACGACGTCAATATCGTCCATTGTGATCACATTAAGATTTAAAGAATGTCCATCACGAACTTACAATTGCTTCAGATTTGACAATTTCTGTGGAGGTCGAAGTTCATTTATTACCAGATTTTTGTTGCCACTGAACTGGTCAATATCATTTAGTCTCACCTCCAAGACTTCTATTTTAGTATTTTTCATACATTGATCATTTGTTAAATCATGAAATTTGTTCTCTAAGGACGCATACCTATTTTCAACTACCGAAATTTTAGCTAGAGCATCATAAAGTTTAGCCGTAAAAGAGATCAACGATTCCTTAATGGACAGAATCTCAGTTTTGACCTCAACCAAAGTCTCCAGTTTACCATTAATAAGATCCAAATTTTCTTCGATATCTGAAGGAAGTGAAGTATCCGCGTGGGCAAAACAGGCAACGAAGTATCCTGACGTAGTAGCGCATGACATCCAGTACACGTCCAATCAATATTTAGCTATGAGAGGGCCGCCAAATTTTGGACTCGAACCGGGAGCCATATATCTTAAACCCGCCTCTGTTTTACTATATGTGAAATTTGTCTTCATGCAGCTAATTAAGAACAATGATTAATGAGAAAAAACGTGTTGAGATTACCTTCTGAAAAACACGTTTATGCAATATTCATATGTATTTATATTTTTGTAATAAACTTTCTTATGTCTATTACACAAAAAAAATTCCATGATAATTAATTCATCCTCAATGTATTCACATCATAAAGTCCGTGAACCACATCATCATGAACTTCTTCGGCGAATTGAAAACGTATGACGTTGTAAAACGTTTAATAAACGAAGAATCCCCATCTCCTTTCGAAAGTTCGTTATATGGAAATAGTTTTTCTACGTAATGGTAATTGCTGAATGGTCGTGATCATGGAGAATTTACAAAAAGTTCGATTTATATATATATTTATAGATTTTCGGTATATGGAAGTTCTACTGTATTGTATTACCACTTGAATTTTGATACAATCAGCTAAAAAAAATTATGTCGAGGGTTTTATGCTACAAGATCTTATGAACTATACAAATGTTGATTTCCTTTCTCTTTCTCGGGCATGGAACCTTCGATATAAAGGAACTTACATTAGCAATCACTCCTAAAATAGGCATTGTTTGTGAATGTTCAAAAAAGACGGTTCATGTTTGTTTGTTTAAAATGTTTATGTTCATTTAATTTTCGACGTAAAATAACGATTAAATATACAATCATTAGTATAATCAATTGCCTTAAAAAAGCATTTATTGTGAACTCTTTATCACTGGCGTACGCGGGGGTTGAGGAGTTATAATCCTCCATTGTAACGAAATTTTGTATATTTAGCATAGGAATATGCGAGTTGTAGCTCTGTAACCCCACAATTGAGCCTATAACCACCCTTTACGAAATTTCTGCGTACGCCAATGCTCCTTTATGTATTGTAGGGATAAGATTAGAAATTTCTGGTTTCAAATGCTGGAACGTCTATTTCATCACGTTTGCTTCAGTAAAAAGTTAAGACACTGTACCGTCAATTTCTTTTAAATATTATGTAGAATTTTTATATTTTATTTAAAAAAATTCCGCTGTTTTCTTTTTGTTAAAGTCGGGATTCACGAAAAAATACTTGTCCATTAAAATGGATTCACCTCTATTTCATTAAGACATTGTATCAAACAAAATATCCACATTTTGCTCGCTTAGTTCATAAACTCATTAAATGTTAGCTTGTTATAATTGAGTCCTACTGTATATGCTCAGCATTCAGCCATGTTTAAGACACGATGATTAATATAAATAGAATAGAGACGAAGAGAATGGAAGCTTAATATATTACCTATGTATATATATATATACTCAATTATGTTACCTGGATCTTTCCTTTAACCGATGCGTTGCGGCCGTCAATAGTTAATGAGATATCACGTAATCAGTAACTTGCTGAAGTTTACCACAACACCAATTCCTGCAATTGATTGTACTCTTAAAGGTAATTGGCACAAATCACGAGTCACCTCTATTTCAATAAGAGCTCCTTAACGCCCTGGTTAATTGGCCTCCACTTTAGACGAATGTAACTATCATAAGTGATATATATATATATGTCTGAGAAAAAGGTTCACAGAGAAAAATATGAGTTTTTTTTTTCAAATTTAATTATATAAAATATTGAGGCATATGCGTTGTTACCTGTTTGTGTCGGCGATGAAATATTCGTTTCATCTGGCGGCCAAATTTGTTTTCGGCGCCTTAGATACCAAAGAACGGCAGATTGACTTTGGGCGATTTATATTTTGCGTTTGTGTGTATTTGAGCGCGTGAAGAATGGTCTTTCACTGTGGTAATAAATATGTAGGCAGACCTTAGGCGCAGTATGTCCAATTTGAAAAAATGATTGTGCCAGGCACATATGTCGGTTTCTTGGAGTATTCATTTATCAATATTGGCAACGGAAAGTTATTAATATGGTAAACAGATCGGATATGTAGTAGCTCGGTGACAAGAGAATTAGACGACTATCTTTAGATAGATAGCTATCTTTAGTCAAAGCAATAATTCTTCATCGCGAACTTTTCGATTTCTCGTTTGTATGGAAAATGCACTTCGTCAATTTTCAAATCAAATAAACGTTCCATATTTTATTGTCTGAGTACACTGACTTGTCACAATTTTCTGTCATTTTTCTCGTTTCAGATGTTTTAAAATAACTTTAATTATTATTAGAAATGCCACGCTTTCGACTATTTAGTCATCAACCTTCGAGCTTTCCAATATTTGCTAACAATACCTTGAGAAGTTTTTAATGAGCTGCACACTTTAAGATGATACGATGTCATTGGATGGCTGCTGTTGCACAGCGTGCAATCAGGGGTTTCAGTCAGGCCAAAGCTGAACAAGTATATACATATTTTTTAAAATAACAACTTTGAACGTCCACCCTCGCTTAAATCATGTTTCTTAAAGTGTATTACGCGAGACCCCCTGGGCTCCCCAATGGCCCCACACAGACCTCGCAAGAAACTTGTAAAGCATCGCCCACATTTTTAAGGAATTCTGTAACTTTCCTCCCCCATGACAACCCCTTAGATAGAGTTGACATGAAAATAAGTTTGTCTGCGATGTAAAAACTTTCTGACAGTAAAAAAGAGAGACCATTCATTCATTCATTCATTCATTCATTCCATTAATACTTTTAAATCAATATAAATACTTGTATCATTTCATTAAAAATGGCTTTACTTCTTTATCACCTTTTGTAGCATAACGTAATAGCATAGGAGTACGTAGGTAATTCGTAAGGGGGTGACAGGCTCAATGGAGAGTTACAAAGTTATGGACTCCGTATAGTCATATGTGTATATATATGTGCAAAATTTCATCCCAATGGGGAGTTATAACTCCCTTAAGCACCCCCCTGCGTACGCCAGTGCGCACTAGGGCTGTGTAAAATCGGTCACTATCAGAATCAATGTGACGATTTTGTCTGTCTCTTACAGATGGGCAGAATCGTTCATTCATTCATTTGGTCAAGGATAGAGTTCGCCCATTTCTATGACGTACCCTTTTAACTGATTTATTAATTGCTCATTTCTGTGTTTGTGTCCAAGCCATAATGAATAATAACCTTCTGAGTTTTTCTTGAGTAATATTTACAGAAGGGGTTCTGAGGCTGGGCATGTGGTAAGCAGGCGCGTAACCACGGGGGGGGGGGGCTGAGGGGCTGGATCCCCTAGAGGTCTGTCGAGTGCAATTTCAGAACTCAAAATTTGTAATTGTCCCCCCACGAGCAAACGAAATATTTCCGAAGATCCCGTGAACATAGGGATTTCTCATAAAATTTAAGAAAAATAAGGTGAAAAATATTATCTGTCTGTCTCTCTGTCTGTCTGTCTGTCGACCGACCGATATTAAAATCGGGAAATGTTTCTCATTATAGCCGATGGTGTTGTAATATTAGATGATCTATGCTCGATGATGATTTATGCTCCCAAAGAAAAGAATGATTTCACGGTGCCTGGTGGGAACCGAACCCACGACCTCTTTGTATCCGGCCAAGGGCTCTTCCAACTGAGCTACAGACGACCGATCAACCTCTCCTCTGCAAGCATATTTCACTATAGACGAGTTTTGAAATGGGGCAGTGCCTAGACTGTTTTTTAAACCAAATCGACGTCAAAGGTGGGGGTGATCGCGAAGGGGAGGATGATCGGTCGCCTGTAGCTCAGTTGGAAGAGCACGTGGTCTGATATCACGGGGTCTTGGGTTTGGTTTTCACCAGGCACCGTGAAATCATTCTTTTCTTTACGAGCAATTTATCATCTAAGATTATATATTGTTCTTATGTAGTTGTATATTTTACGCAGTTAGTTAATTCGATTGTTCAAAGTGTTAATGGTGAATTGATTACATAATTAATTATTAAATTTTACTGAATACAAAGGCGATATGAGAATGATAGCAATATTTTTTTCCAGGAGAATTGAATACTGTCGATATACTTTAAGTGATTATGGTGATGCAATAATAATCCCAAAAGCTATTTCTGCTGACCAAACTCTACAAAAATTAAAAATAAATTAATTAAATTAACCAGACAGTCAACTGCGCGATTTTTCAGAAAACTCGGGAAGTGAAGTTAACATGTAAATATAGAGTTGACAGTTCGTTGTCTTTATTATAGTGTAGCGGTATGTAGGAAAATTTGCTAAGAGCCATTATTTTGAAATTCAGACAAAGTGAAATAGTTGAATTTTTTTGATTGGCTTGATTTTTTTATGACGAAATAGGAAATGAATACTGTGAAATTTTGAGACCTTTAAAAAATCTTGTCTCCCTTTTAGAAAATGTCAAATTTCGAGGTCGCACATCCCGTTTTCCGTGAAAAGTGAATTGTGAGTAGGTTTGGAGTGCTGTATCTTTAGAAAGAAATGACACATCAAAATACTGTTTCCATATTCTGTTAAGCCAACACTGTCTTTTTATAAACATTCACTTGTTTCCATGGTAACTTGTTGCTTTCCGTTGTTATGCTGCAACAAAATGTCATTTTCACCTGTTTTCTGTCCTTAATATCTTGGTTAAGCAACAGCACACCAATAATTTGTTTACTGAACATGGAAGCTCACTAGTGGAATAATCTAACTGACATAACACTTTACTGGGATATTGATGCTGTTAGCAGTTAAATATTCGAAAATCGCAAAATCGATAATTTTATAATTAGGCCCATCTCAAAAAAGCATCAGAATAAAAATAAATTAAGTATATTATCTTGTAGCTGAGTATATGTACTAATACGGGGAAAAGAAACATTAGTGGGGCCTCACGCCATTTTCAAGAAAAAAATAACAAATGTTACGAAAAGGGAGGCAATGATTACACTTCCTATACCAAGACCATAGTCAAGGGGCGGGGGGGCGGCAACACTCCCTCAAAACTTGGAAAACGACATATCCAACATACGGCTAAAGTATGCTACATTAAAACGTAAACTTCAAACTTCTAAATTTTCCCAGCTAGGACTCAATTTCTCCCTAATCTGAAAATAAACCAGTTCTTTTCTCTTTCTCCCATCCTTTGTTCCAAATGGTATAGTCCATGCTTTGACAAGTTGTGTGGCTGGGTTTTCTGCATTCGTTTGATGGAATAAAAAAATACCCAAAGAATATCATCGTATAGTTGAGTATACATACTACTAACACCTGAAAAAAAGAAAGAAAAACGGTGCACTCTCATGCCATTTTTAAGAAAAAAAAAATTGACGAAAAGGCATACATTTCTGAATAATGTATTTATATAAACTGACACAGGGGGAGAATTGTTGAGAAGCGTTTTACATACGAAAACTGGGTAACAAAACAAAATGAACATATTTTGTAAATTACAATTTTTACTCACAATTAATTTACAATTATTACTCGACAAATTTACCTTTGGAGAAGTAATATGTCAGAAGTAGACTTCTGAGCAAGTTCAGTCTGCAATGAGAGCTATGACATGAGAAGGAAAAAAGCGATTTTATCCTAAAGAGCATCTGTCAAAAAATCTAAATGATACTGAAGACATATAATAATAATTTAAATGTGATTACTATCATATATATATATGTAAATCCAGTGTGAACATAACTTTAATTATTTAACATTATACATAACATGCAAGTAATAATTCTATACGTTACATTTTCTGTTTAAAATTATCATTTAAATTAATTACCATAACGTAACTTAATCTGTAGCTGAAATGGGTCCAGAGCAGTTATATAGTCCAATATAATCGGGGTGTATAAACGATCTTCAGACCCAAAACACACTCATCTTGGACGTTTATGCCTTTGTACAAAATAAGGCCCCCCCCTGTATTCTTTTTCTTTCTTTTTTTATTCTTATTTTGTTGAATTAACATGAAATTAGTTTATAAAGAACATGCCATTTATTGTCCATTGTTGTAGTTTTCATTCATTCATGCCTATTATGATATTCCTTCCTATCATTCTGTAACAGCCATTTTTTAATTTGTTTAAACATATTTTTATTATTCACCCATTTTATCTTTTCTGGAATTTTGTTCCACATATTTGGCCCTTTGTATATTATGCAATCACGTCTTGACTCTCTTATTATTTTTGGCAATTGTAGCTCTTGTATTATTCTAAGTCTCTTAAAGTTTCGTTTGTTCTGTATTTCACTTATTTCAAAATGCTTATTTTCCTTTATTCTTTCGACCATTTTAACACAAACACAGTATCTATGAATTTTATAGATGGCCATTATTTTGTAAGTTTTAGCTTGAGTTCTCCACTCTAATCGTGAATTCAATGTATTAATTTAAGAAATCGCTTTTGTAATCTTTCCAGTCTTTGAAGATTCCCTATCCCTGACTTTCCCCAAACACTATTGCAATAGAGTACTTGGATGTATACTAAAGCATAATATAATTTGATTTTATGTTTTCTAGATAAAAAAAAAATCGAAATCCGTTTAAGTATACCAATTCCTTGGTATTTCTTGGTTTGCAAATTGCGCAAAGAAACTAACGATTTTAAATAGGAGTTGTAATTTGCAAAACTTTTTTTTTTTACCTAGTTTTCGTATATAAAAAGCTTCTCGACAATTCTCCAATGTGCCAATTTATATAAATGCGTTATTCAGAAATGTATGCCTTTTCGTCAGTTTTTTTTCTTAAAAATGACATGAGAGTGCACTTTTTTTTTTTTTTAGGTGTTGGTCGTACATATTCAACTATACGATGATATTCTTTTTTTTATTTTATCAAAAAATGTACAAAACCAGTTACACAACTTATCAAAGCATGGACTATACAGCTGGAACAAAAGGATGGGGGAGAAAAATTGAGCCCTAGCTTGGAAAATTTAGAGGTTTGAAGTTTATGTTTTAATATAGCATACTTTAGCTGTATTTGAGACATGTCATTTTCCAAGTTTTGAGGGAGGGTTCCCCCCTTCCCCCGCCCCTTGGCTATGGCCTTGGGATAGGAAGTGTGATCATTGACTGCCTTTTGTGATATTTGTTATTTTTTTTTTCTTGAAAATGGAGTGAGTGAATACTAATTTTTCTTTTATATGCGTTTGCACATATGCTCAGCTACAAGATAGTATACTCAGTTTATTTTTACTCTGATGCTTTTTTGAGATAGGCCTAATTATAAAGTTGTCGATTTTGCAATTTTTGAATATTTAACTGCTGACAGCATCAATATCCCAGTAAAGTGATGTCAGTTAGATTATCTACTAGGGAGCTTCCATGTTCAGTAAACAAATTATTGGTGTGCTATTGCTTAACCAAGATATTAAGGACAGGAAACAGGTAAAAATGGAATTTTGTTGCATTTTGCATACATTTTGTTGCAGCATAACAACGGAAAGCAACAAGTTACCATGGAAACAAGTGAACGTTATAAGAGGACAATGTTATCCTAACAGAATATGAAAACAGAAATTTGGTGGTGTCATTTTTTTCTAAAGATACAGCACTCCTAACATACTCACAATTCACTTTTCACGGAAAACGGGATGTACCACCTCGAACTTTGACATTTTCTACAGGGGAGTCAAAATTTTTTCAGGGTCTCAAAATTTCACAGTATTCATTTCCTATGATCTACTTCATCATAAAAAATCAAGCCAATAAGAAAATACAACTTTCAAAATATCACTTTTTGGTCTGAATTTCAAAATAATGTCTCTTAATAAACATGTGCAATTACATTAATTGAAAATAACATTTTATGGTCTAATTGTCTATAATTATAGACCAGTTGTCTATAATTATAGACCATAATTGTATTTTAAAATGCAGATGTATTTTAAAAATGTAGAGACTTGCAAAATTTGTTAGTTTATAAGCATGCCGAGCGGATTTTTTGAGAAGACGTAATGTTGAACAGAATTTCAGTTTTCTTCAATTAGCCAACAGGTCATTAACAGGGCGCAACAACAATCCCCGGATAAATTACTTATTGTAGTAATTACAACAGGTTATAACGAAAACTAGTGAAATTGAGGTGTATTAAATTACAGTAGCAATTAGCCTTGACAGGTAGGATGCTGTAAAAAACATGAGTATATAGATTAAATACGATGCCAACGCGAAACAACTTCAGAATTTTAAGTAGCCGGCCATCACCAGATTAAAAATATCCTACTTTTGTAAAAATGTCCATTGAATTTAAATGCGCGTTATCTGTAAGATCTCTTGGTGCATCTGTTTGCTCATTTGAAAGTGAGCCTGGAGCCATGGATTCTGGAAGAATGATTTGTTTGTAAGTAATCGAAGGGACACGTAAAATGCGAAAGTGATTAGCGATCTGTAAGCGCAAGTGCCTACCTGAGAAATTGACTAGTGGATGCGGTTTTCAGTGAGCGATTTATAATTTAAAAGATAAGATCCAAGTTTGGCAACAGGGTTGAACTAAGTCATTCGTCCGTGCAGGGTGTCTGGCTGTATAGAGAACCTGAAAAAGTCGGGGGAAATTTGAATTTCAGTGTTATAATAAATAGCTATTAAAATATTGTCCGGAACTATATTTTCCATTTAAAACAAATTACACACAAACGCAGTTTAATTTGAGCAGGAGAAACATTTTACAATTGTTTCGGTGGAAAATGGTGGACGCTTGATTTTCCACCGAAACAATTGTAAAATGTTTCTTCTGATCAAATTAAACTGCGTTTGTGTGTAATTTGTTTTAAATATTATTTTTGCGCAGTGTATCGCTCATATTTCTCTCATATATTTTCCATATTGCATTGCATATTGTAAATTATGGAGAACTTACGCTTTTGCGTAAACCTCCTTTAAAAATTACCTCCCCCCCCTCCCATAAAGAGCCCAGAATTTATATAAAATTATTAAGCCCTTATTTCTGAGTAAAGATTTTTGTAAAAGATATTGTAGCCTTCCTTAGGCAGGGGCAGACCCAAATTTTCATTTAGGAAGTCAAGGACAGAATTTGCCATGGCCTTGAAATAATGCCCTTCATTTATCATGAAAGTTGAATATTTTTACAGAGAAAATATATATTTTTGGGCGTCATGATCCCTGTGACCTCCTTCTGTGTCCGCCCTTGTCCTCAGAGTTAACTAAATTGCCAAATGGTCAACGCACTAGGTCACTGCGATATTCTTGTCATTTTCTTCCGTAGAAAATTGATTTGAAAAGAATATTTGCCATACATAATTAAAACTTGGGAGAAAGAAAATGTTCCCTTATCTAAATTATCAGAGCTCCAAAATGATTGTCAGTATTATGAGGTTCTGCTCACACCAGTTTCCTTTCTCTCATACATAGTCATACACGCGTCTTAAATATAATAAAAGACGAAGAACCTGTGCGATTGTAGAGTTTAATCCGTTTGTAACGGCTTTAAAGGGACCAAATAATGTTATCATAAATATTTAATTAATGCAAGTTTTTAATGTAAAGAAATGCATTTTTTAAGTACCATCTTTGTATTTGTAAATTCACTATGATCGAATTATAAATGGCTTTTGTTGTTTTGAAACTTGTCTTGTATGTACAAATTTTAATCTGTTGTTTATAGGCTAAGGATTTCATGGACCCTAGACTGAAAGGAGAGAATGGGCCCCTAAAGAATAGGGCCCCCATGACGTTCAGTCAATAAATCATGAGTTTTTTTTGTTTTTTTTTTACCATCATTGTCTTAAATATTCAGGTTTATTAATAACAGGGTTCGTACGGTTCTTAAAAGTCTTTAAGATCTCCTTGATTTTGAAAATAAAAATTAAGGGCACTTAAAGCTTCTTAATTTTATGCTCAGGTCCTTAAAAAAAAAACCTTATTTTGCATTCCACCAATCAGTCCTCGCCGAATATGCTCGGAAAAAAAAATTTGGGAAATCCTCTTTCACCCCTAACCTCGTTTCAATTCTCACCCTCTCAACTCAATGAACTAGCCGGAAAAGATGTGAAATTTCATCTAATCACAATATCCAGGATAGGACGATCGGCGACGGCACGGAAACCAAATTTTTAGTGTCGTATTTTAAAAACCCCAATTCGAAAAATTGTTGGAAGTTGCCAAAATGGTGATAATATTAATGACCCACAAAGTACCTAAATGAGGTGTTTTGTGGGTCCTTAATTTTTTTGTTTTAGGTCCTTAAAAGCTTCTTAATTTTGCTCTTTAAAAATAGTACGAACCTTGAATAATGAAACTTGGATATTTGTAAATGAAAAAAATTAAAATAACGCTTGAGCTTAAATAATATCAAGTTCCCTGGGGTGCCCCAAAAACGCGGGACCCTAGGCCTACTTAGCCTATTCGTTAATCCGTCACGGATGGTTTACTATGATTGGAGATTAGAAATCGATGAAGATTTGGTCTGGAAATGTCAGGAGAGTTCGAAATTGAATTTGCTCAGACACCATGTTCGTTGTTATTTTCACAACTTAGGTCAGTGGTTCTTAAACCATTTACTTCACTGGAAACACTTTCCTTACCGCATGCCTAACCACCAGTGACGTAAACAGAAAGTTCATGAGGGAGGTTATATGCTAATCATACCTTCTATAAATAGTTAAGAAAACTCTAAACAGAGTGTCTACTCATCTGGAATACCTGGAAAAGTCAGAGAAATTTGAAATACAAAGGCCCAAGTCAGGGAAATTTGAAATTCATTGTTATAATAAATAACTTATTAAAATAATTTTCCTGAACTGTGCTTTTCATACCACATTGCATACTGAAAAATTTGAAAAACTTGTACTTTTGACTAAACTTCTTCCAAAAGTTACCATTTTGCACCAAAACTAATATAATTTATATAAAATTATTAAGCCCATATATTTCTCAGGAGAAAATGTTTGCCAAATATATAACTAAAACTTGGAAAAAAAAAGTTTTTAGCTAAATTATTTAATCTGTAAGGGATTTTGATCATACCAATCTCCTTTCCCTTATATATAGTCATACACATTTTAAATGAAATAGAAGATGAAGCATCAGCTTTGCGATTATATAGTTAGACTCTCTTATAATGAACTCAAAAAGGGCCAAATGAAAATGTTGCTGTAAATATTTAATTAGTGCAAGTTTTTAGTGTAAAGAAATACACTTTTTAATACAGTTTTTTGTATTTGTAAATTCACTTTAATTGAGTTATAAATGGCTTTGGAGTTTGTGTTAGTGGATTTTATGGTCTTAGAAACTTATTTTTATTACGCAAATTTTAATGCGTTGTGTGTTGTTTACTGTAATTAGCGACTGGAAATCGATTAAGACTTGGTCTGGAAACCTAGAAAAGTCAGGGAAGTTTGAAACAGAATTTGAGTGGACACCCTGTTTAAAGCTCTTATTTATCACTGTCTGGACATTCATATAAAATTAAGCAATAAATCAGTATCAAAAGATAGGCGTTACTTTTCTATTGTTACGAGACGTTACTTATGGGTGTGTAACTGAAGTATTTTTACTTGTGACCTATTTTCGGAATTAATGTAAGTACATATAAGAGATATGTGTGCATATACCTGTATGTAAGAGAAGCGTATGTAACTGCGTAAGAGATATGTGCTTATATACCCGTGTAAGGGATAGGTGCGTATTAAGTTTGTGCGAGAGAAGGTACGTATGAACAAGAAGAAATGTATGCTATTCTGGTAAGAATTCTGTGAAAGCATATTAAACAAATTAAAACTATTTAAGGAGTTGTCACTATGAAAAATTACAGAATTTACAGACTTTCTTGTGAAATTTTCGAGGATGTTTTTTTACAAATTTCTTGCGGGATACCGTGTTCCCCGAACGCGCTTTGAGAGACTGCTCTAGATTTAGTAGATGATTCCTTTATTTTTTAGCTTCTTTGCTACTTCAGATATTAGGCTTCGTTTTATCGGTAACAGATTCAAATTTTTAGAGCGTTTTTCGATGCAAGTGGATATACCGATATGCGTTATCTTTGTAAAAGTCCATCGGTATAGTGTTAGCTATTTCAGTCCTTGTGATCCGTTTGTGCATAAAGAAATATTTATAGAGACATTAAACGGATTAGCAGCACGATTCCTCGGGTTTCCGACCTGTCCTTTCACTCAACGTATAACTGTTATTTACTGGAAGTTACATTATCTGAGATAACTGTTATTTTAACCATTCTGCTGTGAAACTCTTTCTGCATTCAAAGCATGTAATATTTCCATCTACTTACTGCCAAATTACCTGCTTTTGAACACGTTAAAGCTGCGTTTCTCTTCTTGTCACACAGCACACGATCTAGAGCTCTTTACACCTAATGACCACAGTTCCACAGAACAAACACGATTGAATGCTGTGGACTGGTTGATGATGAGAGGGGGGGAGAGGGGGCAAATGAGAGACAATGTGGGTAGATTAGTAATGATAACAACGATGGTGGCGGAAATGCTGTCTAGGTAAATGCAGAAAGTTGTCATTAAAAAGGCCTGCTACAGTCCAAAGGACATCGCGTGCGGCTACGTAAAGTGCGAACAAGTTCCTGATGACAGTGCTTTGTTCATAGGCTGTCATCGTCGAAGTCGAGTTTTGACGCAGACAATTCCTTTGTGCGAGTCGCCACGTTCATATTAAGAAATTGCAGGATGTGTCCACCTAGACGGGGCGGGGCATACGCGACGTCACGTGACATTCGGGGCCAAATCCCCCAAGCGTCACGCGTCAAGAAGTCGATTGGCCGTTTGCGGCGGTGGCGAACGTTATCCGCCACCGCCATTGGATATCGCTTTTCCAATGAAATTCAACGACGAAAGCCTCTGGCGGTTGGGGTTAGTGTTTGTTTTTAAATTACAGATGCGCTCTCGGAATCCTTCATATCCTGAGAGTTAATCTTTGTTGACAATTTCATCGTGGCGCTATATTTAAAATGTCACAGATACGGTCGTTTGGTAACACTTAGCGAAGTCTTTTTTGTAGAATACTCGTGAAAGTTTATTTGTTTTTATTCAATCAAAACAAATTCGGCTCAATATCACCGTGCAAGTACGAATATGACAAGAAAAATATTGATATCTCGCAGGACTAGTAAAAACGTAAGTTGGACAAAGACAGTACTACCCCAATAAGTAGTAGAATAGTAAATTAGATAACATAAACAGAACCAGAAGACAAGACAATGAAAACAATATGTTAATAAAATAATAGTCCATGAAAATAATACATATCAATAAAATTCATTAACTAAGTAAAACATCAGAACATAAAATAGAAGTTTACGATATCCACAGGTATAAAAACATGACATATGCATAAACATATAATATATTATCTAACAATTTAGATTAATAATAGGAAATCTATCTATCTATCTATCTATCTATCTATCTATCTATCATCTATCTATCTATCTATCTATCTATATCTA
>QLNU02014176.1:67919783-67936507 GCA_006491805.2 Dysdera silvatica
CGGAACCGACCGCACCGCCCTTAATCCATCTCTGACCAAAGTATGTCGCTGACAGATAATGGTATGGAATTTTGCACCCCCATATAAGTTAAGTGTTTGTTGTACTTAATTTGAACAGAGGTCAAGTGTTAGTTCATCGCAACGAAACGGAACCCTTCCGTCTCCGTTCTAAGAATAGTCATGGGCTATGAGTGAAATAGTGATTAGCTATGAGTGAAATAGTGATTAGCTATGAACGAAACAGTGATTAGCTATGAGTGAAATAGTGATTGGCTATGAATGAAATAATGATTAGCTATGAATGAAATAGTGATTAGCTATGAATATTTTTGACTCCTTAATCTATAATTAAACGTGCACATAAAGTCACCCTTCCTCCCTACTAAGGTAGGAGTAAAAAAGGAGCTCTAATTTTATATCGCTGCAGGAAATTTTTTCCAATAAAAGAACAATGCTTAAAATTACAGAACCCCGCAAAATATACATTTATTCTGAAAACTTATCGTTTTTACTCATTAAAGTTAGAAGGGGCTAAAATATGCATTTAGATGTGTACATATACATTTGTATATAATCCGAGAACAGATATAATGAATAAATGGCGCTGTTCTGGAGACTATTCAACATTATCCATACGCATATTTTTCTAATTCAAGTGACATAACATTTTCTAGTTCATAAGCATCTGGGTCTAAGCGCTGATTGACATATTGTATGTTTGGAATGGATCTGCAACACGCTTTACTTCTTCCATCTTTCAGTTAGTATTCCCCTTTTCTTTGAGACACGGCGAAGTTCAATTTCATTATTTTGATATATGTTTTACCAGTTCTCGGAAACTGACAGAGAACGAAGCAATCATTCAGTTAAATGATGTTCACGATCTACATTGCGAAATTCTTTACCAGTAAAGATTGACGGTATCAAACTTCAAAGAAGCTCCGAGACAAGAAGATTGCAAACTCTTACGCATCTGGAGGCCATCACCTTGGAAAACGTTCTGCATCTTTCCTAACAATAAGTTTATCGTCAACTGATTTCGCATCTTACGCAGTAATCCATTCCGGACTTCCTTTGTTATTATTCTTTCCTAGAAATCAAGTCGAGCGTTCTTACCTCTGCCAACTTATCTGCGGAGATGATCGCGAGAGATAGAACTTACTATATGATGCATGAGTCACATCAGATGTCGAGATAAGGCCCTGGGTGTCGAAACGCCATTGAGTTTCTGTCTTTTTGCTTCAAGGTGTCTTGTTCGGCAACGCTGGTAGGTTTCGGGATGTCGTCACTGACGCGCTTGAAGGAGCTTGAGGAACATTATCCAAGATTAGCGAGGCAGGATTGGCTTAAACTCAGCAAGGAGGAGTTTTGAAATAATAATTTTGCTTCATTGTCATGTGGTTACAGGAAATTTTGAAGGTACTTGAAGAAACAATTGCTTTGTTTGTTTCTTCTAAATGTTGCCAAACCGCACCAAAGCTGATACGTCGACGTATTTTGTTGCAGAAACGGCGGCCAATACTATCATCAAATACAATTGACTTCGTAAAAAGGCAAATGATTGGCCAATTTTGCCATACTTTCGAAATCAGCCTTGCAGTATGCAGCGAATTGGCATCCAATTTTGTGCACATTGTATTATAGTAGTATTGAAATCTAGAACACACGTAGTTATTGAAATGGGATAATGGACGTTGGACAAGCTATGCACTATGAGTGATGTGGAATTTTATTTTCCACCAGATACGTGCGCATCAGCCCGACTTCTGCAATGAGACACAGCTATGCGTTGTTGAAATGCCACAAATATGGTGCATTTCAATAGCTGCGTAGTGTTGAAATGCCACAAATATGGTGCATTTCAATAGCTGCGTAGTGTTGAAATGACTTCGATATTGCATTTCAATAGACATATGTCAGAAATCTGGATACTGTATATTGCTGAAATGTACTGCATATACAGTACACTCTTTTTATATCGCTAATAAATTGCCACTGATAGAACACGCTTTCAATATTCGCCAAGTGATGAACTAAGAACGACACGGGAATGGCAAGTTTAAGTAATTCTCTTTTTTAAAATGCAACAAAATTCACTGATGAGGTTACATTATTTGGGTAAATGCATTTTAAATTTCATTTCCTGAATAATTCGCTACACTGTGGCGAGATGATACTCGACGACGTGAACCCAATGTCTATATCAAAAATAAATTAAATAAAAAAAAATCAAAATTGCCAATTTCAGGCGTATATCTGACAAGATCATTAAAATCCGACAGCGTTTTGAACTTGAGTACACGGCGTTCGCAACCTTAGCTTACTCAATAACTATTGAAACGATCTGACGTTTTATTAATGCCTAAATGAACTACAGAATTCACCTTTTCTGTGGTTCTCGTTAACCAGTATTGATTAGTTTATGCGCTCCTCTTGGCTTCTTTTATTTAAGTTGTCCTCGGCCACCAAAATTTAATGAACTACCGCCAAATTAAGTAGCTCCGAACACGACAAACAAAGCAGCAATCTCTCTCTAAGCACATCTAAACCAATTAACGTGTCAAGACCTCTTTCCGAAGTGGAGTAGAAAACAATAGCTTTCGGTCGATACGGGGAAAAATGCATTTTTTTATCCCTCTTCGAGCCATTTTTTCTCTAGAAGGTAAAGTTGCGTGTTCTGGCCCTGTCGTGATACCTTACGTGTGTAATTTTTTGTTAAAGTAAAATTGAAGAGGAGAATGTTAAGACTTTCATTTCGCCCTTTTTAAGGCTCTTGAAGCCGCGAAAAAACTCGTTAATTTATCGTTGTTTTTTTTTTGTCTTTTTTTTTTATTTTTTTTTGACTCCCTCCGCTTCCATCACCCACACTTGACTCCGGCGGCACCTTTTGGAGAAAATATTCGAAATTATCGCATCCATGGCCGGAAAACCTCTAACATTAAAAAGGGACCCACTCAAAATTGAGAAAAATAACAATTGCTGGAAATATATAGAATACCATTCATGGGGTAGACCTGATATTCGTCCTATAAAATCTTCTCAAGCAATTTATTATTTGAAATGTGCAACGAATTCATCTTATCGTATTTGCGCAGGAGGGAAATTACATATTTGTATGTTACCTTCAAATAATTTGTAAGTAATATATATTCCAACTACTTGCTAATACACATGTCATAATACTACATATAAATATCATTAAACATAATATTTTTATTATTTATAGTATGATCTTGTGAACAAATATTATACATTTAAATTTCAAAATACATGTAACACAGCTATATCGCTGTTACCATTTTTGTTGTTTTTGCTCTGCATTTACAAATCCATGAGAATGCTAATAATGTACTATATATGGTTGTTATTATTATTGTTGTTATTGCAAAAAAATTAATTGTTTACATTATATACGGTAGGTCTTTTTAATTAATTACCAGGTCCTATCCAAGGGTTTCAGATAATTAAATCTATCTTCGTATAATATGAGTTGTCCCTAGAAACAGGTCCGGGTACAAGGTTTAAAAAATGGGAAGGGTTTTCTAGAAATGTTTTTAATCTTATAAAGGATTTTTAATTATTTTTCAACTGGAGATTTTAACCTCCTCCCTTGTGCACGGTTTTGCCTAGAATCGCGACTTTTTGGATTTGATTAGCAAAACGTTTGGTGTGTTAAGGTCGTGTTTTAGATTTATCGGGAATTGCGCCTAATGCATTCAATACAATAGAATACGCTTGTGTAGGAAAAAGGGCTGGGGGGGGGTAGTTCAAGTTCCCCCACTGAGTATCAAGACACACTCTTACCTTTAAAGATATTGGAACCTCCCCATAATTTTTGAATTGCTACGGCACTTATTGAATCAAAGATAATTTTTTCCTCTAGAGGACTCTCTTTTTTTTTTTATCTCAATTTATATATTTTGTAATTTTATATTGCTGTGATTTATTATTTGTTTTTCCATCTCTTTCTCGCCTCCAAGCTATCGCCAAGTGCTATGCCTATTAGCCAGATATGGTTTTTTAATCATCTTACCTGGTGTGTTGTGTGTGGTAGATGTTTTGTGATATCTGTATGTATTGTGTGGTAGATACTTTGTGGTATCTGTGTATCATGTAGTAGATATTTTGTGACATATGGTGTATTGTGTGGTGATGTGCTGTAATATCTAATGCATTGTGTAGCAGATGTTTGATATCTGATGTATTGTGTGGTAGATGTTTTATCACAATGGATTCGAAAATACCTTTAAATTTTGTTTTTCTCCTTTGGTAACTTCGGATGGGATTATTTATGTGTATAATTGTTAATATTTTATCATAATTGCAATGAAACTTCGGGAATGCATTTGAAAAAAAAAAATATCAATGCGTAAAAATTTTTTTGAACCTCCCTTTAAATTTGAACGAACCCCCGACTTAGTCGCGGCCTTTAAAAACTATTGAATTTTAATTTCGTTGCTCATAAAATCATTTGAGCCGGGCTCTCACCCCAACTATCGACTATGCCTTTAATGTATGATCTACATCGGACCATTATCGAGTTCCGAATACTTAAAGATAGGAAATTTTGGAACAAAGGGAGCAGGATATTTAACGTGACATGAAGATGGCTGTGCATTTAACGTATCAGTTATACAGGGAGTTTCATTAAGACGTAAACATGCGAATTGTTCTAATTCTGTATTGAAATACCTCCCGCGTACTTGCCGGGAATTTGAATGAGTTCTAATTTTTCTAATTATCGTGAGCTAAAATCCTATTCCTATTTCTTTTACACATGCACCTTTGGAGAGAAGAAAATGTTGCACCCAAAAGATTGCAAATAATTAAGTGAAATAGGTTACTTCTTACGGGTGCAACAGTTTTCTCTCACAAAGAGTGCATGTTGCGCATAAATTACATGCACATCGCAAAAGTATTTGAATAAGGAAAAATTCATGCTATCATGCTCGAGAGTTTCTCAAACGACAGTAGGATTGACGCCGCAAACATTTCTCTAGAGAGAGAGATTTCTTAAACTGTAGTCCGAGGACCCCTGGGAGTCCGTATTAGGGGGGGGGGTCCGCGAAATCCTCCCGGTGTTCCGCAAAGGTTCGGCAAAATATCATAAAAAGAGCATTTGTTCTTTAATCCTAAGAATAAATTATGAGGAGGGACAAAAAAATCCTTCCTTAAATTGTGAAAATTAGCGATAAAACACTAGAAATAAATATGTATGATGCAAATTCCGGGCTTTAAAATTTGAGTTAATTCTTGGGGGTCCGCGGGGGGTGATCTCTGGAGGGGGGGTTCGCGGTCTTGGAAAGTTAAAGAACCGCTGGTTTCTAGAGCAATATATTCTACAAATATAACTTACCGAAAAAAATAGAGTAAAGATTAACGATTTATCCCTAACGTAGGGGCGACTTTTTCCCCTATGGACTCGCTATCATGAATTCATTTTGGGCCGCCTATTCCCCCTCTTCTAAAATATGGATGGAGGACCGGGATAGCCGGCAATCATTTTTTATTCGCCGAAAGAGGGTGTTAATGTTTCCCTTGGCAGACCATGCGTGGAAATTAATAATTGACCCGACCAATCGCAGCTGGATAGCGGAGTACCTCCTGCCATTGGTCAGGGGCTAAAGCGTGACAACGCAACGGCCATGAATTTAAAACGGAACAGTTAATTGTGGGGGGAAAAAATAAGTCACTAAGGACGTGGATCCTGTCATAATAGGGGAAATTTTCTCCCCACGTCCCTCTTAGTATTTGAGATATCATCTCGAGCATCGGGACAGGAGAAGGTGATTGTTTTTGCTTCAGGGTTATCGGCAAAAACTGGAGTTAAACGTCAGTAGCTGAGATAGTACCGTGAAATTTACCGAATTAAAGAAGTATTACCTCTTCACCTGATGCGTCATACATAATGATTTCAAATTTCTGCCAACAGGGATTGCGGGTAACCAAATCAATAAGTTTATAGTCTTCTTCTTACCTGCCATGACTGATGTACAAAGGTGACTAATGCAGAAATTCAGCACAAGCTTTGATTTATTTATTTTTCGGGTGGAATTTCGAGAATGCCTATGATGCAGTCAAAGTTTAACTGCTATTTCTGTTTGAAATATTGTTCGGTTTACTGTCCTGTATCTCTTAAGTTTTTATTGAAATTTAGACATTTTCAAATGCCTGAAGATTTAAAGAAAATTGTTATACTTAGACGAAATGTTTTTAGTCAGCTCTGTATCATAATATATTGCTTCTTTGGTTTAAAAGTGATACAACTAAAATTGAATACTTTTTTAATGAAAAAAAAATATTGAACATTGTGAATAAATAAAATGCAACGAGTAGAATTCAAATCTCCTATGTAATTTTGGTAAACGGAACCAAATCCGATCAAGGGAGCGATATATTTAAAAGAGAAAAATAGCAATTTCGTGTATTAGTGGATTAAAATATTATAAAGAATCTCCGATAAAAACTAATATAATGAAATACAAACTTTATTTAAGAGAATCAATTTCAATCGCAGATATATATTTTTATATTACAAAATATTAAACTGATTCGCCTGGGCAGCAATGGGTAAAGACTGTCTGCTTAGATGCGCCCTGATAAACGCTATTAAAAATAATAAAAATAATGTATTTAATAAATAAACATAGTAAATATAATTTGAAGATTCCTAAGAAAAACGTATAGGCTGTAAAGATAACTATTGCATAATATTACTTTTAATATATATATATGGCCTGCAAAAGGGTTGCTGGTATCTAACTGGAAGGAGACCCACACGCTGAACGTATGTGACGATGTGTGGAACCGGCCAGGCCAGTAACCTAGTGTCCTACCCCGCCTTCAAGTGGTGCAGGCTGAGCTTTCTATTTATGTGGCAAATTAATATTTGCTACACGGATAGAAAGGCGGAAGGGGAGGGCTAATTCACCAACCCGTCTAGCCAGCGTGGTGAAATTATGGCTAATTCCTCCATTATGTTGACACACCAGAAACCATGGCCCCTAGTCTCCAGGTGCTGGAGTGCTCCTGATCAAGGCAGCGGTCAGTGTGGCATGAAAGCAGGGGGTGCTAAGAATCACTGGAATGGCCCAGGCTGCCGTTTGTTATTGACCTTGGCAACGTATAATGGACGATCCCTTGCTTCTGAAGCAAAACTTCAGGAATTGGAAGAAGAACTTGACAAGATCAAATGGGACATTGTAGGACTCAGTGAAGTTAGAAGAAAAGGTGAAGAGTTGGTGGAACTTAAAAGTGGACATTTGTTTTATTATAGAGGAACGGAAACTGGAAGAACAAGTGGTGTTGGCTTCTTAATCAACAAAAGAATTAAAGACTACCTTCTTGAAGTCGAAAGCACGTCAGATCGAGCAGCGAGGCTCGTTGTTCAACTAACCCAGCGATACCAACTTCAGATAGTACAGGCATATGCACCAACATCAAGCCATACCGACGAGGAGGTTGAGGAATTCTATGAAGAAATCAAACAGCTACATACCAAGGGGAAACAACACATCAAGCTCATCATGGGAGATTTTAATGCAAGAATTGGACAACAGGAACAAGGAGAGACATCGGTTGGTAAATACGGATACGGGGAAAGGAATGAACGTGGCGATCAACTCATAGAATTTGCCGAAGCTGAAAATCTTAGCATCATGAATTCATTTTTTAAGAAGAAACTACAAAGAAAATGGACATGGAAACACCCCAATGGAGGAACCAGCGAAATTGACTATATACTGGCAAACAAGAAATCAATTATTGAAGATTGCAGCATACTGAACAGATTTAATACTGGAAGTGATCATCGAATGGTGAGATGTAAAATGCACTTAAATACTAAACTAGAAAGGCAGAAGCTCATTAGGAAACAAGTATGTAAGAGGGTGGATTTAAAGAAATTAAAAGAAAATACCGAGGCATTCAAGTTGGAATTAAAAAATCGCTTTTCTGCACTGGAAGGACTTATTGAAGAAGTTGACATCTCAGAAGCAAATGAAAACATTGTTAAGACAATAATTGAAACTGCTGGGGAAATTGGTGGTGTAATATGTAAAAAGCAGAATAGCAAATTATCTGAGAAGACGAAACAACTCATGAAAAGGCGAAGACTTATGAAGGTGGACAATCAAAATACCAGTCGCAAGATCGAGTATGTAGAACTTTGCAAAACTTTGCGCAAAAACATGAAAGAAGATATAAGAAAATTCAATTGTGAGTTAGTAAGGAAGGCCATTGAAAGCAACAAGAGCCTTAGGGTTGTTAAAGGGAGTTTGTCTATTGGGAAGAAACACATCATTGCATTAAAAGGAGAGGATGGCACTGTAACAAGAAATAGGGAAGAAATACTTAGAAGAGTTGAAGAATTCTACAGAAAGCTGTATGAGGGAAACAGTGGATTAAACGAAGACTCTGAGATAGTCGAAGGAACAGCTCCTAAAATCTTAAAAGAAGAAGTAGCATTTGCAATAAAAAGTATGAAGAAAGGAAGATCCCCTGGCGATGATGGCATTACATTAGATATCTTAAAAGAAGCTGGAGAACATGTAGAAGACATACTCGCAAAATTCTTTACCAAATGCCTCAACAGTGGTAACATACCAAACCAATGGGATTCTGCAACAGTAATTCTTTTGCATAAAAAAGGTGATAAAGAGGATTTAAAAAATTACCGACCAATTAGCTTGTTACCTGCTATTTATAAAATCTTCACAAAAGTGCTAACACATCGCCTGCAGAAAAAATTAGATGCAGCTCAACCAAGAGAACAAGCTGGATTTCGAAGTGGATTCAGTACAGTGGACCATATTCAAGTATTAAGAGAATTAATTGAAAGAACACATGAATATGAACTTCCATTGTGTGTGGCATTTATTGACTATGAGAAGGCCTTTGACTCTATTAAAACATCAGCAGTCATCAACTCTTTAAGATCAGCAGACATCGAGGATGTGTACATTGACATGGTGAAATGTGTGTATAAAAATGCAAGTGCAAAATTTCGGTTACATAAAGATACCAAAACTATCAAAATTGGTAAAGGTGTGAGGCAGGGAGATACCATTTCTCCAAAACTTTTTACTTCAGCTTTACAGATGATTTTTCAGCAAATAAATTGGAATAACAGGGGAATAAAAATAAATGGTGAATATTTAAATCATTTGCGGTTTGCTGATGACATTGTTATTTTTTCAACGAACCCATCAGAACTCCAAGACATGGTACAGGAGCTCTCAACTAGAAGTAAAGAAGTTGGACTCAAGATGAACCTACAAAAAACTAAGATCATGTTCAATAATTTCGTAGAGGAAACAAAAATACAAGTTGACAACATTGAGCTAGAAATTGCTGATTCATATATTTACCTTGGCCAGCTGATTTCAACGGATGGCAACATTATGCAAATCCTGGAGAAAGCAATTGCTGTAAATTGTAAAAGTAAGACAGAATAAGCAGTAAATATTTCTAAATATGATAATTAGCTTGTTTTATTTCAACATATCTAGGGTATCAAAGGAGTATCTATAAGCAGAATGTTTTTTTCCAGTCCCTTATATCCAATCACTTTATATAAAAATCTAACTGTCAATTTAATTCTAGTGTTAAATTAGTTATCAAATTGACATTTATTATGATATATTAATCATTATAAAGGTCTGAGTCAGGGTTTTAGCTGTCGCAAAAATGCTAAAATGGGAAAAAAGTTGTAGCAAAATGCTAAAAAATATTAGTTGCTTTCGTTGCTCGAAAAATCGTATCAATGAAATTATTTATATCAACGATGCTTAACAGGTGCTGTTAAGAATTTTGAAGAGGAAACAAAAAGGAACAAGAAAAGATCGCTGAAGTGCAAAACGGATATTCTGGAATCGAGGAATCCTGTTTTCAGAGAATAAACTGTGGTTAAAAATGCCTGTCGCATTTTCGCGATGGGCAATAATTTTTTCTTCGCATTTTCGAGCAACTCGTCGCATTTTGCGAAAAATGCGACTGCAGCTTAAACCCTGGTCTGAGTACAAAAGATAAGCCTACAAAACGATGTAGAGACAAAGTAAAATATAGCCATAACACTTATCTTTCAAAAACCATATTTACGATATTTATGACAGGGAATGGAAGGAGGCTTGGGAGAGAAATTCGGTAGGTAAGATAGGATGTGTCAAAAAAAATTGGGGCTGCAAAAACTAAATCCGCCGCTGTGTATATTTTTTTTTTTATATATTCTGATAAAATGTGTTAGGGTTAAAAGTTCTTGCTTATAGTTGTGGGTGTGTCCTCCTGTTCGCACAAATCAAGGCGAAATAAATTATTGCAAATATTTAATGTATTAAATAAAGAACAAAAAAAAATATTTTTCTCTTTCCCTCTCTTCTCTCTCTCTTTCTTTCTTTTCTTTCTATTTATGTTGATGCTTCTATTTTTATTTCGAGTGAAGTTTTACTATCATGTTGACAGGATATTGTAGTCCCTTTCTCTAGTCTTCTATCAATTTCTAAAAAATATCTTTTAATTATATGTATTATCTCCAATGGATAAGTAAGTTGTCTTCAGCTGGAATATTATGAATAGCTATGGGTTGGATGTAAAGTATTGTGACTATATGTTTTTATTCGAAATATACGATTTTTGTTTTATATAATATATCTGTTACGGCTCTTGACTAATTACACCATCAAATCAAATATTCAGAATCCCAAATCCCTGGTAAGTCCAAAATACGGAAATTTCCTTCTATTCATTATTGAATCACAGACGTTGTAAGAATAGGAATATAGACATTAAGAATAGCAATATAGACATTAAGAATAGGAATGTAGACATTAAGAATAGGAATATAGACGTTAAGAATAGGAATATAGACATTGAGAATAGGAATATAAACATTAAGAATAGGAATATAGACAGTAAAAATAGGCGTAGAGTTATATGGGCCCCTGTGCTCCTAGCCCTTCCCCACTTCCACCGCTCCTTAGTAATCTTGAAAATTATACGTTGCTAATTCGATAAATTGCTCAAGACAACGTAAGCGGGTAAAATACTTTTATTAAAAAGATCAATGTTTTTAATAAAAGTATTTTACCCGTTTTACGTTGTCTTGAACGTTTTATCGTATTACTTCTTCAGGTGGTGGTATTCTCTCTTTATTTCTCTATACGTTACTGATTGCAAGTTATAGAACTGAAGACATCTCCATGAAAAAGCTTAAACAGTTGATACAAACAAAACTCGTTTATTTCAAAAGAAAGATTAAATTAATAAGATCGCTGCATACTTGAATAATTTACATATGCAGGATAATATGAATTGTAACACTTGCTGTGGCGTGCAATAAATTCATATTTTTTCCTTTGAAAAGAGCTTAAATTTTTAAGGTTAATCATATCAAACGTTGCGCTACAGATGGAGATATTTGTTAAATTTTATTCAATTTTTCAGAGAAAGTCTTTTTTCCTCTGATGTATGTTGTCTTTCTGATTAAAGGATTAAAGGTCATTTTACGCAATGAATCTATAATGTCGTTTGTCCGTAGACTTGCAGATACGGGGTTTGTAATATGCTTTATATTTTAAAGTTGTAGAGTATCTTAAAGTTGAGTATTTTAAGATTGTTGCGGTCTCAAATTATCTACTTTCGAAAGGAAAACCTATCTCAGAATTAGTTAAAAATATCTGGGAGTATTTTTTTTTATCGTTGGAAACGATACCGAATGCACGCTGGGTGACATGGTTTTATTGACGACAGTTCACAAAAAGATAAGGAAACGAGCAAATAGAAATGTAGTATAAGAACTTAATATGCATTGGTGATCGTTTCTGAGAAAAAGAAAACTAAAATTTATGAGTTGATGAAATTTTAAAAATGCTCTTCAATAGGGGAATTTATGAATAAAATTGTTACCAAAGCTTTTCTATGTGAAATACGTTTGATGAGAGAATGTTGTAAAATAAGCTCAATTTCTTCACCCGCCTCTATCTAATGCAAGTGACAGAGATCTCGAGAAGCCTGTAGATTAGAGCCCTGCATCAGCCTGTTTCTTTAGGATCAGCTCGTCCTTTTCTGACTTGGAGTTGTAGATACAACCACATTTGATCTTTTTGGCATTACAACCATTTGATAAAATGTAACATTGTGAATTGGCAATTCAGATCTGCGTCTCGTTTTCGAAAATGACACATGAAATGACACAAGATGAAATAGATGGAATATTCGAATGCTAAATGCTGGACGCGAATCAGAATCTGATGAGGAGGATAGCTACACTCAGCAATCTGTTAAGCAAGGTGACAAGCACCCATTTTAAAATGAAGCGAGTCTAAAGTGATGAGGGTTGAGCAAAAATTTCCGACGCTGGAGATAGGCAGTGCTGTATTTTTCATTTTATCTTCTCAGATAGAAATACTGGATCTTTTCCAGGCATTTTTTTGCCATCTTTAAATACAAGAAGCGTCTTCCAAATCCTGGCACACTGCCGCAGCTTAGCACACAATAGGCATACGAAATGCACATGAGAAAGTAACGAAACGAAACTGAAAAAAGCAAACAAAACATGCCGACACGTCGCCGCAGTAGACAACTTAACTCAAGAGCGAGTGTCGTTTGCTGGTAGCCGAGGGGAACGGATGGTATTTTAATTTGTTCCCGTGTTCCAACTCCTAAAAAGCTTCAGTAACTTGATGTGTCATAATTAAGTTTAGCGTAGCCTTATGCTTATAGCGTTGTGGCATTGTGCTGCTCAGCAGTGTAGATACTGTGGTCCACCAATTTCGTTAAGTTATAATTGACAATGATTTCACAAAATATATCAGCACCATATCTAGGTGATCTTGCCCCCCCTCCCTTACCACGGATATACTCTCTCCTGCGAATTATTTCAGATGATTTTATGCCTTTCCTGGCCTGCGCCCCCGGTGTGAGCTTTTCATGCCACCCCCCTAGCTACGGGCCTGATTCGCAATTGTTATCATTATTAATAGATCATGCAGTTTTATATTCTAGTCCTTTTAGCATTAGTGCATACAAATTCATACAAATAGGTGTCCATTACCATTTAAGGTTTCGTAGCATTTATGTTTCATGTTTTCTAAGTGTAGATGCTTTTGTACGCGTCGTTGCCTAGAATTTCGACATCAAGCAACTGATCCTTTTCGAGATAACTTTAGAAGTAATCTTGAGATTCAAACCTCGCAGGAATTGGCACATTTTATTCAATAAATTATATTATGTTGTTAGTAAAAACTTCGAAAAGTACTTCTGAAATCAATAAAAATTGAATATGAGAGTAAAAAGACCTTTGCCATGAAATAAAATAAAGTTTTAATTGCAAAAAAAACACAGCTATCACCCTGTTTGGCAAACCTCTCTATGGAAGGACATTATTCCCACACTATATATGATGGCTTTTCTGCAGTGCTTTTCTTATCTCATCATGGCTTTTTAATCGGCTCTCTGGAGACAGGATGTCTGTCGACTCCAAGAAGCTTCATTCGTGTTATGCCTTTGCAGGATTATCAGTTAACATGTTTGGCTATTTTTCTCAAAAATAATTTGGAATTGAAAGAGAGGGTAGCTTCCCTTTCGATTAGAATACTTTTACGAATAGTCTTTTCTTACTTCTTTTTTTTTTCAAAGATTACATATCTAGAATGTGCATGAAAGAAACACATTTGCTGTAAAAATTTGTTAAAAAGAAGGAACAAGTTAGTCTACCTGAGTTTACCTAGAGTCTCCGGAATATACGCCACTGATATATATATAGAGAGAGAGAGAGAGAGAGAGAGAGAGAGAGCAAAATGATTGTGACATGTAGTACCTTCTAATACAATATACATAAATACACATATCTAAATGTATATTAACTTGGACAAAGTTAAAGTAGTAAAGTAATATCACACAAGGTAGTAAACCCAAGTAAATTTAAGTAGTAGAAACATCTCAGAATAAAAACTGAAATTGTAGTAGTAAAGCTAAGAGGTGAAAATCAAGCCTTTACCGCACAAAACCCAGGCATTTTGCTTTTTCTGACTACAATAATTGAGATTTGTGATCAATACTGAATGAACCAATATTGATATATATATATATATAAATCAATGCTTATTTTAAAATACCAGCTTTCTAATGTTAAAGTTATTTTGATACTTTTTTTTTAAAGTTCTGAAGTTTTTTAATTTAAAAAAAAATATTCCAGCGAAAATGGGATTAGTGGATGGAAGTTTGCCTACATGTTCAAGCTTGTTTTAAAAACTGTAGCCTTTAAAGCAAAATTTAGCACAATTTTTTCATTACGAAAAATAATCTCCAATTTTTTACCCGAAATTCTAAAAATTTCAACAGTATTATAAAAAATTGGAATGAAAGTCCCCCCCTCTCAAATTTGTTCTTATATTTCTAACTCGAAGTATCTGATATTCATAAGCGCTACGTACGTCAAATTATTGTTGCACATGTCTTTATATAATAGGTGTAAAAAAAGTAAGATATAAAACTTAGGCATTTGCCAAGTTAGTGAAAGCCATATAAATGAATAGGTAAGTAGGTTGGTAAGAGGGCATTAACAAAATGAATAAGTGAATGAATTAATTAATCAACGATTGTGAACAAATGTTTTTCATAATTCTTGTGCACATCGTTTCTGTACAGGGGCGAAGTGGGCCGCCGGCCGCATGCGTCCTCATGGGCTGTAGGACTCGCGTCCTCTGATAAGCCAATGTATGCGCTCTTTGAGAGGACCCAGTCCGCCCCTGTTACTGTATACATATCAACGAAACTCTACCGATGGTCTTTGAATAAAGTCTTCAAAATACCAAGGAACAACAGCAGGCCCGCAGCCATGCTGGGGCCAGCAGCGACGTGGCCCCATATGCCCTTTCCTTTGCCCCAGTTGCCCCTTCATCCCGTCTACAGCCCTGAACAACGGTATGTATGCGGCAATTGCCCGCATCTCATTGAGATGCTATAATGAGAAGGGGAGAGAGAGAGAAAACAGAAGAAAAGCATACAGAATTTCCCACCCAACACAGTGGCATATAAATTTAGAAGCCGTAGAGAAGAGCGGGACTAATTAAAGGCGGGTTCGCTTAAACAGAGCGCTTAAATGTTTTTCTGTTAGTTGAATTCGTGTCTTTTTATGAAACGCATCGTTAACCCTAGCTCCGTGGCCACATTTATAATAATTATACCTCCAGTGTGGCAGACTTTTTGTTTGAAAAACGTTCCCTTATGAAAAGTGGATAGATATAAATTCGTTGTGTGTGGAATTCAAGGGAGGCACGTCTAAAAAATGAGTAAGATTTCAAACAAGTTTCGTTTCCTTTAACATTAATTGGAAAATAGATAAAATCTAAGTATGCTAGGTTTTTTAAAGTTTCGGTCTTGGTTTTTATTTGGATGTAGTTGTTTGAGATGAAGTAATTCGTTTCATGTGATTAATTATATAATTAATGGAACAAATTAAACTGAAGGTAATTAATTATTATTTCCGACTAGAATTTAAGCTGAACTATTATTATTAATCTACAAGTTATTGTTATTAATCTGCAAGTTATTATTATTAATCTACAAGTTATTGTTATTAATCTACAAGTTATTGTTATTAATCTACAAGTTATTGTTATTAATCTACAAGTTATTGTTATTAATCTACAAGTTATTGTATATTATACTTATCTTTATTAATCATTATTAACCTACACTTGTTTATTGTTATTAATCATTATTGGTCTATACTTACTAATTTTTATTATCGTACCTTACCCATGAGGTTGCCTCCATACCCGTACACGTCCATCCGCCTGATGCAATTGGAAACGAGACTCGTCAGACCAGGCAACGTGTTTCCAGTCATCAACAGTCCAATGGCGGTGTTGGCGGACCCAGACGAGGCGTAAAGCTTTGTGCCGTGCAGTCAACAATGGTAAACAAGTGGGCCTTCGGCTTCGAAAGCCCATATCAATGATGGTTCGTTGAACAGTTCGCACGCTGACACTTGTTGATGCCCCAGCATTGAAATCCGCGGCAATTTGAGGAAGTGTTGCACGTCTATCTCGTTTAACGATTCTCGTCAGTCGTCGAAAGTCCCATTTTTTCAAGGTCTTTTTCCGGCCGCACCACTGTCGGAGATTTGATGTTTTACCGGATTCCTGATATTCACGGTATACCCGTGAAATGGTCGTACGCGAAAATCCAAATTTTGTCGCTATCTCGGAGATGCTATGTCCCATCTCTCTTGTGCCGACTATAACGCCACGTTCAAAATCACTTAAATCTTGATAACCTGCCATTGTAGCGGCAAGAACCGATCTAACAGCTTTGCCAGACATCTCTTGTCTTATATAGGCGCTGCCGACCGCATCGCGTTACGCTGATTGGTTGCAAAGCTCCGTTATTTGCATACGCACGCCTGTACCGGTTTTTCTGGCACTTCAGTATATGAAAATCAATAAAAATAAAAAAAGACTCAGCTCTTGCGTTGCCCTTCAAATTGTTCTTCGATTGGTCTGTTCTGATTTCTTGAACTGTTAGAAATATTTTGGGGAAAATATTCAAAAAGTAATTAACAACATTTCCTAAATTGAGAAATCTTTAAGATAATGAATATGGTTTCAGGTATACATCACATTTAGGGACGAAATACGTCAATGAAACACGATTATCAACATCCACACACCCCCAGAGGTATAGCGGGTGAGAGTGCGTGAAACGAGCGTTCTTATACTTATTTT
>QLNU02014176.1:67936607-67947913 GCA_006491805.2 Dysdera silvatica
TACAAAACCGATACCGAAAGCCATTTTTCTTGCTATGATACTGATACAAAAGGTAATTTCTCCTGTTACGAACCTGATACAAATGGTATTGGTGAGAGTGTGATCACTGTATAAGTACATAAGCATACACATTTGAGTCATATTTTCAGGTATTGCTCTATAACAACGCAGATGCTTTGCTTATAAAAATCTTTTTGCAGGAAATACAATGAGCGTGGGTTTACTGAAAACTGATGAAAATTCTTGACTTTTTTACTGAAAATTCTTGACTTTTTTACTGATGACTACTTTCTCAGGTTGACATCTCTATACGTGACCACACACTTCGGATTCGGGCACTTTGTCTCACACGTGTGGCGTAGTAACCGCCCGGTATTTTTCAAACCCCAAGTTAAGAAAATAGCTGAAATATTTAGAATCTGATGTTTTAGAACTCGAAAAATCTGCAGACAGTTTTACAGTTAAATCAGAAACTAACTGTGACTTCACATCGATTTCAAAATCAAATGGTTTATATAGAAATGTATCCAAAAAGAAGATCCAAATTTTGAATATGCAAATGCAGGTTATTGAAAATTGCAAAACTAAAAGATGTCTAGTACAAACTTTAGTGTGTGAATATTTTTTAAGCAATGTGTGCATACATTACAAGGTGTAAGCAATAATCTTCAATCTAACTTCATTGTTTATTCTAATATAGGATAATGGATAATAATTTGATTTTGGTCATTATTTTATATATTTTGCAGTAGAATACGTTTCAAAATTAATATTTCATTTTTATTTGTGAATTTAATTTAATACTGGGAGTCAAAATTATATTTCAAGTGAACATGAATTGTTTCTACGGCCCCGAAATGTTTTTAGTTTATAGTCATGGAAAAGTCGTGAAATTTTTTTTTTAACCCAGAGAGTACGAATCCTGGATCAAGGATCACAATTTTCACGAAGTTGCTCTCTAAATTACGGTTTAAACATACATATTTAAAATAGTTAAGAAATTTAAAATTCGCAATTGCAACATATTGGATAAAAATATTATAAGAGTTTTACTTTCGGGAAAGAGAGTTTGTAATTAAGTACTCATAAATTTTTTTGCGTAATATTGTAAACCTTTTCTTTAAAGCAAATAAATCCGCAATCACAATTAAATTATAAATTTTATAAACAATGCTTTTTTTGTTTATGTTTAAAAAGTTGAAAATCCAGAATAGAACACATTCATTTAAAATATGTCATCCATAAATACAGGGTGGTTGTAATTAAAGTCTGCCTCTTTAGAGATCTCTGTAGCTCTAACTATAGAGGGTGTTTACACATTTTTAGAACGATTTCGATGAAGAATTAAAAAGAAAGATTTTTTGTTTGAAAAAATCTGGCAACGGCTTCTTACTTGAAATATAAAATATTGTTTGCAACTTTTACATTTATTCTACTTCCAAAATGTTGGGAGTAAACAAGCTATGGATCGAGGGATTTGCTTTTTGCGCTTTCCAAAGAAAAAATGTTTTATTTAGTAACTAAAAAACGTTGTGAAACGCATGGTATAAAGATTTCTAAGTGCAAAATAAGCAACATTATTGACAAGGGAAAAAGTCGTCCATCATTACTTCTACATGAAAAGAAGACGTATGACGAATACCCGTCGCAAATACGTACCGTCACAAATATTTCTAAATTGAGACCACTGGTAACAAGAGAAAATCCACCGACGCAGAAATCAATTGCAAAAAAAGTGTCTTTAAAGACATCTATATCAATAATCAGAGGTGGATTAAGTCTATTGGGGGCCCCTGGCGGTAAAAATTTCGAGGCCCTGAGACCCAAGCCCCAAAACAAAACAAAAAAAATTGTGTAAGGAACTGAGGACTTTTTCGGGAAGATTTCAGTAGTAAATTTTTAGTGAGTTCCTTAAACCGGCAATATGTAACTAATAATAAACTCAACGTTTCAAGAAAAATCAGATATTTATTCAAAAAATTTAATAGTAATAAATTACCTTAGTGCTTAAAAAATGTTTTGTATATAAATTTGTGTCTTGGTTTCTCTTTAGCAGATTCATCAATTGTTTTTGTAGTATCTATTTCATCCAAAATTTTTTGTTCTAGGTATAATATGGCCATGTTGTTCAATCTGTCTTCTCCTATCGTACTCCTTAAATAGTTTTTAATGCGTTTTAAAATTGAAAGAGATCTTTCACCTGTTGCATTTGATATTGGCATTGTTAAAAATATTTTCGAAATAATATCTACATTAGGAAAAGTTCCACTCTCTTTATACACTTCGAACTATTATTCAATAGCACTTCTGGCTATTTATTTATCAACACTTCTGATTATTTATTTATCAGTTTCTCACGTTCTTATTATTTCTCATGTTTTAATAACATATATTAATATTCTTTGCAAATGTTCTTGCAAACTTCCTTTATCATTTATAACTTTTTAATATCACTTGAGATATTATATCGGGCTTCCAAACATAAATTTTTTACCATCATTCATCTATATAATTATTATTTTTCATAAATTCTTCAAAAATAGAATAAGTAGTATTTACAATTCGATTGGACTCTTTACGTCCTTGTATATATATCCAAGCGAGATAAATACTTACTAATACACACTTCAATAATAATTATTAATAATAATAATAATTCACCAATAATCCCATTGATTATGCACCCCATAATAGACAAACATTTTCTTCAATTTTTACAGTTGCAGGAAAGCTTTCAATGGTATTTGGGGGGGGCGGGGGAGCATCACATTGCTGATCGTATTGCAATGATAAAAAAAAAGTGCTGATATTTAAAATTTTCGAAATTTGGTAACAGTAACCGTGGTATCATTTTTTTTATGTACGTAATTTAAAGACGTACATGTTAAAGTTGAATGGTTTGAATGCAAATAAATATTTGAATCAGCTTAGTGTGCTAGTCAATCACAGCACAACCCCTTTTCACCATCCTCTCCAATCCTCCTACAAATACTGTAACTCTTTTGGGCAAAATTTCAAATTCCCTTGTGATGGGTTATGCTTACATTGCAGGAAGTATTTTTTTAAAAATAGGCTTTCTTTCACTATGCTGCCCATATTTAAGCATTCCAGGAACTTAAACTTTTCTTATATAAGTAAACAACATTAGGTATATGTATTAATAGGAATAGGAGGTTTTATGATTTCTGTATATTGTAAGTGCAGATGTTATTAACAACAATTATACGCAAAATCCACCCGATGGATTAGAAAATATATCGATGGAGAAAAGAGACCACACGTTCTAGAAAAGTCTTAGAGAGAGGTTTTTCAAACGATTCGTTTGCTAACCACGATAATGCCACAACCGAAATGTAATCTCTTTCTTGCCAGCTGGTTAGTTTCAAAGCTAGAATCTGACGTCAAGAAATACGAAGTAATTTTGCTGCAAAACGTAGCTTGGAGCAGTCAACCAAACAAATAGACTGCGTCTGCATTTTTCAAAACGCGGACAAAGAAAAACAAACTTATCGGATCGGATCGCCTTCCATTACCCATGGACAGGAAATTGGTTTGAGCTAGAGCTCTGCGTATAAACCGAGATATTTGGACTAATTGCTTTGTCTTTCCATTTCCTTGTTCATTTCACTATTGACGCTGAGCCTAAATCACATCGCTAAATATTATCTGTAATGATCACATGGTGGAAAAGCATGGGAACTTGTTTGTCTTCTTTGTGAAATGGGTCGAGAGGAAACAGTCCGGATGTGGGGGTATAAAATTGTTGTAACTTCCTTCTGTAATGTCAAGATGGACATTACAGAATATTTATGTGGAATGGGGAGAAGGGTCACACTGTCCAATCAGATGTGACCACGTGAGGAATCTTGACCAATGAAATCATAGTAGGAAAAGAGTTTGTGGTGGGCAGAGTGTAAAAGAATAAGAGGGAATTAGGTAGAGGAGTAGGACGGACGCACGTGTGTGTGATTCCGTGCCTCATCAATACGTTGGAACTTAGGGGGTGTGCCTATAGTTGCCTTGTCTGTGATGTCAATGTATATACTAATCACCTTCAATAAATAGTATTAGCTTGGACTTCATTCTTGGTCTACCTACATCTGACATCATAGTTATTCTACCTAGCACGTGGAATACAGAACCCGCCTCACGAAGAGACGTATATTGCTCAGCTACGAGCCGAGCTGGTGGCAGCACACACGACCACCCAGCTGAACAGCATAATACGCATGTTATGGCTGTCATCACCACACACCATATACGCTGTGTGGCTGCACATATATTCGAGCATGACAGTATCATCCCGTGTTAGGTGTATTGTCGCTAAACACAATATGAATGTGGAAAGTCTTTACTCGCCCACTTGTACCCTCACTCGCAGGCAGATATACATGACTGGCGGATCCAGCTAGGGGCGGAGAGGGCGATCGCCCCCGCCCCCCCTGTCAAGGTTAAATAAGAAAAAATTAAAAGCGATGAAGAATTTTATGTGTATAATATAATAATATTTTATGTGTTGTTTGTTACTACCGTAATAAACTAAAATCTTACACCAAAGTCTCCAAGTCTTGGAGAAATGCGATCAAGACGTTTTTCCACGAATCTACAAGCTACTCGTCTTTCAAACTACGTTTTCAGTAAGTATTGCTTCAGCAAAACGTAGTTTTTTATCGTTGAAGCGCCGTCAAACTTGGCTTCGAACGCGGATGACAGAAGAGACTTTTAATACACACCCACAGAGACATTCATATTGATGTAAATAAAGTGATTGACAAATTTTCAAAGAAACCAAGATGGCTCGACTTTGCACTATAAACTTCAAATTTTTTAAAAAGTTGTTTGTTACAAAAAAAAAAGTAAAATAATTACAATGTTTTTGTAATTTAAATTTAAACTTATTATTTAGCCCAGCTTTAATTCATGGTCGCAAATTAAATATTTTGGTGAGTATAAAGCAGGGTTGTCCAACCTTTTTCGGTAGCGGGCCACTTAAAGAATTTTCACGGATCTTGCGAGCCAGCGGTTTCTTAAAAAAAAACTCACTTACACTTAACAACCTCCCCTTAGAGTTTTTTCTAACTATTTGTTTGTGCACTTGCGATATGGAAAGGGGCCACCTATACTGTTCCCACGATTTTTCCTTATTTCTGGAAACCCGCTGGCCGTATGTTGGACAACCCTGGTATAAAGGAAGGCTAGTAATATAACAACATTTACCTAAACTATTTAACAGTCCAAAACTAAAACTTTTCCTGGTGAGGGGCCCCCCGAACCCTCCCCCCCACGTAGCAACATCCTGGATCCGCTCTTGACATACATACTGCATACAATATAGCTTGTTATTTATGTCCACCGTATTCCGGCCAAGCGCGGACAAAGGTGGGGGGGTCACAGGGGTCATGACCCCCAAATATATTTTTTCACTGTAAAAAATTCCAACTTTCATGATAAATGAAGGGTGTTATTCCAAGACCATGGCAAATTCTGTCCTTGACCCCCCAAATGAAAGTTGTGTCCGCATCTGATTCTGACTGGGTTCAACTCTTAATAGGCTTGGCATGTATTAGTCGGAAGGTCACATCAAGCCGTCGGTCCCGTTTTAGGTGGGGATAGTCTCATTTTAGGCAAAGGAGTGTCACTGTCTCCGAGAATGTCTATGGGACGCATCGTTGTTCCGCTTTGAAGAGTAGGCCGGCCGTCTAGTTAGCCAACAGTGCGTTCAATGTTGACCTTTGGCCTCTTCCAATGGCTACCGGAAAACGGACGCAATAAAATGCATACTTTGATATCGGCTACCGAAGCAAAATTTCAGTATTGACTTTACTGGCCAATAAGTCGCCAAATCATTTAGAAGCAGTGAAAACGGATGGAAAAATTAGAGATGTGCAATTAGTGCCGTAAAAAGGGAGGGGTTCGGGGAGTTCAAACTCCCCATTGGCTAACGAAGCACATTGTTTTCCTTAACGCCGAATGACTTGAACTTCTTTGAAGTCGCTTGAGCATCCCCCCCCACATTTTTTCAACGGCTACGCTCCTGCTTGTAATGTCTTCTTTTTGTATCGCAACAGAAATGTCAACTTATATTGGATTAATGGTCTAGTAGCGAAAATCAGGTTAAAAAAGCGAGTAAGAAAATACTTGCCCGTAATTATGATTATGGTGCAAATTCGGTCCATATTATATGTGGATAGTCTCTTCCAATAATAATAATTATTATTATTATAATTATTATCCAGCATTTGTACACATCTGGAAAACCTATAATTTTTAGAGTAGTTTAAATCATCTCTAAAAATCGGGGAAAGACGAGATGTTGTGGAAAAATCGAGTGGGAAATCTTCCCACCTTCTATTTTGAATAAGCAAAATTTTCCACAAACGTGAAGCCCTTTAACTGAAGTTCAGTTGAAAGTTTTGTTTGCGATTGGTTAGGGATTTTTTCTGGAAAAAGTTGGGGGAAAACCTGGAAGAGTCTGTGGAGAGGGAGGAAGATTTTTTTATTTTTTCATTGTGCGTGAGAACCTTGTTGTATGTGCATATTGTTTTGGAGACTTGAGGGAAATAGACAGCAAAAAATTCAAATGTGTTAAAATAAAAAAAAAATAATAAAAAAAATACTTCGGGATTCAAAATAAATATTTTTCATTTTATAACCTCAGTATTGTTTTTGGTATTTATTCTTCTGACAGACTTAATAGAGACAGTTAGAAATGTTAGCAAACTAACGACGGCAACACATCAATTATGACACATTGATAATTATGCATTCAACATACGTTTTATGACGAAAATTTAACGGAGATGCTGTATAGCGATGCAAACAATGAGAGGCCATTTGTTTTAGCATATCTAAATAAAGTTTATTTTGGGAATAATTACTGTAATAATTTAGCTGATCCTGAAATTCAAGAGGTGATATGATTATTAAATTTTAAGTAAATCGAAAGCTTACTGGTCTTGTATGCGCATATGTTATTCAGGACTGCCTTTAGGAGCCCAGCGCCCCTAGGCATCTTTACCGTTGGCGCTCCCCAACAACCCCATCCCCTCCTGTTCCCTCTGTCCCTAAATTAAAAATAAAACTTAACTAAATGAAGCTTAATTAACGAATCAACAATTTATTATAGTGAAATACTACTTACTAGATGCTAAAAGCTACAAGTACGGTACAAAAAAATAGCGACTGGGAAAGATGCTTTGAATTATTTTTAGATTTCTTACGCTAGCGTTAAACATATTAGAATAGCAAAAAAGGATTTAGTTCATGAAATAATATATTCTGTGCATATATATCATAAAGTCTTTCTCATCATTTTTACTGTCATGTTATATACACTTTTTGACGTTGCTTGCTTTTAAAAAAACTAGCACTTCTTGAAAATTGAATGTAGATATCAGGCCACTTTCGATTGGAAGGGTGGGTGAGTCTATATCGGCATATTATTGAATGCAGTAAGAGAGTCTTATTTTTTTACAAAGCGATGAATTTTATAATTAATTTTAATGAAGGTACAATTTCATCGTCTTCGTTATCTGTCTTAATTTAATATATAATTTCATAATAAATATGACACCGATATCTCGGTTAAACATGTGGTTTTGTGCCTAATAAATTAAATTTCAATGGTAGAAGAATAAAAAAATTGAAGAGTTGGGGGAACCACGCTTTGCAGAGGAAGCGAAGCGCACTCCGTGCTGTATCATTATGTCGTAGATGTCTTAATGTAGATGAGAGATGAGCGTTTCTTTTTTTAAGATTCGAAGTGACGTAAAAGATCCTTTATTTTGCTCTTGGTTGTTTAAATTTTTAACTAAAAATTTTTGAAAAATTTTTTTTTTTTAAATTTTGAATTCTAGGCACAGGCCTAACGGGAAATGCGGCCCTGATGTTACCTATACAGACTTCCTTTTCAAAGTTTGAACTTTTAAATTCCAAAACGGATTTAGATAGCGATCTGATACAGTGAGTATTACCACTGGTTCCAAGTTCATCGCTGTACATATACGAGTCCTATCGTAGTAATTTTTTGCTTTAGTGTAAATAAACAATAATAAATAAATATGAAAGGCAAAATAATTAAAGTCAAAAGTGCCAAGAAAGCCTTTCTTAAGAACAACGCCAGCGGTCAATTTTGAGCGGCTATTGGTAATCGGCAAGCCCCAAATATTCGCTATACATATATGACCGCTGGTATGAATGTGCTGCACACGTAAACATACAGTTATATAGGCTTGTGAAGCCCAAATAAATGCTGCTCCCCAAATAAATTAAAATTTTACATATATTGCAATGTATAAATGTACATAATATCTGCTCCCAGCCCTCTCACAATAATTATGAAAACTCTACGCCCGCATGACCTGCGGGCCAATGGCCCCCCCCAGGAAAAAGAACAGCAAATCATACACTCCGAGGCCAAGTTTGAAATTGACAATCAAATGCAGTTTAAGTCACTCAAAATTAGTCGGATAAGTTAAGGAGACGGCAACAAAGAAGTGAAAAAAAGCGACTCCTATGCCGCCGCCTAGTAAAAATAGCTGTCACTCTGGATATTTCAATTTCTAAAGGAGTGTAGTCTACGCAGTTTCTTCTTTCGTTTTTTGGAAGCTGTTCAAGTTGATGGGCTTCAGAGAGAGCTGCAGTGAAAAAGGAAGAATTCCGATAGGACCCCGTCCCACAGAGAACAGGACCGATCTTATGATTAAAAAAAAGCAAACAAACCACGGGTAATGAGTACTTCAGAACTTGAAATACGGCAAAGACAGTTGACAGGAATGCCCCTTCTCCTACTCCTAACGCCCTCTCTTTTTCTCCTCCTCCTCCTATACCCTTGGTACCCTCTCTCGTAAATATGTCTAATGAACGGCGGGGACTTTGTAACTGGGGTAGCAGGCATTGAATTAGAGAGGAAAAAACTCACCAACGTCTGAAGAAATGCATTTCACACCATGGTTATTAATTTGGAGAAAGTGACACCCGAAAATGACACCAGTTGGAACAAATACAACTGATTTGCAAGCACAAAAACGCACCGCTCTCCTTCACAGAATACCGTTGTAAATCAACTTTCTTCGTATTTTAGAGAATCTATTTTAATCCTAGTTTGCTTATCTTGAAAGAAAAGAAAACAAAAACGAAATATATGGATGTCTTTGAAAGTCAAGAAAACAAGTTTCGATTTCTGAAGTTGACAGCATACAAATTGCGATTGATATTAGAATTGTTAAATGCTGAACTTATAAAATGTATTTATAACTGTGTTTGTGCAAATAAAATAAAAATATTTTTGGCCTCTAGCATAAAAGTCGGCATGCGTTGCAGTGGCGCACCCACGTAGGGGGGCCTGGGACCCTCCCTTGTGCTAACAAAGCAAAAAATTATTACGCCAACAGACACTGGTAAATTATTTTATTAAAAAATATAAGACGAAAGTAGTGATGTTCCTAACGTTTCCCCGAATTCTGGTGACATCGATGAGACTAATGCTGAAGCAAGCAACAGCAGCAGGGACTGTCTTCAAACGCTTTTCAGGAGGTAAAGATGGATCAAAACACAATATCAAACACAGTTGAAATAGAAATTCTGACTGCAAATATTTCTAATTATGTCAAGAAATCTAACCTCACTGATGGAGATAAGACAAGAGTGCTGGCCATTGTAAAATTGTATAAACATAATCTACTACTTCTAATTATTTAAGTATATTGCATTATAGAATTACAGTAAAACCACCCTACAACGATATCCGATATAACGATAAATCCCTGTACAACGATATTCGATATAACGATAAATCCCTCTACAACGATAATTTTTCTCGGTCCGTATAATAGTGTTATAGAGAGGTTTTACTTTATTAGTAATTACATAATGATAAATGTGCACAAAAGGTAAGCGTAATTGATATGCCGTCTGACCATTTTTTTCCATTAAAAAGCCTCCCCCCACCCCCGAGATATTCTGGGTGCGCCACTGATGCGCTCTCCATCTTGAAATTGCGGGTGAAAGCTGGAGTGAAAACTGACTTCATTTTGTTCCAGAAATCGTGAGATTTATTAAATACGTTTAGAAAGAAAATAGCAATTGAAAATTAATTTCTTAAACAGCTATTAACAATTAATATTCAATATTTCATAAATGCAAACGAGGGACATAATTATTATGAAAATCTTTTAACCATACGTTACCCAGAGGCACAACTTGGATTGCGATGAACAGGAGTTAATCACTTTCGTCTCGGGGGCCGATCCACAATCATATCGTAAGAATTTTACATTTTCTATCAATGAATTTATTATATTAAAAAATTATTATATTAAAAATGTCACAAATTCCAATATTACATAACTTACGTTTGTGTTTTGTAGTCGAATGGTAGCTATGGTCATGCTGTTCAATTCTTGAAACAAAACTTGCACAGACAAGTTGAAACGGGGAAAAAAAACAAAAAAAAGTATTAACATCGCAAGCATGGTATAAACCTTCAACGTATCATCAGCATTATCTAATTTATGGTATTTTAAATAGGCATGCTCTTTAAGTAAACATGTCGTCGTTGAAAATACAATTACGTCAGTCGAAAAATATTTATTTATTTTTGTTAATATATGAAAATACACAAATAAATAAAAAAACATCAAACTATAGATATCACGTAATTAGAAAAGAATTAAAAAAACAAAACAAAAAAAACAACGGAAACGAAAGTTCGAATTATTACAGTGTACAAATAAATTCAAGGAAGGTTTTTTTTTTTTTTTTTTTTTTTTCAAAAGTGCACGACAGGGGAGAGTTCAAGTATTACGTAAGCAATATTTTGGCCATTTTATACCCTCCTCCCTGGTAAGCAAAAATTAACATTGGCTAACATAGGAAAATAAGCACAACAGTAGCATCCCCCATCCCCACAAACATGCTTACATGATACTTGAACTCTTTCTTACGTTGATTTGCATTTCCAACGACGGTATTTGTTGTTTCTTTCTTTCTTTCTTTCTTTTTCAAGGCCTATATGAGTATTTCAGTTCAATATCATGAGAAGGTTATAGACCCTCTTTTGGACAGAACAGTAAAGGAGTCCCTGTAACCTAACATTTTATGTTGGTGGGAAGGGGTGTGTGGCCACCAGACCGCGGTGTTTAGGGAGGTTTTTATCTGTCTCTAGTTGTCGAAAACACTAACTCATAAAATATCATATATACAGTCAAACCTATTTATAGTAAGCAGGAATCGGTATTTTTTCTCGCTATATACGAATTCCCGCTAAAACCACCATTAAAAACCCTGATAGAACAGCGCGGGGGGGG
>QLNU02014176.1:67948013-67960747 GCA_006491805.2 Dysdera silvatica
TTGATGGGGGTTGTAACCCCCATTGCAATGAAATTTTGTATATTTAACATAGGAATATGTGAGTTGTAGCTCTGTAACCCCCCATTGAGCCTATAACCCCCGGTCCTTAAGTTCCTCCACAAGTTTTTACGAACTCCCTACGCACACTTATGGTTTGCCCATTATTCTTTGTTTATGGGATCAGAAATTATCCATTGTCAAACGATTATTTATCGATACATAGAGTTATATCATTTTTTTTTCGTATAGTGAACCGTATGTGCATATTATCACAAGAAATTGCAAGTTACTGTTAAAAGAAATTTTGACAATATTTTTTAAATTTAATATTCCTATAATGTTTTACGAAGAAAAATTCTATGATGTTATATGAATTGGATATGATTTCCTTTCTCTTTTCCCAAATGGTTGCACTTTTTGAATGGGGCACTAACATGGGCGGATTTACCATTTTGCCGCCACCTCCCAATCAGTGGTAGGAACATAAAAATTGCTACATTCAATATACGCCAAAAACTTTTGTATTGACAATAAATATGTTGAAAAACAAACTCATAAATTGAAACATAAACATTAAACAATATTAACTTATATTGAAGTATTATCTCTTCTTGGTATATAATAAATCAAATTCAATTTTATTGAAATAAATTTTAATTTTAGCAAAAAATAAAAGCCTATCGAACACTGGTATTTAAATGGAAAGCATGACGTCTAGCTTTCTTCTCGGCAAAACATCTGATTATATCATATGGTATTGATTTTGTTATATCAGACTCAATACACAAAATTTTGCCGCCCTAGTCTATAGCCTATTGGGAAATATGGCACTGGCCACAAATCACAGGCGGAAAAAAAAACAAAAAAAACATGAGGATTACCTTTTCCCACCCTAACCCTTCTGGCGGGGACTGGTTTTCCCTTGACATAGGAGATCAACTTTTCTTTAGAAATCCATCTGTTGACTGGCATCTGAACAGTCAAATCAAATACCTGTCTATTTCAAATCATGATGAAGTGTGGGGGGCAGGACGTTACGAGTGTGCAAGGCTAAGAGGCTAAAAAGGAAGAGAAGGCCGCTCTTGTAACTGCTTTTATCATTATTATTTATTAGCACGTATTTTCTAAGTAGCCCTTTTTATTATTTGGGTATTGCATCGCCTCCCTGTTGTATATTGAACCATGATTGTTGACCACGCCTGTGAGATAACGTACGGTGTTCTAGTATTGAGAATTTAATCTCTGCAACGAGTCGGGTGTGTGAACTTTCTAAACCGGATTTTCTGATGAAGACTTCCTAAAGCTAATCTGTCTCTGTAACCATTCACTGTTACGTGATTACATTTTCGAAAACTCCGCCTCTTTTATAAAAACGTCACGTTATCAACGACGTTTTTTTGTTTTTTTTAAAGTTAATTCATAGAATACAGAAGTGTTTTGGAGATAAAGCTATTGAAACGTTTTATTACTTTATAATACTTATGAATACTTGTTTTTTAACGTTGAAAGATTGGTTTTAATTGCATTTAATGTACGTGATTTGGTAGTAGTAAAGATCTAATCGCCTTTCTTTATTATTTTATAGGGAACCTAGCGATAAACCGAAATCGGCTGGTTCAACGCCCAGTAGCAAACACGATGGTAACAGTAGTAGCCCAGAGAAAAGCGACCACCGACGCCCATCATCTACGAATTCTGGACATCCACAACACCACCAGCACCTACATTTGGACTCGGACACACCCAGTGGTAGCGACAGTAGCAGCAACGGTATGTTTAGCGATCTCGCCCCTACCAAAAACCCACAGCCAACGACGGCTAACCTCGGTCCTTCGACGCCGCAAGTTATCGGACCCACCCCGGTGAGCTCCATGGTAGGCGTCCCGGCACCGGGGATTCTTACTTCAGCACCAAACTCTGCTGTTTCCGGCAATTTGACGTCTGCTCTGGCGGCGTCCGCAGCAGCTGGTTTCCGCATCAACCACCTCGACTTACCGTCGCTCAATAACCCGCTACTCCCGCATCCCTTGAGCGAGCTCGGCCTGAGTCTCAATCCGGATTATCAGCCTTTATGACAGCAGGCTGCGAACGCCACTACCGTCGTATCAGAAGGAGATGTCGGCGTGGTGTCATCCGCATCGTCTCCATTGTGTGTGATGGCGAACGGTGGAGTGGCGTATGCTTATCGGACTCCGGTTTTCGCAACCGAAGCCAGAACCTTAACCCCCCATGGATTTTTGGTTCACAAATACGCTACCGATCCTACTGCTACGTACGTGCCCAGTTGTTACTGAGCGCTGTAATTTTACTCTGACTTGATCATTTTCTTCTGAAGCACAAGTGATCAATTTCAACCGTAGAATCTGCCGACGTTATTTGAGAAGTTGCGTAATAATTCTTCAGCGCGGGGTTGTTTATTGACGAATTTAGAGTATTCAATTACTCTATTCTCGATACCGCTGTGACTATCTCTGGCCCTTTCCTTCCGTCTTACGTTTCCAACAGAGCAATTCCAATTTGCAATACTAATGGACGTGCAATTCAAGAGAAATTGGCATATAAATCGCACATAATTATCTATGTTTAATTTAAACTACATGAGCTATCAGGGCTTACGCAATAATAAAATAATATTTTCTGAATATGAACAAAGGAGTTGCTTTGTTTTAAATTAAATTTACTAAGAAAATTATTTCTCCATAAAAATATTTGTTTTTTAAAAGCCTGTACAAATTCATAGAAACCATTTAATAATTTTAAGAAATTTTAAAATTAGAAGTCAAATTAACGAATGACTAGACTTAACTGACTGGTCGTTGAAATGAAGGAAGAAAAAAAATGTTTATTATATGTGTTAAAACGTACTTATAATGTAGTTTTTTATTACTAAGCACATTAATGTATACACTTCTCTGCTTTATATATATATTTTTTTTAAATCCTTTTAAATAAAGCAATATCACACATCGATACTCTTCAATTTCTAGTAGCCTCCGTTTCGCGCATGCGTAGTAACTATTTATTGACATCGATCGGTGAGATTGACTGGCTAATTCAAGCAATGATCGACTCATATACCCAGACAAGGCTTTTTACATTCCATTCCGTAATCATAAGAAACTTGAGTGTTGCTAGTCAGCGAATAGTTAGAACAAAATTGCTGTTCACAAATTACGTCGTTTTATCTTTCACTGTTCAAAATTATTTCGCAACGAAAGTGATGACTCGGGGGTCGTTCGTCGTTTTCATCATTTGTAGAAGGAGACGATTAATTTGAAACACGTTTGTTTTTCTATCGAAATAGACACTGCAAAAGACTAGGATCCCAACCGTATTAAAGCTGTAAAAATTTTTTGTATCGAAGACAAATCCAGATGCTGTATCATATATACTTACTTCATTGTCTGTTCTATTTATCGTCATTGTACATTTTGTTGGTCGGTGAAATAAAGTATAATTATACGAAATGCACACACATTTTGTCTTGTTTCATTTCAATCTTTAACATCATGATCTAGTTTTGACATTAATTCTGAGAAATTAAATATTATCGATGAATGGGAATTAAAAGGTTTAATTTAAAACAAATTATTAAAATTTATGAAGCATGTCATGCAGAAAATTTATGACAAATGAAATATGAATTATTTGTGATAACGTTTAAAGACGGAATCAGGAATGTAGTCGAGGCTTAGCGGCGCAAAATTTTAGGAAATCATACATTTTAAAAACAAAATTCTATTCAAGCTGTAAATAAACTATATGTGGATTCTACAATTCTGTTAAGAAAAAAAATTTTTTAGAGCAATAAACCTAAAATTTTGAATAAATCAACTAAGAATCGTGGGAATTTAAAGGAAATTGCAGCTTGGAGCGCTTATCACAAACTGTGTTCTGAAAATAGAAAAAGACACGATGTGTTATTTGACACAACGAAGGCGGTCTTCTGGCTATCGTTTCCATTTGCTTTCTTTATTTTATTAGCTCACTTCAGAGGTCATTCCTAGTTTAGTTTGGCTGGGCACATGCATTTGTATCACATTAATATTATTATTTTATGCTTATATGCCCCAAAGCTATATGCTGTAGGCAGTGTGGGATCCAGAGGGGCATGGGGGGTCTTGCAATGTCATCTCAACAACCCATACATAATAATAATTTCTGTCCCTATCAGATTAATGGGCTATTAACTGACTAGGGATTCCCTGATTACTTCCCCCCCCCCGTAGATCCAGCCCTGATTTAGAAAAGCGCTAGGCTACTTTCCGTTTAGGACTACATCGCTTGACGGAATCATACAACTTCTACATCAGAGCTTCAGCTCCTACTTTACAGAGCCATTGTGAACAATTTTTAAGCCATGTTTCTGGTTGTTTTTTTCCATCTATATATATGTACAGTATGTATATGTACCAGGTGGCACAGTGAGTAATGGTTGAAATTTAAAAAAGGAAAGGCAAGTGAGGCCGAAAGAAAATTTTTAATAACCTGTGTAGAATATATATAGTGGACAATTAATGATAAAGAGGTTGGAAGTCACTGTATCCTTTAGCAAGGACAACTGTGAGGCAGTTCTCAAAGTCATCCATTAGGTGTGAGCAGACCTAGCTGACAATTGTGTTGACAGCAGTCGTAATGGCGGTTTTCAGTTCAGAAATGGAGTCTTAGGATTTTTATCTGCCATTCTTTAAATAACCAATATGAGGAAATTGCATGAGTATAATCCGGTGAAAAAGGTCTTCATTCTGGAAATGCGATGGATATTCTAATGAGTGCCGCGCCGACTATTTTTTGCGCCCTTGCGCAAATTTTTCTTACGATTATAAACAGGTATAGGTACGGGTTAAGTATTATAGGTAGTATTCCCTAGAAAAAGGAAAATAAAACTAGGTTTTCATGAATTTATATCTACATTTAAAATTTGCTACAGGACAAACATATATATGCTCAGTACAACATAATATTACAACAAAAAGCGTTGGATTGGATATTTAGTACCATGGAACTGTTTATTTCATTTTGTATTTGATCCCCGAGATAATAAGTCATTTTCCAGTATTCACTTGCCTGACACCGCTCTGTAGTCCTAAAACAAAAAGTAGTCTAGCGCTCTTCGAAATCAGGGATGAATCCATGGGGGAATCAGAGAATCCCTTAACCAGTTGGTAGCCCATTAGTTCGATAGGGGCAGAAATTATCATTAGGTACGTGTTGTTGAACCGGCATTGCAAGACCCCCCCCAATGCCCCTCTGGATCCGACATTGCCTACAACATGTAGCTTCGGGGCGTGAAATAATAATAATGTAATACAAAAGCATGTGCCCAAGCTATTCTAAACCAGGAATGACCTCTGAAGTGAGCTAATAAAATAAAGAAAAAAATTGAACAAGATAGCCAAAAGGCCACTTTCTTGCCCTTGTCACCTTCGTTGTATCAAACACCACATTGCGACTTTTTCTGTTGTCGGAACACAGTTTGTGATACGTGTTCCAAGCTGTAATTTCATTTTAATTCCCACGCTTCTTAGTTGATTTATTCAAAATTTTAGGGTCATTGCTCTAAAGCAATTTTCTTAATAAAATTGTAGAGCCGCATATTTTTTATTTACAACTTGAACAGGATTTCGTTTGTAGAATGTATGATTTCCTAAAACTTTGCCCTTACGTCTCTAGGCCTCCAAAAGAAATGTCCTAGCACCGCTGGACCCCCACTAGACCCCTGCTCTGTGTGTGCTCCGTCATAGTTGAGTCGAATTTTGAAATCATTTATGTGCATTTTAAAAAGTTAACTTACTTTTTCCCAAACAATTTGCTATTACTTCACTGAAAGCTAAATTCTACTCATCTAAAAACTAAATTACATACAAAACCCACTCAATAACAGCTTACCAGTATCTAGTTTCTCTGTTTATTAAAGTTTGAATTTCAGAATCATCTACGGGCGATTAGAAAATATTGTTTTATTTCGTTTTCGTTAAGCCTTAACTTTTTTTCTGACAATTGAATAATTTCCATATTAATACTTTCGACATTTTTGATAAACAGCGAAGCGCCTTGGCTCCGTCGTGCCTTCCACAACATTTAAACTTACGTTTAAATGTTGACTGAACATTTAAACATAAAAACTGAACCGATCCCTGAATCTAATCCAATGATTCATTATTAAAAATCGCAACGGAACAACAAACTTCAACTGGCCATTCACAAACAAAACACACTCATCAAAAATTGCGTTCTCTAATGATCAAGCACATCGCAAATTTACTGCTCTTACCTAGCGCCGTGCATTGGACTTTCCTTCGAATATTATTCTATGGGCCATCCTATATGTGACCATGTAGTGTATAAACTACATGGCCAAAAATCGGAAATCCAACGGCGTTTTTTTCTTGTAGAGCTGCTTCTTGACACACGGGCTATATCTATTGAAATGACTACAGGAAAATCAAAATGTTTTGAGATTGGCTTTCACAAAATTTTGATCGAAATATAATACAGAGAATCGTTGAAATCTATTACTAGACAAGGCATTGGAAATTTAAAAAATCGTTCTGTTTCTATTGTTATTGTTTGTTTGTTTTACGGCTCAAAGACTACAGTGGTCATGCTGCGCCGGGACCTACTGTTTTCCGAGGAATCCGAACCTCTTAAGGCCTGGGGAACCAAACCCCGGACTACAGTGAGCAGTGCGAGTTCCGTTTCTAAACGTAATGACTAGCAGTGGTAGTACTGGTGAAATGGAAGCATATCCCTACAACCGCTTAACAAAGTCTAGTGGAAAGCATGCATAGAGTAGGGGCGTCCTGGGGCCTCTCCGAAGAAAAGAACTCGCATGCTTAACCGAGTCATCGGGAAATGTGTAAAAAAATAGCAATTAATATATTTTATACGTTTTGTCTAAGGGCGCTGATAGCCAACGCGGGTCCGTTTTTTAATATTTTTTTTTATTTATTATCTAACAATTATGGAAGCGTTCAGCCCCGAAATATCATATTGGGGAGCGGCTGAAGGGATCCGCACCCTTCGAAATTGACACCTTTGGTCGAGAAGGGTTATTGAATTTATTAAAGCCAAAGAAGGACCGACCCAGTATATAGTTAATCAACCGTAAACAAACGAAATTACCATTTGAGTGCCAAGGAGTCCCATATAACTTCCTTAAAATAAGTGGATAGATGAAGCTTATAAGGTGCAGACATAATTATGCTGTAAACAAGAACGAGGTGCCTAATCTTCCATTCCAGCATAACATGCTTAGGAGCGAGAGAGAGAGAGAGGATATGCCCCAAATTTGGGAATGATACAACAGTTTTTCATGAAAATGTTACTTTTCCCATATTGTAGAGTTTTTCATACATCACGAGAGACTTCTTGAATAAGTAAGCGAACTAGTAGTATCTTAAAACAGATACCTGAAACTTAAGAAATTTTTGCAGGAAGATATGGGGAAAGCTAGAATGAAGTATGGTTTGGAGAACGACCATAATACTGGATATATAAGTTCGGGAAATTCCAAGTACTGGGAATATAAATTTCAGGACATTGACACTTTCTCAACACTTGCACCCGATAAAGAGATCATTACGAATTAATATTATCCAAAATAAGAACAGAAATGGGAAGATGCAACATAAATTACATAGGACCTAAATATTAGAATGGAATACCAGATAAACTAAAGCGGTTAAATAATATAGTAAAATTTAAAAAAGAACTTAAAAGATACTGGATAGTCAGTAATGTCTAACAATTTATCGAAAATTAAAAAAAAAATCAAATAAAGACAAATTATAAAAACAATTCACATAAGAAGTGCATTACATATGCGTGATCATTGGAAAAGAGTGTGGGGTGTTGAAATATGTCGAAATATCCTGATGGCTCCATATATTGCTTGTGTGATTCATTATACATGTGTGCTTGTGTAATGAATCAGCAATACATGTGTGATTCATTATTTTGAATCAGTCTGAGGCTCTCAAGCCTGTTATACTCATTGTAGCTATTTTCTTGGGGCCTTTCTTTTTGTGCAGGGGCCTAGGCCAGGCACATATTTAAGGCTCCTTGTCCTCACGAAAATTTAAAATGCCCTCAGTAGCGAGCTGAGCCCGTTTTGGAGGGACATTGCAGAATTGGTCCCATCGTAAGTTGGATAGGTAAATAATAACAAATGCGCAATCAACAAATCGTACGGATACAATGATGTTGCCAGAACAAACTACAAAGTAGCTAAATCTAGCTATATTCAAGTAAACTTTTCCCCGATTCAAATTCTGATGCTGGGATATACTGTGATAATAAATTTTGTTGAATTTTTTTGCCAAAGGTATCAAAAAGGAGTAAAATCACACTCAGCCATCACATATGTCCTGATACAAAAGGACTTCAAAAATCAAATTTTCTATATTTTTTATAGTGACCGTTGAAAATTAAGCCATCTTTAGTAGGCACTAGGAATGGGACAAATATTCGATTGCTATTCGGCCCGTATTACTATTAGGAGCGGATTTAGAGGTCATTCAAGGGTGGCGATTAATGACTTGATTTTTGAAAATGATACCTCATTGGACCTTTACCTTGTACCTTTTCAATGTTAAATTTTCATTCAAGGGAGGGGCAATCGCCCCTGCCCCTGATTGCTAGTAACTATAGATGAAGTTGCGCTAGTAGTAATTTATTAACATTTATAATGTCATATATTGTCTGATTATCAACATTATGACTATTTTCAGATGCCATGATTGTATAGCCAAAAAACACTTGTGAATTAACGGCTGAAGTGTACAATGGTAACTTTTTTCATTAATAGTAAATTACAAAAAATTGCATCTTGTTAGATTTAAAAATTTCATGCAAAAAGATAAGCCATATAAATAATAAAAGTTTGAAGAATTAAAAATTACGTTTTAATTTGATTATTGTAATAAGTATAAATAATAATATAATAGTAAGTAATAAAATAACATTCTTATAATTTTCATGGGGCCACTAAAATTGCGGGGCCCAAAGCCCGGGCTTTGAACGCCCTTGCGGTTATCAGGCCCTGTTTGTGTTGTCATATATTGTCACAACAACTGCTAAAAGAAGAATAAAAAAAGAATTATTATTAGACTTCTCACGACGTTAGGAAATTTTCATGTTGTTCGTAAATTTTACTGCTACTTATTATTTTTACATTTATACGAGGCTTTGCTCTGCTTTTTCTCACTACTTGAATATTTTCCATATGCAGAAAGTCTAAAGAAAAAAGTGCATTTATTCCCTTTTAAGTGAAGTTCTTGAAATAACACTTGATTAATAATTACAGTGCTTTTCTTTAAATCCGATTTAATGTTTACAGAAATAGAAAGAGTTGAATTGTAAGAAATAGTAATAAATGATAATGGAAATACTAAGAAATAAAAGAAATTTGATGCAAATGACAATATTACTGGCTTATCATTATGCCTTCTATTTTCAAATTGGGAGATTTTGCACAGAATTTAATGCCGTGATTATTTTAATTAGATTTGCTTTAATGGGCTCAGCTCTTTAAAATAATTTTTGTTTTTAACAATTGAAATTTCCTTTTCTTTTTAATAGCAGCTTTAATTCTTCCAATCGCATTTTATTTCGCTGTGTAATAAAATTTCTTCAACACAATTAAACAATTTTCGTAAAAGGAAAAAAAAACACACATATATATTGTCTATTACATTTATCAGAATGTACTTTTATTACAGTGTGTTTTCCTTCAGAAATTAGACTTTAAAAGAGATGGAGAAGAGAGAGGACAATTAAAGAAATATCCTCAATTAATAATATTTAAATTGATCTATACGTAGTACTTTTTAATTAGCTTTCTTATATCTGAATAAAAATTGCTCAATGCCATCAAATATTTTGTTTTGAATGATGAAAAAACTTCTATTATATTTAAAATATGGTCTCTATTACGAAGCGAAATTCCCTATATTCATATAATCTCTTCTGTTTTTAGAAATTTTTTTTATTTTTATTGATAGTTAAGCTTTTTGTATACTAATTTAGTCGATTTTTAGATGATTAAATCTAAAAAGATATTTATAACCATACAGCAAATTTTAAAACAACATGCATATGTGAGGGCTGAAATTATAGAGTGATACAACTTTTTTTTAAAACTGTTGAGAAAAACTAATTTCCCAAGATGCATTACAAAATAGTAAAAATTATCACTAATCCGTCTCTGACGGGTTGGGTAAGGTTCTTAGAAAAGAGAGCTGGCATATATTCGCCATTTTCTTACCATCGTATCACGTGATCCTCTTCACTGCTGTGTTAAAGTTGAGTGATTTACAAGTGTGTTATTTTTAATAAAATAAGGTGAAATGGACGAGTGTTCCACTGGGAATTGTTCTAATCATTCGAGGAATAAACATAGAATGTTTGCAGCGTAAAGTTTGTTTTGATTATTTACATTATAGTTTTGCATTAATCGAAAACTATGCTACGGTTGAAAATTGTATTTAGTGGCGACATCTTAAAAGCTGCGCATTTAACTAATATTAAATATAAATATTAGTTATCAAAATTTTTACATCAATTAATTAGCAATAAATAATCGGAATACTTTTTAACTTTAAAATAATCCCCACTAGCTTCGAACACACTGAAATTACATCGCAGCAAATATAAAAATATAACCGGATAATTTGGCACCAGGCTAAATAAAATACTAACATGTGCGCAGTAATCCAAAATTTATAGGGGAAATAGTTCAAGTGTCAGTTACAGCTTTAAAGGAATGCCAGTGATACGTCTTCTTCTTTTGCAAGGGTGGCCGCCGGAGGCGGCGCTGTAATCCCAGACAGGACGCTTGAACAGCGTAATCAGCCGCCGAGGCGGCTGAGGGGGAGATGGATTGCCGATCAACACGGCATTCATATATGCACGTTCACGTAAAGTCGTCATTATTGGACAAAAATGTCACTTCATATCCAATGAGATTGGTGGGGGTGACATTCAGTCACCCCCTTTTCCTATTCACACCACTGAAATGTGTGTCTTTTTTTTCCTTTTTCTCTTCTATAAAATCTTTTAGAATCGTCTTTAATTAATATATTAAGACAGTTTAAAAATATTCAGTTGTATGCTTTTGAAATCTCAATAACATAACGGCTGTCATTAAAAAACTTGCGAGACGAACGGAAAATTATTTATTGATTAATAATAGGTCTTGGTCTATAGAGCACTGATCGATTTAGGACTTAAACGCTAGGTTCGGATTGGTTCAGCTTTTTATTCTTGTTGATTCCTTACCTATATTAGGGGCTGTCCCCATAGCATACGCGCTGTGCGCGCCTCATACTCTCACCGTCTCGAGAAAGTTTTTGCGCATGCTAGTTTTTGGGCCGCTTTCAACGAAGTTCAGATTTTTTTTTTCTTCTTTGGTAGTCATTTACAAACTTGAATGGAAACAAATGAGGAAAACTCCCACAAGCCCTAAAATAATACCCTGCGTACGACCAGAAGAAGAATGAAAAATTTGTGAAAATGACAACTGCCACCTTGGGCTTAGACGGACGATAGACGAGCAGTCAAATGCTAATCAGCGCGGCGCTGTGACGTCACCAAGTCCAGTAACCCCGCAATTACAATATTCTTTAATTAAGACAGCACCGCATACTCTCAATAATTTTCTTCAGGACAGGCCTGCCTATATTATGATATCAGTGTGTGAGTGCCTGGGTCTAGTGAGAAACCGTGGGGGCCCCGAGTCCCCCTCTAATAATTTGAAATAAATTGCAATTTTACATATATTGTAATGTATAAATGCAGGGGCGGACTGGGCCGCCGGCTCATCGGTCCTCAGGCCCGGGCGCTGTTATCGGCGATAGGACTCGCCCCTCCGAAAATCCAAAGTATGAGCTCTTTGAGAGGGCCCAGTTCGCCCCTGTATAAATATATATGTGTTTTGATCCCCCCCCCCAATAATTTTGAAAACTCCACGTGGACATGTAGCAGTTAAAGTTGTAGTGGCAGACCGTTTCTCAAAACTCGATTTTGTGTAATGCTGTTTTGAAGGTTTCTGTGACATTGACGTTTCATTTAATATTTTATGTTTTTCCTGTTTATGTTTAGTCTGGCATAACATACGAAATGGTCTAACGAATCATTTTGGTATTTTCCCAGCTACCGTTGAGAGATATCACCACCAGTTTAGTTGGCTGTAACGTGAAATTGCCTTGGGCGTTCTATCAACAAATCTGCAAAAATCGATCCTTTATCCCATAATCGTTTCCGATTGTAATTATGGCAGTCTGGATATCTGATCGAATGAGGTGCGAACGCACTGTTGTTTTATATATTGTGTTTAATGAACCTTGGCATAATTTTAAATTACTGTCTTAATAGCGGATGCGACGCAGACATCGGTGATATTAACTACATACTTGTATGAAACGGTTATTTGTGCTTAAATCAGTGATTCCGAACTTTATGTCTTGCAGAGCCCTTTTAAGAAAAAAATTTAACCGTGGAGCTCTTGACTCGTTTTCACTTTAACAGGCCCGGTGACAGGATTTTCGGGCCCCTGTGCAGTCTTGAGCCTCCCCACCCCTAAAAAATCCTCCTCACTCGTTTTCACTTTAACAGGCCCGACGACAGGATTTTCGCGCCCCTGGGCAGTCTTGAGGCCGCCCCCCCACTAAAGAAAAATATCCTCCTGACTCGTTTTCACTGTAACAGGCCCGACGACAGGATTTTTGGGCCGT
>QLNU02014176.1:67963064-67989162 GCA_006491805.2 Dysdera silvatica
CATTGACATGGTGAAACGTGTGTATAAAAATGCAAGTGCAAAATTTCGGTTACATAAAGATACCAAAACTATCAAAATTGGTAAAGGTGTGAGGCAGGGAGATACCATTTCTCCAAAACTTTTTACTTCAGCTTTACAGATGATTTTTCAGCAGATAAATTGGAATAACAGGGGAATAAAAATAAATGGTGAATATTTAAATCATTTGCGGTTTGCTGATGACATTGTTATTTTTTCAACGAACCCATCAGAACTCCAAGACATGGTACAGGAGCTCTCAACTAGAAGTAAAGAAGTTGGACTCAAGATGAACCTACAAAAAACTAAGATCATGTTCAATAATTTCGTAGAGGAAACAAAAATACAAGTTGACAACATTGAGCTAGAAATTGCTGATTCATATATTTACCTTGGCCAGCTGATTTCAATGGATGGCAACATTATGAAAGAACTCAACAGACGTATTAAACTTGGCTGGAGTGCATTTGGAAGAAACAGTTTTATCCTGAAGGGGAAATTGCCTTTGTGTCTAAAAAGAAAGGTCTTCAACCAGTGTGTATTGCCAGTCCTCTCTTATGGATCAGAGACATGGAGTCTAACAGTTGGAGCAATACGAAAGTTACAGACAACACAAAGGAGCATGGAGAGGTGCATGCTTGGAATAACTAGGAGAGATCGGAAAAGGAACACTTGGGTGAGAGAGCAAACTAGAGTGGAGGACATCATTGTTAAAGTAAAAGGGCTGAAATGGCGATGGGCTGGGCATATTGCAAGAAGAACTGATCAACGATGGACAACAGAAATTCTGAACTGGATTCCAAGAGACCACCGAAGACCTAGAAAACGTCCTCAAACTAGATGGGTGGATGAAATAAGAAAAGAGGTTGGGGTGACGTGGAAACGAATGGCCCAGGATAGACTTGTGTGGAAAGCATTTGGAGAGACCTTCATCCAGCAGTGGATAGATAATGGTTGAATATGATGATATATATATATATGTTATATATTTATTATAATTATTCGAAGTCCAATTATTTCCAAAATTTTAGATCAATTAATTCCAAAAAAAGTATTGATAATTCCTATTCCCAGAAAAACGTATAGATATTCGCCTATATCGGAATATCGATACACCTACTACTTCTAAACATCCCTAATTTCAAAGAACCAATGTGTAATTATTTTTTATTGAACTATACGATGGAACACATAACTTTTCCCTTTTCGTAGTAGAGTTATGATTTATTCATTAACATACTAGCGTATGGCAGAAATTAATATTTATATAAATTGATTAAATATTCAGAAAGAAAAGAACGATTACAGGCACCGTAGGCATACTGTTCGTTCACGAAAAGAAGTCTGATGGAACAGTTAGAAATAACGGGAGGTGACGTCACAAACGGGTTAGTTCACTACAGCAGAGGAGGACTACAATTTCAGAACTGTTTTTTGGTGAACGTTTGTCGGCGCCAAAATCAAGTTCTGAAATTGGAGTCCTCCTCTACTGTAATAGAATAGGCCGTTTGTAACGTCACCTCCCGTTATTTCTAACTATTCCATCGGATTTCATTTCGTGAACGAACAGTAACTATGGCATTTTTTGTGTTGTGAGAGGGGGGGGAGTATAACCCTTTTTATAATGATGATAAATTATAATGAGAATAAATTAGAAAGGCCTATTGAGTTTTAGCAGTCTATGCAATTTTACTTCCAAGCATGGGTGTATGCGGAGGGAGGTGGGGGGAAGCTGCTCCCTAAATCAAGCAAATAAAAATACTGAACTAAAAGTGGCATTAAAATTTAAATTGTAGTAAAATGGTGTTCTGCCTCTAATGCAAATTCTGGCTACGTCTATTATTCACGGCTTTAAAACATTTCGTTAAAACAATTTGGTGTTGATTAATGCACTACTGGGTAACGCAGTGTTATAATAGTTAATGTAAATATTGTAATTATGGGAACTTTAATCAATATTCTAGCCGATATTTCATTAAACTCATCTATTGAAAAATACGGAACAGATTCATCTATGATCATCATTTGTGTAACATATGAACAATTACATGAAAGTGGGAGATCATTACCTGCATTTGGAGAAATTATAGTAAATAGAATAATTTTTGAGAATGAGTAGTAACGTTAGATTTTAAGAACGATGATAGCATAAATAGCAACAGCAACATAGATTATATTTCTGATGATAATAACAGTTCTGTAATTCACACTTTTGACAATTATGCATCTGACAATAAATTTGGCAGAGAAAATTATACTTTGGAAGAAATGAGAAACATTGCGAACTTTTACAATTCCTGCAAAAGGAAGAAACCTCAACAGAATCAAAGACGATGTCGAAAAGCAGTGGATTATGAAATAAGTCATTTTAAAAAATATATTACGGAATTTGAGACAAATAGGAAGAAATATAAATTAATTCAACGTACACTATAAGAAAAATTCAAACACACTGTGTAAGTACAGGATGGAAAATTGAAAGGTTAATTGTTACGTTTGCGTGAATCAACAAGATCCGTTAAGCCTCAAGTTTGACGTCACACATGTTTCGTGCCACTAATGTTTACAAAACATACACAAAATCTTGTAAAATGAGTACAGAAATCATGAACGACTGGTTTTTAAATTGCTCCTTTCTACGTTTATATTAGATTCTTAAGTGTCATATTACATTCTTGGATTGGATCAACTGATCCATCTACATGTAGTGTCTACTGCAGAACAATTGCATGAAACTTCAAATTTCTCTAGCCACAACAACACTAATTCAACCTTTCCGCATTTATTTTTTCCGGAAGTACAAACTTCTCGTAAAAAAATTTTAAACTATGCCGTTCTAAATGATGTCGCAATAAAGTTAATGGAACGTAATGAAATAATAAAAACGCATTAATTGGTTTATAATCATATTCATTCCGAGAAATATAAACCTATGTTAATATACCCCTAGTCAGCTTGCAATTATACTAACGTTGCTGCTGTCAATTTATTACTGCAATCAATTATTTTTTGCGTTGACGTTGACCGCAAAATTTTATTGGTTTCCTAAAAACTTGCGCATTACGCTAAACAACACCATATTAAAAAATATATTCTCATATTTTACTACTTCTCGCATAGCTTGGAAGCAACGCAAGAAAGTTACATTTCAGTTCAATTATCGAAATCTTAAAAATTTATAAAAATTTGAAAATTTAGTTTTTCAGATTCATTTTTTCGATTTCTCTCATTACTCATATAAACCTTTCATGCGACATATGTCCCGATTCAAGGTGTGACTGACACTTGTGAGATGTATGACACAGTGCGAATGGAAGATATAAAATACACGTAATCACAGTTAAATATTTAATTATTTAAACCTGCGGCTGGCTGTCAATCTTTTTTCTCTCGGAGACCACCTTCTATACTCCGTTTGGTATCTCTAACATTTTTAAATTATAATGAATATAGTAAAGATGAAACGACACACTGCGCAAAATATTAAATAAAATAAAACACATTAACACAGTTAAAATAAATACGATGGTTTATAGCTATTTCGGAAGCGCGTTTAGGCTTCCTTCTTCAGAACCCTAGTTACACTAATGTGGCACACGTGCTAGAAAAACTATCGATGCCAAATTGCTAGTCCAAAATTAGTTCGGGTAAACCAGTTGTGGGTCCGTAGCCGCGTCTTTTGCTATGGGACGAATGAAGTTTCTCCAAATAGAGGACATATAATTGAACGGAAGCTGATCGTTAACAGTAGAAGAGGAATGCGAAGAATATTGCTGATGACATTGTTAGTTTTTCAACGAACCCATTACAACTCCAAAACATGGTACAAGAGCTCTCAACTAGAAGTGAAGAAGTTGGACTCAAGATGAACCTACAAAAAACTAAGGTCATGTTCAATAATTTTGTAGAGGAAACAAAATACAAGTTGACAACACTGAGCTAGAAATTGCTGATTCATATATTTATCTTGGCCAGCTGATTTTCAATGGATGGCAACATTATGAAAGAACTCAACAGACGTATTAAACTTGGCTGGAGTGCATTTGGAAGAAACAGTTTTATCCTGAAGGAAAAATGCCTTTATGTCTAAAAAGAAAAGTCTTCAACTAGTGTATATTGCAGTCCTCTCTTACGGATCAGAGACATGGGGTCTAACTGTTGGAGCAATACGGAAGTTACAGACAACCCAAAGGAACATGGAGAGGTGCACGCTTGGAATAACTAGGGGAGATCGAAAAAGAAACACTTGGGTGAGAGAGAAAACTAGAGTAGAGGGCACCATCGTTAAAGTAAAAAGGTTGAAATGGAGATGGGCTGAGCATGTTGCAAGAAGAACTGATCAACGATGAACAACAGAAATTCTCAACTGGATTCCAAGAGACCACTGAAGACCCAGAAATCGTCTTCAAACTAGATGGGTGGATGAGATAAGACAACAGGTTGGGGAGACGTGAAAGCGAATTGCTCAGGATAGACGTGTGGAAAGCATTTGGAGAGACTTTCATCCAGCAGTGGATAGATAATGGTTGAATATGATAATGATGATATATCATTATATAATTAGTACAATAATTAGCATTTATTTGGTAGATCTAGTTTTCGTAAACAGACACGGGAGTTAATGCCTGATGCTAGTACTGGTATATTTCCGATCTCTAGTCAGAAACATCTCCAACGAGGCTGTATGAGCATTAAAATTTCTGATTTAAATTAAAGCATTAAAATTCTGATTTAAATGCACGATGCTGAGGAAGATGAAGAAGGAGAAACGAAAATAAGAAAATTCACTTTAAAAAAATTAGAAGGAATGTTTTGTATTAGAAGTAACTTTTTAAGAAGAGGATTATAGATGCAGATCCTAATCTTGAACGTTCTTTGAAGGTGCGTGAAGAAATAGACAATTCAATTCGTCGTTACAAAACGATGCACGAAGAAAAATGTACAGCAAACAAATCTCTTGAGGTATTTTTTTAAACAAGAAGCATTAATAAGTATAGCACAATAAATATACATATCGCACCCTTGCGACGAAAGTGTTACAACTCAAAAAATCCCAATTTTCAGGAAACGCAAAAAACTGTTTCTGGCTGAATTGAGGGATTTTGTGTTCATTTAATAACTTCAATCCTAAGATCAGTTTCTGGAAACAAACAAATGAGGCAAAATTTGCTTCGTTTATTAGACCAAAACGCTTATTATCACGACTTTTTGAGTTATAATGATTTATGAGATTCATTCAACGTTTACGTGATGTACTTACTATTTTGAGTTATAACGGTTTCATTGATCAGTTTATGACATTTTGCTGATGCCGAGCAAGAACTAAAAACGGGAAGTACTATTTTGAAAAGAAGAAAGCTAGACGTCATGCTTTCCATTTAATACCAGTGTTCGATAGGCTTTTAATTTTTGCTAAAATTAAAATTTATTTCAATAAAATTGAATTTGATTTATTACATACCAAGAAGAGATAATACTTCAATATAAGTTAATATTGTTTAATATTTAAATTTATGAGTTTGTTTTTCAACATATTTATTATCAATAAAAAAGTGTAGCAATTTTTACGTTCCTATCACTGATTGGAGGGGGGGGTGGACGGGTAAAAAGGGGCGGCAAAAGGTGCCTTGGGGTCCTAATCCGGTTCACAGCTTCTTCAATGATTGACCAGTTATGATCCTGTTATTGTGTTACAACCGGAGAGAAATAACACTGGGAAAAATTCAAGTATTACGTAAGCACCTTTGGGGTGGTGATGGGGGTGGGGGTTGCTGTAGTGCTTATTTTCCTATGTTAACCAATGTTAATTTTTGCTTACTAGAGGACGGGGGTTATAAAATGTCCAAAATATTACGTAATAATCGAACGCTCCCCTTGGCATGGCTGGGAGACGTCTTGCTAGGTTCAGTACTCACTGCGGGATTCATAATAATAATAATAACATTATAAGCTCCGTCCACAGTGACCGCGGGTTCAGTAGTCCACGAGAGATTTGCTGCATCTGCAGGTTTCACAAGCAATCTGTAGGCGCAAGGATTCAGGAGCGTGCTTACGGCTTTAGCGGCCCTGGTCAAAACAGATTTTAGCGGCCCTCAAAAATGCTTTAACGTAACATAACGATTAAAAACGAAACTGACCGGAGTTTAGCATTACAAAATAAAGTGCTTCACTGGTCCAAACGCCAAAGGTAACAAGAAGATAATGAAGTCAAATTAAAAATAGACATTTCTGAACAAAGTTAACTAGGGATATATTAATCACATGGCATTTCTTGCTTAAGATATTGTAGATAAATGAAATGGTTTTATTTAGGTCCACTGCCGCATTTTATATACAAAGAAAAGACTCTAGGGGGTCTCTGTAGTGGCTATAATGCCACCGCAATAAACATTATAACTTGCATGGTCTACTACTGATGCCAGTGCATTTAACCAACAACGTGTATATTTATTTCGACCACGATTTAAAAGTTTCTTGTGCGTTATGGGAAATATAACGTTACACACACGAAAGGTCAATTGATTAAATACTCTGGGAAGGTATATAAAGGCCGCTAAAAACTTATTTCTTGATGCTGGCACTGCATTTTTTAGAGGCCCTGAGGGGCATGCCCAGCTCGCACTTTCCTAAGCACGGCCCTGCCATGACGGTTAGTAGGAAAGTACGTCATCGTACTCTTTCTAGAAAGAAACCTGAGGCCGTAGAAATGATTTGGAAGGCGTTAAGACCCTATTCCCTTTACTAACTGTCAAGATTCTACTCTAGTACTCCTAAAAAGATTTTACGTTGATGACTCCATTTTTTTTTTTAATATTCAGCTAAAGAGGAGCAATTCAAGTTGTAACCAAATCCTTTCCTTTGACCATTCATCGAAAGTGTGACAACTCGAAATAGTACATACTTTTCTGCCTCGTCCGATATCGTAAACAGTTACAACAGAAAATATAACGCTTTGTAAAAAGAGAATCTAACGGTCCCTCATCCAAGGTTAAGGAATAACTAAAGGTGGAACTCTTTTCGTGAGAGTTGGATAACAGAGATGAAACATTAAAACCGTTATATATACCAACCAACGGAAATTAGAATAACTTATAGCCTAACGTTGCTTATAGCCTAACAGTGCTGCAGCAGGATGCAGCACTGTTTTCTACATCTAGTTGTAACATTAACTCATTTTCACCGAATTTTGAGTTGTAACGTTTTCGTCGCAAGAGTGAGATATGTATACAGTAGCAGTACCGTACATACCTAGTTCATTTTGTTTATACGTAACATTATATAACGTTACTTGGCAACTTTATAAACATAATCTTTAAATAATGTTTTGGCATCATTACCCTTTTTTTTATTTAAAAACTTCATAATTTCCAAAACTTCGGCAAAAATAACCTGTTCTCCATACACTCCATGTCTCGATAATCGCTGTTTCGATTAGCGCTGTTTTCGTTGGCACAATTAACATCAATAATCAGGGCTTTCCTTTATACAGAAATGTACAAATCACATATTAGCAGGGTCGGATTTATCAATGGGCGCCCTGGGCAGCGCAAATTTTCTAGGGGCACAAGAGGTTGAGAATTTTTTTTAGTTACAAATTATTTAACGCAGAATTCTGTCGCTCATCTCTACCCGAGAAGGCGTCCCCAGCTTTTTTTTTTTTAAATCTAAAATTCTGAAAAACTACGTAAAACAACCTCTGCCCCCCCTCCCAAAGCTGGACCCATGCAGGGGGAGCTTGCGCCCCCTTGAGAATGATAAGTTTACATTAAAAATTATTATTTTCAAGTAAAAAATACTTAAAACTAAACTTACAAGTGAAATTTTCAAGCTTTGCTCCCACCCTGAAATTTTGTCCTGCATACGCCCTTATCCCCTGCCTCAATATAAAAAAAAATTAAAAAAATCCAAAAAATCGTCGTCAAATAAACTAAATTTATTTATAAAAATATCGTTATTATATCTTATAATAATGCACATAAGGTAGGCTAATCACAATGTCGCCTCTTCCCTATTCTCCGCGATTTTTCGTCGCATTTGAGGGGTCGGAACGACAGCATTTTATTTATTTCTACTAGTACGACGGGGTGGGGGCGTGGGCGTAACTAGCTTCGAAGCTTAGAGGGCTAACTTTTTTCTAGTGGGGAGGGGGGTGCTAAACCGTATACCTCAATGCTTAGAAGAAATTTTCTAAGGGGGGTTACCTCCAATAATGGCAATGGAGAGGGCGCAAAAAATCGTTGTGCTGCCTAGGGCGCTTCGTATCTTAAACCCGGCCCTGCATATTACAAGTATTACGTAAGCAATATTTTGGCCATTTCAACCCCCCCCCTTATTAAGCAAAAATTAACATTGGCTAACATAGGAAAATAAGCACAACGACAACAACCCCACCCCAAAGGTGCTTACGTAATACTTGAAAACTTCCTTACAGATATTATCATATAACATGTTATAGGATATATTTGCCAGCGTCGAAACGCACCTAGATGGAAACTGACAATGCTCTGTTTAAAAATTCCTGGTATGAGTGATGGTAAGGGTAATAGTACGAATAAGGCTCCTAAAAAGGGGTAGCTGGCGCATATCCGCCATTTTGTTGCCATTGTTTTTATTGGCGACATCTTAAAAGTTGCGCCAATGTTTACAATAGTCGGATAATGGCGGATTGTTGATTATTTTTATGCCAAAATAGCGATCATTGCTCCAAAACTGAAAACCTTTATCGCCAAGGTAAATGAAACCGGAATTCTACAACAAAATGGCATCGGCCCAAAATTCTAGGGCTCTATGCATGAGTAAAAATTTTAATCATACTTAGAGCCTCAGTGGCGGATCCGGGGATTGGGTGGGATTAGGCAAATTTTCCCTTCTAAATCTATGAAAATGGGGAGAAAATCGGTTATAAAGAGAGCCGATTATAATGACTACTAGCATATGACGACAGAATTTTATAAAAAGTTTGATTTCCAATTTTATTCTTTAATTGCTGTTTAAATCCGAGTTCCAAGAAAAGACGTTCGCTAAAAGCGGTTAAATTGCATTGCGCTTAATCAGTATACCAACCAAAATCCATATATACCTCACTATATTCGGAAACTCGCTAAATGCGGGCCGTATAAGTGGGTCCTACTGTATTTTACATATCCCGACCCTAAAATCCCTCTCGGGTAAAATAGTATGAGATACAAACAAACAAGCATGGTACACGATGAATGTGTAGATAGGGGGAAAAAAAAAAGAACAAAACTTAAATATGACGCTAGCGAAGAAACTCGATACTACTTACGTAATATTATACAACGTTACAGTGCAATTCTAAGTTTTGTAAAAGAGCAGGAACCAAAATTGCACTTGATTGCAAAAAAAAATGCACTTGATTGCAAAAATATTGCAATTGATTACAAAAAATTGCACTTGATTACAAAAATATTGCAATTGATTACAAAAAATTGCAATTGATTGCAAAATATATTACAATTAATTACAAAAAATAGCAATTGATTGCAAAAAATATTGCAATTGATTGCAATTACGTTAATTGCTGGCCATATCGATTATTGCTCATAACGACGTATATAACGAACTTCATAAACACTAGATAATATTGGCACAATGGCTTTTCCTCTTTTTCTGTATATATATATAATATATATATAAAATAATTGATTGCAATGTACACCTTACATTTAGCGGAATTCCAGTAAAGCTAAAATTGACGCGTTATAATATCTAATGAAGTTATTGACTACTGGTGAAATTATTGACTCTTCTAACAAATTTTACTTCACATAAAATCCATTTGGAGAAAAAACACTGATACCAGTCAGTGTCATAGATAAAAGAGGATGCAATGGATCCTCTGCCTGGAGAGATAAAATAAACAAATCAATATTCAAAATCTAATTATTTTTTTTAAATAATCGGCGGTATAGACTTAAAAGAATAGAAAAAAAAGAAGAAAAAGAATAGGAAAAGGAATAGGAATTATCAATACGTTTTTGGAAATATCGATGAGAAAACCACTAAGCTTTTATAAGGGGCCATGTCGCCCCCTAGAAAAATTTCGTAGTTACGCCCATGAGTGCGTCGTCATCGTCAGAGTGCGACAAAGTCTCTTCTATTCGTAGCCTTTTAACTAGTTTCGAAATCTGCCATATAAACTTGACTCCGTGCAGCTGAACTCATTTGCTTAGCCATAAAATCCGAAATTGCTTTCCATTATGCCTTGAAGATCCCTCATTATGGTCTCCTGGTTTGATATATGTGGGTATACCCTCAGTTTTTGGATAAAATTTGCCAAAATTAATGGAAATAGGGTATCGCATGACACCTTCTCCCAACAAGAGAAAATTGGGGTTATTTGCAGTTTTGAATCAGATGGTGGCAAGACGATAGGTGACGTAATATTAAAAAAATATTCTAACGCTTTGTAAAGTGTTTCAAATCTAGCAATACATTATCAAATATAGGAATTATGGAAAACAAATCTGGACTTATATAACCATAATTGAAACACAAAAATGCTCGTTATGTATAATAATGTAAAACAGGAAAATTACAGCAATTAGAAATATACCATCTGAAACAAAAAAATATGATGCAAATATGCTGTCCCGTACTCAAGATTTCAGAAAGGAGGCCACCTTTGAAGGAAAAAGAAGAAGGTTTTAATGGACTTTTTCTCTTATAATATTTTTCAACTGGGGGTGGGGGGTAACATTGAAACCCCCTTCTTTGTACATAAGGAGCTAGCGTCTCAGTATTGTAATTTCTGTGTTGAGGAATCATAAATATATATATAATCAGCAGTAAAAGGATCAGAATTTTATAGTACTAAATCTGAAATGCTAATTTTATCTACGCATTCACAACATTTGCTTTAGTTGGAAATATATACTGAAACCTGCCAAGTTGAACACCTCTGTATCGTAAACGTCTAAGATGGACACAAATCGGTGGAATCGGACACACTTCTGTTCTTTAATATGTATGCATTACGTCCCATTTGGCGCAGTATAGCCCAGATGCTCTTGCGCCATAAAAAAGCCAAACAATCAATCAATCAATCAAGCATTACGTCCTCTAATTTAGATACTTCTATTTCTCTCTCTCTCTATTTTGAAAGGTGGACGCGGTGGACAGGTTCTTGAAATAAATTTTGTGTTAAGCATAAAGGAAGTCACTTACTTATTATGTAAGTGAAAACGGAAAGCGCAAGCTTTTCCTTCTTGACTCAATAACAGTTATCGTTCAATAACATCTATTGTTTAATGACAGTTTTTGTTAGTTGGTTGTGTACACAGGCTACTTAGCAGTAGCGGCCCTAAACGTTGCGGGGCCCTAATATTTTGGAAACGGGCCTAACGGGGAGACTGGGGGGTATGAAATAGACCCCAGAGAAAAGGGGCAAAAATTTGAAAAATGAACTCCTTAAAACAAGGTTTTTAAGCCATTTGATGGGAGATGGTAAATAGTTTTGTCTTCTTCTGATCCGTTGTTAATAACAAGAATCTTAATTTGATAAAAGTATAACAAATGAATTGTAAGAACAATAAATATCATTTTAGCGTTATTGAAATTCGAATAAATTACGTTTACGTTTTATAATGAATGGGAGTCTACAATTTAATGACAAACAGTTTACATTACAAATGCGTGGATAATATAAGGGCCAGTGCGGCCCTGGGCAGTTGCCCGGATTGACCGGCCCTGGAGCCGCCTCTGAAACTAAGTGAGTACAGAGGCCATTGGTAGGCGACGTGCATATATTACTACCCTTCAATTTCGTTGTCTATTCCCAGATTTTGCAAGTACATAATTTAAATTTTATAATTATTTTTTAATTAAAGCTGTCTGTGTGTTATTATTTTCCACATGTCATAAAAAGAGTCTCTTAACATACTTTACAGTGAACAACAACAACAGCAAAAAACAGATTAATTAACGGTAAATTTCATCAAACTGTCTATGATGGGCGCCTCCCTAAATTGGACATGTTTAAAGAACACAGTGGGTGTCCAACTTACATAGATCATACTGTGTTAGACTCATAAAGAATGGAAAGGGGAGGAAAAAGTAGTGATTATCATCGACATCAATTATATATGGGGGAGTTTAAGAATTACGTAAGCACCTTTGTGGGAGGAGGTTGCTCTTGTGCTTATTTTCCTACGTTAGCCATTAATGTTAATTTTTGCTTACCGGGGCGGGTTATAAAATGGCCAAAATATTGCTTACCTAATACTTCTACTCTCCCTATATAATTGGACTAGTTTATATTAAGCCCAAATATATCGCAATTTCACACATGTCGAAGATTTCAATTTGAATTTGAATTTCATAATATTCATCAATCGGTGTGGATATTTATATGTATACTTATTTATGTGGAAATGTATAATGTGATACTTATTGTATGTGATACTTATTTATATGTGGATAAACTGAATATTTTTGTGGCTTCTTTCAGCTTCGTTTTAAGCGAGTTCGACTACACGTATAATGTAACAGATATCAATTTTTGCAATTGATATCAATTCGTGCAATTGACGTCATTCAATTGACGAGGTGACAGTTGCACTTCATGTAATTACATTTAGACGTGAAATAATTAGATGTGTCTTGCATTTCATGTAATTACATTTAGACGTGAAATAATTAGATGTGACTTGCATTTCATGTAATTACATCTAGACGTGAAATAATTAAATGTGTCTTGCATTTCATGTAATTACATCTAGACATGAAATAATTAGATGTGTCAGCCGTTTTAATATTTTTGCTTAATCTGAATAGTTTTACAGGGTATTAGGTCATATGTAAGCTCTCAATTTTAGCCTCTTTTCGATATAATGTGCTACTTTTTGTACGTATATTAAGAAATTACACTTTTATAGGCGCGGGAAGGGGATACGATGATAAGCTTAAATTTACGACAATATGCGGAGCACAGAGACAGCGATCGTAAAACCGGTCGTAACATCCACGATTCCTTTACTCAGAAGCTGGTTACGATCAATTAGGAGCCATATATTGTAACACTGTCCTTTTCGTTAACCCTTCCGGTTCTCCTCGACATCAAAATGGCTTTTGGCAGAGTTGTAACGAAAAAGGGTGTGGGGTTGGGAACACTTACTTCGATTGATTTACGCTCTGTGCAGCAGGCCTTATTCTAAGCAAATTTTCCAATTGCACACTTTCAATCCAGTTTTGTTTATGGAGCGGGGAGGACTTCAAAAATAAAACTAAATTACTAACTACTTTCCTCAAAGGCAGTTATAACTACCAGTTAACTACTTTTCTAAAAAAAAAGTAATTGTATCTACAAATTGACTCATTTTTCCCAGGGATGTCACCTCCGAAAGTTTTGCATTAAAAATATTCTCACATTTGATGCATTTTTTGAGAAAAATAAAAGTAGTTAACTACTTCGTTTTAAAAGTGTTTTTAAACCTTACGCCAGTGTCGAAATAACTGTTTGTTACTTCGTTTTAATAGTTTCAGTTAACCACAGTATAGTTAACTACTCCCCATCACCACATATATTTGCTTACAACTTAAAATGATTATACAAATCTGCAATTCCGATTTTTGAGCACATTTTTAAGCGAATATGTATGATGACATGACAGATTACACACAGAGAGCAGAGCTATAATTTCTTTTTACCATTTAAAATTCGAATTTTCTTTCGTCGCAATTTTCTTTTTTCTCTGATCCACTACTCCCAGATTTACTCTTCTCATTAAATACTCCATAGTACCATGGTTGTTGGCTCTGGGTCTGACTTACCGAGATCAATTAAAACGCATTATTTTGATTGACTGAAGACATTATTTAGTTTCATACACACTACACTTTTCCCAGCCAAGGTGCACACTTTGTGTAAAAAAATACTTTTAGCATAAGGCCTGCTATTCAGTGATTACTGGGAGTTTCGTAAGAAAATTTAGGGGCTGTAAAAATAAAAGAAGGACTCGAAGAAGCCATTTCACTCTTTTTAATAGGCTGTGTTTCGTTTAATAATTTTTTATTTATTTAACGTTTGTTTTAATAATAGACCATTTATTCTAAACATAATTGGGAGTCAAGTCTTCGGGCGGAAGTCTTCTGATGGACTTACATAGTCAGTGCATCTAGACCCCACTTTCATAATTCAATTCCACTATGTATTCTTGTAAATTGAGTGCTATTTGGTCATTATAGAACGTATAAAAATCGCTCATTGGCTTTTTGAATGCTTAACACCAAAGACACTGTCTTTGATGTTAAGCCTTTGAGAAGTTTTAAGTGACATTTCGAGTGAAATTTCGTCACTTTTTAACCATAATTCCTTTTGCTTATAAACCTCGTTAACGTGAAGGCCAAGGGGTGGGGACGAAAAATCTGTTTGTGTTAAAAGCGTTTACGTTATTTGAAAAAAGATGGAAAATAGTAGTACGAAGTCATTCCATATCAAGTTACCATATATCAAAAATATAAGTAATATATGCCTACCTTTATAGCCTATATTATATACAGATTATAAATAACTCGAAAAATCCCCGTTTTTGCATCGTACCGGAGCAAAAAGAATGGAATACGATATATACTATACAGTCGAACCTTGTTTATGCGAACGCGTTTAAAGCGAATAACTTTTATTACGTACTGCTTTCTGAATTCCTAAGAAATTTGAATAACTTAGTAATACGATCTCATACTTTCCGGATAATACGAATTGCTTTTAATACGTACTGGTTCCCGAATCCCCGAGAAATTTGAACAAATTAGTAATACGATCTCATACTTTATGGATAATGCGAATTGCTTTTAATGGGGTGGGGGGTTATACCTGAAAAATGAATTTTCTTATATTCTTAACCAATTTCTTTGAAAATGGCACACCATATTAACGGCTATAAAAATTTTTTTTTAGAAAAGCTGCAGCCTCTATAACTCAATAGGTTTTTCAGTGTACAGTGAAAATCGGTTATAACGACCTCCAAGGGACCGTGAAAATTCGGTCGTTATAACCGATAGTCGTTATAAACGATATCTTTTTAAAATCATAGTAGCCTATAGCAATGTACTCTAGAGTTTTATATATTATTTTGACAGCAAAAACTATTAAACTGTTTGGTTTCAAAATTAAATAAAAATATATTAATTATAATGAATTTGATTTCAGTTTATATTATGTTATAGCCAAACTAAGTACATAGTACTTTCTTAGTTTTTAAATTGAAAAGATTGTAGAAAATATGACTAAAGTATATAATCTAGAAAACAAATGTAATAAATAGTATTATATTATACTAATGACTTCAGAACAGTGCCGATTTAAAAGTTTTGTGGGCTCTATGCTGAAAAAATATAATGGGTCCCTTCAGAATATGGCCCTCGTGATATTCAATTAATAAATCACTTTTTTTTAAAGTTCTACCTTTAATACGCTACTTTTTCTACCTTTAGAACGCTTACTCAGAGATCTCATAAAGATCGCACTGCTCACTGTAGTCCGGGGTTTGGTTCCCTAGGCCTTAAGAGGTTCGGATTCCTCGGAAAACAGTAGGTCCCGGCGCAGCATGACCACTGTAGTCTTTGAGCCGCAAAAACAAACAGACAAGCAAATCTACCTTCAATATTCAGGTTTAGCATTAATAAAAATTACTCTTACATTTGTAAATAAACAAGATTAGAATAAAGCTTAAATTTTGATAACTAACTTTAAATTTTAATAACTAACCCACATGGTTCTGCTTTATGACTGTCAAGTCGCGTCGTTATATCCGATACGAATTTCCCTACTTAGAATCTACGTAGACTACAAAATCGCCGTCGTTATAGCAGGTTTCGTCGTTATATACGATGTCGTTATAACCGATATATTTAGTATGGAGTAGAATAGCAAACCAAACTTCTTGTAAAAATTCCGTCGTTATATGCGGTTGGTCGTTATAAACGATTTTCACCGTATGTCGTTTACTTCTTTTTTAAGTGCCATATTTGAAAAGTTCCACGTGGTATATTTTTAAAACAAAAATTTTGTATTTTTTATAAATTATTATTGAAACCATGCTTATAAAATTACTAATAATACTCTAATATAATAATACTAATAGTACTTAAATATACTCTGTTTTCAATAGTTTTTGTTTAAAAAATAAAAACTTGCCTACTATTCATAAATTGTTTTGCTCATTTGATTATATTGAAAGCCTCCAAAAAACATATACCGTCCCTAATTAAAATTGCAAGTAATTTTTATTCATAACTACCCAGTGAACACGTGCAGAAAAAAAATAAAACGATTGGTAATATGATTACACTCAAAGGCATTTTTCAATATGATAGCGTCATCGCATCGGAATAACAAAACCGTTTTTAGAAAAATGAAGATTTGCTTTATTTTTTAGCATGTAAATAAAAAAATTGACATTTTACCCTAAATTCACTACTTTTTCAGGCATAACCTCCCTTAATACGTATTGGTTTCTTAATCCCCGACAAATTTGAACCACTCAATAATACGATCCATTATTTTCAGTGTAGTGTGAATTGCTTTTAATGTGTACTAGTTCTTGAATCCCCGGCAAATTTGTAAAATTTAGCAGTTCGATCCCACCCTTTCTGGATAATCTGCATTCCACTTTTAACACGAATTATTTTTGTTGTTGTTATTACGAGTGTTCGCGTTAACGAAGTTCGAATGTGGTTTTGTTTTGTTTTTTTTGCTTTCAAATTTGCATGTCATCCAGCGGCCAAGTTCCCACATTTTAATTTCTTGCTAGAATTTCACAAATATATCAGTATAATCTGCCGTGATTCAAATATATATATCAAATATATAATATATATTTAATAATAATTTATTTAATATAATATATATATGATATATATCAAATATATAATATATATTGTAGCGCTACAAGGGCAAGCTTGGCTTATAAAGGGATTGTGAGTTAAAATCCAGAACAGGTAAATCGTGGCTTGCACAGGCTAAATCTATATGCAGTTACACTTGGTTAATGTGAACATGTTTAACATACGTTACTTTTAAGGGGAACGGTTTCCTGAATCTCCGTCAAATTGCATAGTCACAGTAATACGATCCTTATCTTCTCGATAACGTGAACGACTATTAATTTGAACAGCCTTTTAGTCACCGTAAGCGTTTACGATAATGAGGCTCGCCTGTGAGAGTAATTTATTGTCTATATACAGGGTGTTCCAAAAATGACTGGCCTATTTGAAAAAGCAATTAACTAGTAATTTACTAAGAATTATTGAGGCCCTGCGGTGGCGCAGTGTGGTAACGCGTTCTCCTAGTGCGCCGCTAATCCGGGTTCGACTCCCAGCAGTGCAAAAAGAACGCTTACTCAGAGATCTCATAAAGATCGCACTGCTCACTGTAGTCCGGGGTTTGGTTCCCTAGGCCTTAAGAGGTTCGGATTCCTCGGAAAACAGTAGGTCCCGGCGCAGCATGACCATTGTAGTCTTTGAGCCATAAAACCACAAAACAAACAAACTAAGAATTATTGAAAATAAATAATTACATGTGGGGGGAGTTCAAGTATTACGTAAGCACCTTGGGGGGGAGGGGTTGCCGTTGGTCTTATTTTCCTATGTTAGCCAATGTTAATTTTTGCTTATTAAGGGGTGGTAAATGGCCAAAATATTCCTTACACAATACGAACTCTCCCTGTTCTGCTATTTAGAACATATTGCACCGAAGTAGAATCAGTGATGGATAAAGGTTTTTGTGGCCCCTAGGCTAGAAGGGAAGAATGGACCCCCACGAATGCAGCCCTTGCTATATTCATTCAATAAATCATAAATTTTCCTTTGAAGTTCATTAACTACAATACTCAGGTTTATTAACAACAAAAATTCCTTGGACATTCGCAAAACAACGCTTAAGCTTCAATAACAGGAGGCGCCAAAAAATCGTGGTGCCCTATGCGACCTAAAAAAAGGAATAGGATGATTTAAATTTTGCAATGTATGGGTGCAGTTCAGATTCTGAAATTATATAAACCAGTGGTAGTCAAGCTTTTCATACCTACCGCCCACTTCTGCATCTTTGTTGGTAGTAAAATTTTCTTACCGCCCACCGATTCCGCAGTGACTTAATTTAGTGCAACTGCAAAGTTCTCGCAATTTTTGAGTAGAGGTTTAGTAAAAATATGTAGTTAAATTTATTTCCTTAATTATACTTTTTTATGTTTATAATGCACAGAAATTTAATGCTGCATTTCTGCATATTTATCGATACAGCGCCCACTGGCGCGGGAGATGCTTAAATTGAAAAAAAAAAAAGAAAGAAAATTAAATATAAAAACTATAAAGGCTATTGAAATTACCTTTAATTAATAATTAATGAGATCCTTGATGTTGATACTGGGAAGCTAAATATTTGATATTTAGTTCAATTTTCGGAAGCTTTGTTCATCAGCTTCAGCATTTGACAAAATCTCTACCGCCCACCATTAAAGCTTGAATAGCCCAAGTGTGCGCGGTAGAAACTAGCTTGACTACCCCTGATATAAACCGATGTATATTCCATCAAAAACAATTGACATAATTATTAATGACATACATGGTCTTGCGGTGGCACAGCTGTAACATTCAACTAGGGTGCCGTTAACCCGAGTTTGGCTTCCAATGGTGCGAAAAAGGAAAAGGGCTTACCGATTAATTGCTCACTGTAGTCTGGGGATTGGTTCCTTGGGCCCCAAATGTAGATTCATTTCCCTATGGTGAAGTAGTGTGTAGTTCATTCGTCTGTTATTACATGACATTATGCGGCAGGGGTGGCCGTCGAAGGCGGCCCTGTAATCTCAGATAGGATGCTCAAACGGCGCAACCAACCACTCATTCGTCTATTGTGCCAAAAGGTCGGGTTCGTCCCCCAATGGTATCTTAGATCGTGTAGCGCTTTTTCTACCCATAATAGTCAGGAGCAGTAGCGTAGCTAGGGGGGGGGGACAAGGGGCGGTCGCCCCGGGCGCCACAATTTGGGGGCGGCAATTAGCCTTTAAAAAACAAAATTTATTTGTTTTGTTACCCCATTTTGGGGCTTATTTATCGGCCACTTACCCAGGGCGACAAAATATCTAGCTACGCCACTGGTCAGGAGTTTGGCTCCCCCACGCAGCATTTTTTCACATGCCATGGAAAGGTGTAGGTCCCAGCTAAGTATGACCTTTGCTGTCGTGTCATAAAAAGGGGGAGATAATTACCCACAAAAATATAATATTATTCGCCAGCTATGACATTATATAAGTCTTAAGAGGTGTTTCAAAGTGTTTTGTGTTTTTCTTTTAAAAGAGCGTGATTCAATTGTGGATGTAAATTGTTCAATTACTGCAAAACACGACGCCATTACTGCAAACTGCAAGAAGGTGATGCCTTGGCACGCAATTTGCATGCAGGAGGAAAAGTAGAGAAAAGTGGAAAAGAAAGGGAAAAAAAAGTCGCATTTTCCCTTCCAGAGATTGGGAAAGGGAAAAAAATATTCCAAACAAACTAGGTTTCGTGTATATGCTAGAGAAAGCATTCGCCAGCGGTGGGTGTCGTATTACTGGCTGTCGTCACTTGGCAACTATAAGTCGGCTAAATTTAGTTTAGTGTTTACTTTAATGTCAGAAGCTTTCTAGACGGGATAGTGAAAACACACTAGAAAAGAAGTTCTTTCCTGGGGGCGGGAAAAATCAGTTGGCAATTATTTTTCAATTTTTAGGAGAAGAAGATGAAGACAAGAGAGAAGCTCAAGAGTAATTGAGGTCTTGATGATAGTGTCTGGGAAAGCAAAGATCAGTTGACAACAATGTCGGTAGGAGGAAGAGCAGTGATGAAATCGAACATCATACATGACAATTTCTAGTCACTTTCCATTCTGTGTGTGATGGAATTACTCCGAAAAAATGTGTTATTCACACGCATTTTTCGTGATAAGCAATTTTTTGCTTAATCAATGGATTTTTAACTTGAGCAAAAAAGTAAATTTCGACGGCATTAATCAAAGTGATGGTAACCCAAAATAAGTTTTAAGGATATCAAAAAGGATGCAAATTGTGTCACCTTTTAATGTCAAAACGTATGAAGTTTAAGTTGGGATAAAAGGCATTAAATTTTCAGTAGTTTAAGACCTGTTTTCACGGAGTCAGATTTGGTGGTTTTTTTTTAATAGAGCCATTTACATTTTTGATATACAGCGATATCTGTCTAAAACTACACTGCATATAAAGATAATCTGTTTATACTGATATTTTCCGCTGGTCCTGGCAAATATAGAATATATTAGTATTAACTTTATCTATGACTATCTACAATGAAATGTCTACAAAACTGACTACAAATTTTTACACGGTTCCCAGGGTATTGTTAAAGGCAGGTTTAGTTGTAGTTACTTGATGTGGATGGATGACGGTCGATTGTCATTCGTTTGTATGCACGCGCACACAATTTGAGACAAGTATACAACCAATAGGTTATCATTAATAGACAATAAGAATATACGTATATCAGTAAGCCATTATTATTGGTATTTTAAAAGAATTTTGGTTTCATCTCATGCTTGCACCCTTTCTTCGCCAGCTCTTTGAAACTTCATTGGCGTGGGCTGAGGTATGGCAGTAGCATGGTAGGATATAGCGTTGGCGTACAGCGGCGGACTGGACCGCCGGTGCGCCCTCGTGAGCGATGGGACTCGCATCTGCGAATATAGTAGGAGCAGCTCTAAAGGATATCGTGATATTATATAAAAAAAGGGATATAGTAGTAGAATCACAGGCGAACGCAGAAAGGGCTTAAGGCAGGGTACAGGCTTCTAATGGGGAGGGGTTACAGAGCTACAACTCCAGACATATGTGTATATTCAAAATTTCATCTGAATGGGGAGGGGGGGGGGTACAAACCTCATCAACACTCCGTGCGTACGCCACTGGGTAAAACTTAAGGATATAGTAGTACAAACAACATATGTAAGGATATAATAGTAGCACGTAAAAGGATATAATGGCAGCATGTAAAAAGGATATAATGGTAGCATGTAAAAATACATAATCGTAGCATATAAAAGGATATAATGGTAACATGTAAAAGGATATAATGATAGCATGTAAAAGGATATAATGGTAGCATGTGAGAGAATATAACAGTAGAATGTAAAAGGATATAATGGTACATGTAAAGATATATTAGTAACATGTTAGGACATAGTACTAGCACATTATTTATATTCTGGATAATCATATTAATATGAGAAACGATTTCTTTCTTAAAAAAATAAAATAAAATAAAAGATGATGGCTTTCAAATACAACAAACAACATGCTTTCACAGACTTCTCCCTAGCGTAACAATACTAAAAACTCAGAAGGAGGAAGAACATACGCGGTTCAATTTCACAAATCATATAAAATTAACATCTATGCGATGCAGTCAAATTTTCCCCATCAGTTTCCGCATCTCGCCCAAAAGCGGTAATGCCATTTTCTCCTTATTTTGACAACTGAAGCTGCAGGAATTGAAATGCTCTAATGTGTTTCGCCTCATATAATTCTTCTCAATCACAAATCTTGATTTTTCCCGAACTTGAGAAAAAAATAATATCAAATAAAGCACGCGTATATCTACGTGTAAAAACAAAAAAAAACCACATTCACTTCTCCTTCCTTTCCCAACGCGGGCATTTGTAATGCATTCGGGCGTAATTTATGGCCCACCCATTATTCTATGCGAGCTATTAAACGCCCCGAAAACAATGTGAGTAATGTAATTACATTAGGGGGTTTCGGAAAGCAGGAAGATTTGAATGCGATTTCCCTTTTGCCCGCTCAAAAAAATTACATCGGACGCTTTAACTGCCGCCGAGCAAATTTTGCCGCTCTGCCGATGAGTGGCTCTGCTAATCTTTTCGCACCTCATTTACGACTTTGAGTACTCAAGATGAAAACTCACAATCCCCACTTAAGTTCCGCGCCAAATTATCGGGGTGAGCCACAAATTAACTTTTTATAAAATCCAGGAAATTTCGTTAATGGTGACAGGGCCCGCTTGTGCGTCGTTGTCCCTCCATTTGCTTAGTTGATACTTCGATCGAATCTTTATTATTATTAATTTGTATACATAACAGTTATATGATGTTGATTAAGTAATTAACAAAAAGAAGTTAAGTCTAAGGGCAAAAAGGAATTATAGAATAAATATCTGTCTGTTTGTTTGTCCTACCTGCCTTCCATCCATCCATCCATCCGTCCTTCTGCCTGCCTGCCTGCTTGCCTATCTATCTATCTATCTATCTATCTATCTATCTATCTATCTATCTATCTATCTGTCTGTCCGTCCGTCCGTCCGCGTCCATCCATCCATCCATCCATCCATCCATTTATTTGAATTTCTATTGCTTTAAGCAAAAAATTTGCTATTGCTGACGCTCCTTCTTAGGATTTAAAAAAAAAAATCAATCAATCTAGTTATGCTATAGTAATTCAGTACACGCACCGGAGCATTTCAATTATTGTGCAGCTGTATGCCTCGTAGCATAGAGGAAATTGTGTTCAAAAAAAAGGAAAACGACTTAAAATAAGAAACCCTATTTGTGAATAAATATTAGCATAGTTGAATATACGCAAATAGGAGCAGGATGTAGTATGTGACACCCATTGGCGTACGCTAAGGGGGTTGATGGGAGTAAACACCGCCATTGTGATGCAATTTTGCATATAGGCCTATACGTAAGAATATACTAAGTTGTATCTTTGTAACTCACCCATTATAAGTCTGTAGCCCCCTTATAAACTTTCTACGTACGCTTATGATGATACATACCCCCACCCTTTTAGAAAACAACAGTAAGTAAAATTTGTATTTTAAAATGCTGCAATGAAACATGCAAATTATCTGTCGTTTTGTCCTCTCCAACTTCCGTATTTTAATTCCTGGGCTTCCCAGAATGTTAACGATATTCATATTTTTCCACGAAAAGTTTGCCAATGGAACCTTATTTTCATCTTCCATGCTAGGAAGCCATGCTTTTGTGTTTATCCCACTATTTTAATGTCTTCATGGGAATAAATATTTAATGTGTCCATTAAAAAATATGTAATCTGTCCATTGAAGCGTATTAACCTATCCATTAAATAAGAATGTTGGAAATAGGACCCAAAAAATCTATTTTATTTCATCGTTCATTTCATTCTAACAATTTTACTCACTTGGTCTGTTTCAGCCCCTCAAAATAATAATGTTCTTATTTTTTGTCTGCAGACTTCCGTGAGTCGAAAAAAAAAATTGTTTTCACGCGAGCCTTTTTGCATGTCATGGGGGGGGAAAATATCCCAGAAAAAACGTTTATGTAAGTCCTCATAAAGCAAAATAGCATAATTTGTAGACGAGCGCTTTCCAAGTGAAAACGAAGTGTTTCCCATTAGCAGTTCATAACAACCCTAAAAAACGACAGAGTGTATTGAGGGAGGAGGCTGGTGTTCACAAGGTATAGGGGCCTTAATTTCCTCTCATGCATCAAACAAAAAGGGATTAGAGTCTGGTCAGATACAGAAACCAGTTACCACTTCACATCCCAGATGCGAGGGAACACGTGGCCCCACTTGTTTTCAAGATCTATTACAGTTCACCGCGTATCCAAAACGCCGAAAAGCAAAAATGCACATTTAGGGAAAAAAGCACTAGAATTCCAGATTTATTGCTGCTATTTTGGAAGTTTAGTGCTTTTAGTGTCGGTTTAAATGCATATTACGCCTTTCTGTTTCCCATTTCTCCTGCGGCAACTAATGTCTGAAAAATACCACTAAATGTTGGATGTGACACTGAGGAAAAAACTCCGGTCTCTAACCGGGGCACAGTTAAAAAGATGAAGGGTACTAAAAAGAGCTCCAAGGCTCTAGTATATAATATACAGTATTCTGTTTTCTTTCTAACAGCTCGCACTGCTCACTGTAGTCCGGGGTTTGGTTCCCCAGGCATTAAGAGGTTCGGATTCCTCGGAAAACTGTAGGTCCCGGCGCAGCATGACCACTGTAGTCTTTGAGCCGTAAAACCAAAAAACAAATAAATAAATAAATAAATAAATAAATCTTTCTAACAGCAGTTCATTCAGTCAGACTGGCGTACGCAGGGGGTGTTGATAGGGGTTGTAACCCCCCATTATGAACTTTCTGCGTACGCCTATGTTCAGTTTTCTATATGTAATATTATGTTGCTTTCACTGGTTTTAGATCAACTACAGTTTTCTTTAGAAGATTCGAATAATAAAACAAGTGCAGGGTTTCTCAAAGTTAGTTTTGTGGAACCCCAGAATACCGATACAACCCCCCCCAGTGGTTCTCTCCGGAAATGGACTTAAAATCATGGAAAATTCAAAGATAATCTAGCGTGCAGCAAATTGCATCCCGTAACAATCCAGTGGTCCTACGCAACCTGGAGAACCTGGATTTGGAAGAGAATTTGCAATCGTGCTTAAAAGTCAGAGTAACGTCAGGGAAAAATTAGCGTTTTTAATCAAAACCTGGAAAAGTCAGGGAAGACTTCCTAACTTTTATTTTGAATAGCTGTATCTCCTACGAATGTAAAGCCGTCTTCTCCGCAACCGAAGTTATTTGAAAGTTTAGGTATTGGTTAGGGAATTTTGCTGAAAAAGTAAGACGGAAACCTGGAGAAGTCAGGGAATTTTTTTATCCAACATGAATGGGAACCCTACCCATAGGCGTACGCAGGAAGTTCATAAGTGGGAGGGGCTATAGGCTAAATGAGAAGGGTTACAGAGCTACAACTCATATATTCCTATATTAAATATACAAAATTTCGTGGCAGTGGGGTTACAACGATCACTGACTCCTGCGTACGCCAATGACCTTGCCACCACTTAGAGTTAACTAGCCATTACCAATGCCCGGTAACGATAGAAAATTATTACTTACCTTTTACACTGTTGTAGCTATTGCTAGTTTATGTGTCCAAGTATTGACAACTAATAGTTCTTCGGGGGTTTCCCTCAATATTTATAGCGGATACCGTGGCTAGGTATGTAGTAAGAAAAGGGTTCCGTGGGGTTATACGAAGTGTGAAAACCACTGAAATAGTGAAATAATCGTTGATAGAAAGTGATATCCGCAATACTACTTTCTACCAACTAGTAGTATATATACAAAGTATGTATACTATCGTAGTATATTCCAACAGGAAATTCTATTACGTTGGGATTTCCTGTTCGTATTGGCGACTAAGAATCAAGGACACAGAGCTGCTATTGATGCATTATGGGCTGTCATGACGACGCATTGCAGGCTGAAAGAAACAAGACGAAAACAAAATGATGGTGAGTGTCTTTACGCCTTGTCAGTTTCATTAATAGGGCCCATCATTTAATGTTTTTAAGAAATCGGAGGAGGAAAGGTCACATGACCGCGGACGTTAAATACCCGCGATCAGATCGATATTCGATGCCCGTACTAAGGTATTCGGAGACCCACCGCGAAGAAATGATGGGGGGGAGCGGGGGGGCCGATACCAGCTAGTATTTCTTGATAGTGTTGCTTCTTCCGTTTGCTGTAGCGACAGACCTTGGTCGGTGGTGACGTCATTTTAAACTGCATTTGGGCATAAGACGATGATGTCATAATAATAAAAGATCTGATAGCAAAATGAAGATTCTTTAGAGCAGTGGTGGAGTATATCTTTTAAGTGCTAAAAAATTTTAGAAATAATATTCATGATGTTGTTGACGTGCCGAGCAGTTTGTGATAGAGGATACCAATAGAATATTTATTACTGCAGAATTTTACTGAGACAAATTTGAAAATCAACATTAATTTCATGAAGATGAACTTTCGACATGACATCCTCATTGTTGTACAAATTAATGAAATTTTTACTGTCGTACTTTGAATGCCAAATGCTTTGTATCTGGTTTATACTTCGTCACTTTTGGTAAAACAAAGGCAGGGGCGGACTGGGTTTTCTCAAAGGGTGAATATTTTGGATTTTCGGAGGGTGCGAGTCCTTGCACATTTGGAGGCGAGAGCCCTATCGCCCACAAAGGTGTACCGGACGGGATGGGGCGGCGGCTCCCCAATCC
>QLNU02014176.1:67993540-68003994 GCA_006491805.2 Dysdera silvatica
CTCCATAAGGCGAAAACCTGCATACTACGGAATTTTTTTCCGGTCCAGAGAGTTTCCGCCTTAGACAGTTTTCACTGTATCGAATTTTTTCGCATCTTTTGAACTTCGTACTATTATTGATATTCATCGATATTTATCGGTTTGTATGGATATATCGAAGTTTATGCACATCGAATGGTTTCGAGATTCCTTTTAATTTCGTTATAAATCGGTTCGACTGTAATATTATAGCTTACAGTACGAACAAATGAGGTCAGAGCTAACTATTTATTGTATAACTAAATGTTTATCCGTTAATCTTTATTAACGTAACTTGTGGTAACAACGAACAGACAACGTAATACAAGCTTAAAAAATAGGGTGCCATTTTGGTTTGATAACGTTTTGCAAACAAATCAAGACTGAGGGATGGGTAATATTATTAATCTGATAACGTGAGCCCCAAATTAGGGTATGTTTACATATGGCCAGGTTCATTTGAATCTGAACTAAGCTTAGTGAGCCCAATAAATGCGGCCGATTTCTGGAATTATAGGATTACCAATTTTAATCATAGACAAATCCATATATAACCGTGAAGAATTGAACTACTTAAACGCCGAAATCAATTTCTGTTATAAAACTGTTGCACCTGCAAGCATACATTAATCGAGGGTGCAACAGTTTTTCATTAAAAATTGCACATAGTAATGATAATCAGACGTAAAGGTAGGCTTTTTGAAAAAATGTTTCACCTGAAAGCATACGTTTGTCGAGAGTGAAAATAAATTTCATGTATTTCATATATATATATTTTTTGTCATACATTGTAAATTTTACGAATTTCAACATTACTATTTCACATGAAGGTATACGTTTGTAGCAATGCTATATATATTACAATGCAACCTTAATTATCAGGTAATATATATATATAGTAACGTTAATCTGCGAAAAGTTGCACCTTTTATAAAACTTTTCCAACTCCAGACTTTCCAGGACCTCACTGTCAGGGTGCAACAGTTTTTTTCGATAAATAGTGCATAATTTACGAGGTGGTTCATCTTTCTATTGCGGATTGCAAATTTGGCCACGACCCCTTCTTTTCAGATAATCAGCCCTACCCTATGATATAAGCACTAGATATAGCGCATCATCTTTTGTTGCGTATTGCATTCGGCATTGCATAGCCTTGGTCTACGAGCGGCTGGGGGTTTGTTAGTCTATACTCCGTGCAATTCCTTTCTGGAGATTCCTTCCCTGCTTTGCTTCTAACGACTACGAACTCTGAGAACGTCTCCACCTGCTCCCCTCTACAATCCACCACACAGACACACACACACTTTCCCATTCTAATTTCACAAACGGAATTTTCCCAACATTGTGCACCCGCTTTACTTTTCGCAAAAGAAAGAAGCATTTTATAACTAAATATAAAAGGGTAAGAAAAATTGCTGACTGTGACGATATTAGACCAAATTATTATTCAAATTAGACATTAGATCAAATTTAGTCATTAGACACAATTGAAGACGAAACCTATCCACCACATGCAATCTAATGGCTGAACACATTGTTTCATCCATTTTTTGTAATTTTCAGCTGTGGCATACAACACATTTAATATAATTATTACATGCGGATTGTTTATTTTACGTAGTCTTCTTCTTTATTCCATCTTTGTATTTACCTTTGGCCATTTTTCTTGTTTAAAATCTAAACTTAATGATAGATTGGTATTGTTTTTAATGAAGTATTTAAAATTTTGTGCGGATGGTATGATTCTTCGCTTTCTTTGCGTCATTCCATTATTGATATTAAATTTGTCTGTAAATTGATGATTATCTAAAAAGCTCTCCACTAGAGAAAATGTATACACAGTGTAATAAATCTGTATTTTCATTTTTCATCAAACAAATGTCATTTCTTTCTCCTGATATACGTATTTCAAGTCTTCTTACTAGCCCTAGTTTTTAAACTTCTTTAGTTCATTGAGAGCTATGAAATATATTATTGTTTTTCAACATATGTCGCTTACAAATTAAAAAATATAGCCTATCAATATATTTTAAATTAATAATGATGGTTATCATAAGAGCCTAGTTATTAATTGATTGTAAATATAATAAATCTCTCTAAATATATTTCTTCGCATTTTTAAAATATACTTTCATTATGGTAATGGCGCATCGTTTGTAAATCACAGTTTTTTAATGATATTATAAAAAAAATCAAAGATTTTAGATTGATATTTATTATAAGACAGATATTTCCTGAACGTAAGGGACCACCGATGACGGATGATAGAATGGTCCCCCTTTTTTTAGACATATAAGAAATGGTCTGCAGATTGGGACCTATATTATAAAACCCTTGAAAGCCCGTTTGCTCTTATTACGCAAAATATTTCATGAATTTGGACTATTATGGCGGTAATATATTACTTAATTCATTAACATTTGATTACTCGAATAACTAGCATTTGGTTATTCAAATTACCAATATTGATTACTCAAACTTTTAATATTTGATTACTCGAATTACTAATATTTTATTGCTCAAATTATCAACATTGATTACTCAAACTATTAATATTTGGTCACTCAAATTACTAGGCCTGTAGCCAAGCTGGGGCCAGCAAGGGCGAAGCCCCAGTTGTCTCCATAGAACTATTTATAAATATAGAACAATCCCTGGGTGCCCTGTACCCCATATGCCCTTTGCCTTGCGCCAGTTGCCCCCACATCCTGCTTACGGACCTGCATATTACTAACATTTTATTACTCAAATTACCAATATTGATTACCCAATTTACCAAAATTTGATTGCTCAAATTATTGACATTTGATTGCTCAAACTACTAATATTTGATTACTCAAATTACTAACATCTGATTACTCAAATTACTAACATATGATTACTCAAATTACTAACATCTGATTACTCAAATTACCAACATCTGATTACTCAAATTACCAACATCTGATTACTCAAATTACTAACATCTGATTACTCAAATTACTAACATCTCATTATTCAAATTACTAACACTTGATTACTGACATTACTAACATTTGTTTACTGACATTACTAACATTTGTTTACTGACATTACTAACATTTGTTTACTGACATTACTAACATTTGTTTACAAAAGTTATTAACATTTGTTTACAAAAAGTTATTAACATTTGTTTATAAAAGTTATTAACATTTGATTGCTTAAAGTACTCACACATATCATTTGATTACTTACATTACTTAAACTTTGAGAAATACGTAGCCCTCCCTTTTATACTTAAATTTAGAGTACTTCCATAAATAAATCATTGAAATCAATCACACTTGGTTACGTGTGTGTGTTTGCTGTCTTGAGAGGTTAACATTTCCGTCTAAATTGGACTCAATTACAGTTCCATTCAGAACATTTTCGGACTCTGATGTGAAAATTACTAGTTAATATATGCAATTACCGTTTAACTATCTCTGCTCTCGAACAACGAGGCATTTAGATTGAGATGTAAGGATCGCAGCGAAACCGCATTTGTGACGTAGTTATTTTGAGAGTTTACATCGCGGTAATTTTCCCTATTGCCTTCCTCATCACTCGCTCTCGAGCTGTATTAATTGAAATGAGAGATGCACGCATTGAAATTGGATTTTGAAAGAGACGCATGAGAATTGTAATACGTTTTTAACGAGCCACAATCTTTACTAATATTTCATTTCTTAAGGCATTTTTTAAATGTTAAGTAGCGCTGAAAATTGCCCATACCATGGAAATCTACAGAATTGGATTTTAGTATAAGCATGTTCTTATAGGTATGTACTATACTTGATTTAACATTGATGAAATCCTTCTAACCTATACAAATGCATTCCATTAAAAAGACCATTAAATACTATTAAAAGTACCATTAAAACTGTTGAAAGTAAAGCAAGAGCTGAGAGATACCATGCTCAAACGGTTTTCGCCAAGATAAGCAACTGATTAAAATTGTGTCATCAACGAGCGTACCAGGCGGGTTCCAGAGCATATATAGCAGGCCTGTAGCCAGGAGGAAGGGGCAAGGCAAAGGGCACCAGGACATGGTTCTATATATACCGTGTGTCTCCGAAAATAAGCCTTACTCCCAAACTAAGTCCAAGTTAAGATTGTTAGCCAGGTGGACGCATTTATTTATTACTTTCATTGAAACACACGATAAACGTAGTGAATTACAAAATAATATGAATATATAGATAGCCCAGATATGCAGTGAAACCTGGTAAAGTGACTACCTTGATAAATGGACCACCTGAACAAAGTGACCATTTTTTATGAGGAAACTGGGGTAGGGACTTAGTCTTGCCTATAACAAAGCCTTTCGTGTACAGCGACCACTTGTCTACGCTGACCGTTGCAGTCCGCTCCCAAAGGTGGTCTCTGTGTAGGTTCTACTGTATGTACAACTTCCCAAATATATAGCTATATGCAATTTCTTAAGTACATATCTACACCTTTCATATAAAATTTTATAGAGGTCTTTTTATTATTAGGCATAAAATTATATTTTTACACATTTTAAGTAAGCTGCAAATCTAGGCGAACCTGTAGTACTTAAAATAAACGTGAGAAGCAGTGGCGTAGCAACTCAAAACTCGTAGAGGGATTCAAGTGGCTTTGAAGAAGGTTATGTGATACTGCCTTAAAGAAAATAATGCGTTTAGGTATCCAGTGGGGGGCTCGAGCTCCCCCTTTCATACGCTGCTGACGAGAAGTAAAGGTATAAAAAAAAATGAGGTATCAACTGTTGGTAACTAAAATTGTAAACAGACGAGACAGCCATTTTGTACACGAATAAATGAAAAAATTCAGGTTGTTGTTCATGAAAAAATAAGAAATTCCCTGAAAATAAGCTCTAATGTGTCTTTTGGAGAAAAAATTAATATAAGACCTTGTCCCATTTTCGGAGAAACACGGTGCATATATATACTTATGTATTCACAAAAGAGAAAACGCAACAAACACTAATTGTAAAACTTTCTGCTCAGGCGCGCGAATCTTTTGTCTTTAGAAAAAAAAAGTTCCTTAATTTCTCCCAAAATGTAATCCAGTCAAATTCATAAGTCTATTGAGTTTTTTAATAATGTCGCTTCACGTTGATAGTGATTGTTTGAGGTAAACTTTCAAATGTATAATTTCTAGTTAAGTGCTAAAGGTTGTGCTTTTGTTTTATTATTGGATTATTGAACAAGGTTTTAATTTTTGGAAATTTGTTTCGTGTCCAAAGCCCCCTACTTTTATTTAAGCGATTGTTTCTATGTCCTGGCGTTCAGAAGACTTCGTCGCAAAAATAACAATACCAGCAGCGACATGCAGATGGTTTGAACGTTCTCCATTTATCTTTATTCCTTTGTTATTACAGTTTAATACTTTATAGATCTTTTGAAAAGGCAAAATGCTTTGGGGATGGGGAAGCGCCTTGATAAATTATTGTGCTTATTTTGATGTCTTTATGCAATAAGAAATCTTTACTTACTTTCTAAAACACTGAATCGTATCATGGTACAAATGTTTGAAATCTGCTGATGTTGCTTCATCTAATGATGCAAGAATAGGGTGGAGTATGTTTTCGTAGAGTCAATGGTACTCTTGCAATGTAAGGCCACATTCATTTGTTCTTTCAATTAGTTTCCTTGATATTACTTTATTCGATGGTCTAATTTACATATCCACTTCGAAATCCCGTTCGATATCTTGGTTAAGCATTGACTAATACTTTCTGTAGTTAATGTGCTAACACTGTCGTTAAAATTTTATAAATGCAGTAGAGTCTCTTTAATGCGAATCACGCTAATGCGAAAATCCGGTTAATCCGAAATTTTCTTCAGTCGTTGCGACGGACGCAAGACGTAACCAAGGTGCAAGACATAAACGAACAGCGCAGGGTGTGTATTGCAAACTAATTAAAATTCCCCTATAAGACCTCGTCCCCACACGCGACAGAACACTGTATCGTAACACCATCGCGTATCAAATCTGGACTGCACTTCGTAACAGAACATCGTAACATCCCCACTTTCCACCAGTTGTCGGTTTTTACCCCGGCGCATCAAAGGAATGTCACGGTGCTATGTTGTAACCCATGTTCCTGTATTTGGGCCGGTTTACGAACAACAGCGTTTTGTCAGTGTAGGCTGGATATCGGGATGAACTGATGGGACGCAGTCATGTTACGCACTGATGATATGTGGCGATGTTCTCCCCGTAACATCATCACATAACACGGGGTGTTAGGCATGTTTTTAGTGATTTTCTTTGTTTCTTCCTAAATTTCTAGTGATTTTCTTTATTTTTCAATGCAATCTTAGTGGTTCTCTCTGTTTTCCCTACATTCTTAGTGATTCCCTTTGTTTTCCCTACGTTCTTAGGGATTCTCTTTGTTTTCCTCCCTACGTTCTTAGTGATTCTCTTTGGTTTTTTCTACATACTTATTGATGATTCTCTGTCTCTAAATGTTCACTTCTCGATTCCATATAGAACTACAAGTCTTGGCTTTACTAAATTAATATTTTAAATTTGGAAATTGCAAACTCTTGTTTACAACATGCGAATTATTAAAAAGCAAGCTTGAAATTGAATAAGTCTGATTGTTGACAATGGCCATACGCAGAGTGATTTTTTGGCGTCTTTATTTCAATGGAACTGGTTATTTGCTTAAAACGTTAAACATGGTTTCTAAAGTTTGAAAGATATTGTCTGTTTCTTTCCTTGAAGAATAGCCTTAGCCATTTCAGGTAAAAAGGATCTTTTCTCCGTGACTAACGTGAGCTGCTTCGTAAGAAAACAGCAGTTTATTATTCTTAACTAATTACAACGCGGGGGTAAAACGAACCCGACATCGTGCAAAACGAAAGAATATATATAAAAAAAAAACGAAGTGGTTCTCTTATTTTTCAACTTGACTTTTGGTGTGAGAAAGGGTCAAAGTTTAAGACCTGCGAAATGGCAACATCCCGTCGATTGGTGTATAAGGAATAGGGGCAATGTCGACGGGGGGAGGGGGGGACGAGAATCGTCAATCTTTTTCGAAAATACCACCGGTCTATTTCGTTTCTTTTTTTCCCTATTATTCTTTAGTTGTACTATGTGTTTTTCCTTACGTTCGCATCTCTGCCCCCACCTAGGGGGGAAGCGAAAGAGATCTGGAAACTGAGGGGGGAAATAGATTCGATTTCGCTTTCGTGCGCCATAAATCAAAATGGCGCTTCGAAAGATATTGTGGTTTAATGAGACCAGCTTTTTTTTAGGAGCGGGCTTCATTGGTTTGCGCTTTTTTTTTATTCCACATTGGTACGTGCACAGAAAGCATGTTCTTTTCTTATACATGAGTTGAAATATATTACCACGTTGTGTTACCGTTCAGACGTCTCAGTTTTTACGTAATATCTTTTATATTCCTCTCTAAAGTACATAAATGGGTGATAAATTACAGCAATCTTTCGTAAACTCGAAGTAAAATTGTAGAATTGCTTACTATTTGCGTTACAATTACTAATTATAAATTTACTAATTAATACAATTACTAATTACTGGATTGATAAAGATATAAATCTATAAATGATATATAAATATAATAATATATTATTAATACATAATATATGATAAATATGATAATATATATATAAATGATAACGATATAAATGATAAGATACATTTTTTCATAGAGTTGCCGTTCTTGTTAGATGTTTGCACCAAATATTTTTAAAGGGGGAAATGGAGAAGATATGTTGTTTTCTGTTGTTGCCGATTGCGTATTATTAAGGTACATTATCATATTGTTTAACTGTGTATCAAAACCTATTTTAACTGTGTATCAAGACCAATTTTAACTGTATATCAAGACCTATTTTAACTGTGTATTAATACCTATTTTAACTATGTATCAAGACTATTTTAACTGTGTATTAATACCTATTTTAACTATGTATCAAGACTATTTTAACTGTGTATCAAACAGGGCTGTTTCTAAAGGTTACTCGCTGTGTACGCTGCGTACTCTCGAGGTCTCAAGAAATTTTTTGTATTTGCTCGTTTTTGGGCAATATTCAACAAAATTCAGCCTTTTTTTTTATGGCTAGTCATTTACAAAACAAACTTGAATGGAAACAAATGAGGAAATGAGGAAAACCCCTAAATTCCCAAGCCTCAAAATAATATCCTGCGTACGACCAGAAGACATGGGCGTCTTAAGCGGGGGTGCAAGGGGTGCACAGCACCCGGGCGGCTGGACTTAGTGGGCGGCAGCTAAGCTTTGATTGCATAATTCATCTTTTCAAATTCAAAAATCTCGAAATCTAGCAAGAGTGACACATTTTAGAAATTTTCACTGAAATTTTTAGAAATTATTAAAAAAAAAAAAAGACACTGTTAAAAATGCGTTAAAAAGACGAAAGGAAAAAAACAGGAAAAATTTAGCGCTTTTTAGCAAGTTTTTAACAAGCTTTGCATTTCAGTATTGGCAACACATGAACGTGTTACACATCGTGAATCATGCCGTATCTAAAGGGGGATCTTAGGGACCGGTCCCCCCCCCGAAACTAAATTTTTAATGGGACTTGGCTACGGCCTTGCATTCTGTGATTGTATCCATGTGTATTGCATCTGTAAAATTTTTTGAACCCCGAAATTAAATACTGACTACGGTCTTGTCATTAATTACCTTTACACAGGGCCGGATTTAAGGTGCGAAGCGCCCTGGGCACAACGATTTTTGTCGCCCCCCCTCCATTGGCGTAACTAGGGGGCTAACCCCCAAGAAAATTTCTTCTAAGCGTTGAGGTGTGATTTAGCCCCTAAAAATGGGTTAGCCCCCTAGAAAAAATTAGCCCCTTGACTTCAAAGCTAGTTACTCCCATTCCCCCCCCACCCCCCACTTCCGGGCTGCACTAGCAGAAATAAATAAAACTCTGTCCTTCCGCCCCCTCAAATTCGACGAAAAATCGCAGACGATAGGGAAGGAGCGACATTTATGGTTAGCCTACCTTATGTGCATTATTATAAGATATAATAATGATATTTTTATGAATACATCTAGTTTATTTGACGAGGAAATTTTTTTTATTTTTTTTCTATGTTTAATTGGGGGAATGCTGTTAGACTGACTTTTTTTTTCAGAATTTCAAATTAAGACAAAAGGTTTGAAGGGGCGCTTTCTCAGGGAGGGCGAATTGGCGCAATTTTACGATAGATAGATTGTAATTAAAAGAATGGCGAAGTTCGCCGCTTTTTGCGTCCCTAAAAATTTGGCGCCCCATACATTTGGTATTTTTCTATGAATAAATTAATTTTATTTGACGACGATTGTTTGGAATTTTTTTTTTAAATTGGGGGAGGAAAAGGGCGGATGCAGAACGAAATTTCATGGAGGGCACAAAGTTTGAAAATTCACTTATAAGTCTAGTTTTATTTTTTGCTTGAAAATAATGAGTATTTCAATGTAAGTTTATTGTACGGGAGAGGAGCTGTCTGGGTCGCCCTTAGAAGGGTTGTTTCAGTCAATTTTGCGAAATTTTAGATTTAGAAAGGTGGAGGGCTCCTTCTCGGGGAAAGCTGATCGACAGAATTCTACGGTAAATAATTTGCAATTAAAAAAAAAATCCGCAGCCTCTTACGCCCTGGGCAAGTGCCCAACTTGCCCATTTATAAATCCGGTACTGCTTTTACATGCAGAGATTTTGCCCTTCACACCTCTATGAATGCGTTTAATGATAAAATAGATTATAAAGATTGGCGTCATTTATCTAGAAAAGTGGAACGAGATGAAAAAAGTGTATCGCATTTTAAAGTTTGAGACAATGTGTGGATTTAAAACAAAATATAGAGAAATTAAAAACCGTAGATTCCAAGAATCGGAACCAAACAGATCGTGAAAAGAAGAGATGAATGGCAATTATTGAAAGAATTATATACGTCATTCAGTTTATAGCCAGACAAAATTTAACTTTTAAAGGGCATACGGAAAAGTTGTTTAAAAAAGATAACGAACATTTTTTAAAATTAACAGAAAGTATTTCAAAATTTGAAATCGCATTAATCGCATTGAAAAAGTCCAACACCGCAACATGCCTCATTATCTAGGCAGTGTGATATCTAGGAATCTTGTTTAGGGGGTGTATTTCAAAATTTAGGGGGGTTGCGGAGCCAGAAGAATATTTTAGTATTCTTTTAGAGTGCCTTGGCGCAGTATAGCCCAGATGCTCTTGCGCCATAAAAAATCCAAACAAACCAACATCTTTTGGAATTCCTCGTTCTGGAATGCGAATTCGGCGATGAGGTTTCTTTAGCCACTACAAGTAACTAACCAGGGATACAATGTTTTGAGCTGCTTTACACGTTTAACACCTGGTCTGGTATCTTTGACTGTTTGCCTTTTTGGCGGATTATTCAACTTCATTACTTTTGGAAGTGGTTCACCGCATTCCTCTGTCAAC
>QLNU02014176.1:68004094-68014435 GCA_006491805.2 Dysdera silvatica
AATTCATTGGAATTTGCCATTTTTTTTGCTATTGTCCAAAAAATATCTTCATTGCTTTCGGCGTCAACGTCGTGGTTCATATTAAAGAAAGAATTTCCCACTTTAACTCTAAAGCCACTTTCCAATGCGTGATGGGAAAGCAGAATTCACGCCGTGAAAACTCTCCATTTTAATTTGGACAAAAAATTATGATGCCTTGTTTTTTATTTGTAATGATTCAAATAATGACAATGATACAAAAAACTTGGCAAATTCTTTGATTCCAAAAATAAAGTCTTACAAATTTGTTTATTCATTAATCACTTGGTATAATATTCTGTTAAAAATTAATATTGTAAATAAAGCTTTGCAGTAATCTACTGTGATCCTTCCAGAGGCTCTTAAATTATTAGAAGTCGTCAAAAAAAATACTTAACTGGACCTCGAGCGGATTCGGCTCATATAGAACTGCTCAATGAATCCAAAGTTATTACACTGAAAAATTAGATTGTCAGATCAGTTTCCCAGCACCTGGTACTGCGCGATCCAGGAAACGGGGGCTATATTTGATTACGGAGGTAGGAATGTGCTACACAAAATCCAGAAATGCACTTTAAAGTCAAGTTTTATTTTTTTTTTCTTCAGACTCTGCTATAAGTAAATCAGAAGAAGGGTTTGAATTGCTAAGTGACCACAACAGTGGCTTTTCTTTTTTACACAGTCTTAACACTTTGACGAACTTAGATTCGGATAATAAAGAAAATACTGCGTAGATTTGCAAAATAAATTAACAGATTTTAGAATTAATCATTCGGACATAAATGGAAACGATTTACTGAAAGAGAGAATTTGCTGACGTATCTAAAATCTATCGCATCGCCAGTCATTGTTTATAAATATTTGTTTAAAAATATCTTAATTAGCCTTATTTATTGGTTGCTTCGTATTTATTTAACATTACCTGTCACTGCTGTTGAGGGCGGAAAATTATTTTCGAAATTAAAATTTTTTAAAAATTACTTAAGGTCGAGTATGACACAAGAAAGATTATCAAATCTAGCTATGATAAGTATTGAAAACGATATTGACATAAGCATAAATGATATTTTAAAAGAATTTGCGATAAAAATATAAAAAAATGTTGATTTTGGTTATTAAAAAATAACAAATATTATTTTCAGTATTGCAATTGATATTCTGATGTTATCAGATTGCTATTAATAAATAATAATAAATGTTTGATTTATAATAAGAATGCTTCTCTCTCTCTATTAATTTTCACTCAGCTCAAATCACAAACCACCCCTAACGTTTTTTTTTTATTTTCGACTTCAAGTACTTTCCATACCCCGGAGGGGGCGGCACAGAATATTTAACACCCCGGCGGAAGGTAATCTCGAAACACTCCTACCAGGAGAGGAATGAGAAACTGATAAAAGTGTCAATTGTCACCTTGGGCCTGGATAGACGATAGACGACCAGTCAAATGACAGTCAGCTCGGCGCTGTGAGGTCACCAAGTCCAGAGTTACCCCGCAATTTCAATACTCTTTAATTAAGACAACACTGCATACTCTCAACAATTTTCTTCAGGACAGCCCTGGTATCAAGACCTATTTTAACTGCGTACCAAGATCTATTTTAACTGTGTATCAAGACCTATTTTAACTGTGTATTAAGATCTATTTTAACTGTGTATCAAGATCTATTTTAACTGTGTATCAAGACCTACTTCAACTGTATATCAAGATCTATTTTAACTGTATATCAAACTTAGTTTAACTGTATCAAGATCTAGTTTGTGTAACTGTGGAGATCTATTTTAACTGTGTATCAAGATCTATTTTAACTGTGTATCAAAACCTATTTTAACTGTGTATCAAGATCTATTTTAACTGTGTATCAAAACCTATTTTAACTGTGTATCAAGACCTATTTTAACTGTGTATTAAGATCTATTTTAACTGTGTATCAAGATCTATTTTAACTGTGTATCAAGACCTACTTCAACCGCGTATTATGACCAGTTTTCATTATGTATTATGACCAGGGGTAGTGGCGTGAGTAAGTGGGCTCCAGCCCCTCCCCTTGCATAGCAAGGCACTTCTCTTCAAGAACGAATAACGCGATCTTTTTTGAAGTTACTTGAGTCCCCCATAGGTTTTGAATTGTTGAGCTCCTGGTCAGGGGCGCAAACACCAGGGATTCATTCATAACATTCCCCCCTTTCCAAACATTGGCAGAAATAACAGCAAAAATGCAAAATATAAGTAGGTGAAAAATGCAGGGATGGGGGTTATATGGGTAAAAAAAAATATATGCAATTTTGTATATATATATATACATATAAATATATGGACTTGTATCGTTGTATAGCTCCCCAACAAGACTTGTCTGCGTACGCATATGCTTGTAAAATACTTTTTTTTTTTTTGCCTCTGATTGATTTATTGGATTGCAAATGCGAATTTTTCCATTCAGCTCCCCCATTTTTTCTTCAAAATTGTGCCCCTGATTATGACGTATTCCAATGTATATGTCATAACATTATGACGCCATTCGAATATTTATTCTCCATCTCCCGCTACCGGGCAGTAATTGATCTCATTGATTTCTTATTGTTTTATTTATCACTAAAATTATAATTATTCGAAAAGTGGCTAATTTTAAAATTCAAATATAACAATTAACGGCAAAAGACCTTACATGGTGCTATTAGGCAATAATTTTTGCAATAAAAAAATATACATTTTTTTTTTTTAAATTTCCAAAAGAAGTGGAATTTTATACAATAAACAAATTAAATATAACAAAAAAGAAAAGAGTTGTCATCGTTTAAAGTAAATTTTGCCTTTTTCAGTAAATTTTACAAGACCCCGAAATTGACAGCATTCGTAGGAAGAGTTAAACTATCTGTGTCTTCAAATCGTGGTTATTTTGGAATGGCTGTATTAATTTCGAGGGCGAAGAATAGAGAAATTCTTATTTTTAGCCATTGGTCTCAATTTCGTTAAAAGAGTGTCATCAAACTCAAGTCACAGATTTCACCGATCCCTTAGAAATTGGAGGAAAGCAAAAGGCCCACGCCGAAAACTGAGTTACGACGGATATTGGGTTTCGTCCGGGTCGATGATTGCTCACCGGCGCATGCGTGTTGAATCGAGATCAATTTCTGTCGAGGGGCGGGTTATAAGATCGATTAAGGGGAGGGGGGAAGGATTCTGACCAATGTAAATGGCTCGAGTCTACCTAAATATTTCATCAGATGCCGCGGATTGGCTGATGGCGCACGAATGCGATAGAAACCGGATGTGACGTCAGTACTACAACGGATAATGAGCGCTTCATTCAACCAACTGAAACGTTAGTAAGCAGGAAAAAATACAAAAACTAAAACCTGAAACTGAACATCGGAAATTGACTCGTCGCGGTCCATTGATTTCTGAAGTGGGTGTTTCGGATTTTAAAATAAGATGCATTTGCCAAAAATAAATCCTTCTTTTAAAAATCCAAATTTAAAATCCAATCAGAGATTCCAAAAATAACTATTTATTATTATTATTATTATTTTTTTAATTTTAAAAGCATTATCGTCTCCATTAGAATGTATATTGGGCGCATGATTGATTGCATTTTTTATATATGTACGGTCAACCGCTCTAAACGCCCATCTATTTTGAAACGGACTTTTTTTCTCCATAGACTCAGTGTTAAATTTAACTCTATTCAGAGATCATTCGAAATTATTCTCACTCCAGGAAAAGCCACATTTTGTAGATTGAGAAGAAGGTACTCCATTTTCTGGTTTTCCATGTAATAAACAATTTAACGGTGACCTTCCACTTCAAGATTTTATCATTGCAAAAAACGTAGTTTAAAATCCAATTTAAGATCTAACAGTTTCTTTTTTTACTTTAAGGCTCTCAGACGGACTCTAATGAACAGCAATCACTGGAACTCTCTAAAAAAACTTTCCCTCGACATTCAGTATCTGTGAACATAATGAAATGACGACTTCATTTATTTCCTGAACTTAAAATTGTTTAGAAATAGAACAGTTAAAAAAACAAAAACAAAAAAGGTACTATTCCTATTACTATTCACTTTCTTTTTAAAGAACTGTAAATTTCAGAGTTCGCAATTAATATTACAGATCATCATATCGTACTTTTAATATGACTTTTTTTGCATAAAATATGGTATGTTTTGCCATTTATGCATGCAATTTCCATTGTCTTCTGTTTAAATTCAAATTTATTACCCACTCAGCATTAATCTCCATTAAGGAACCACATTTCTAAGTGACTACTTTTTTCTCGGAAACTTGGGTGGCCGCCTTAGGAAGGTTTCACTGTATATATATAAATTCAATCATTGGAGATGGATTTGATTGCTCGTTTGAGTGTATGTAAAAGGTACATATGTGTGTGGGACGAAATTAAAATCGGCACAGAAAAATCTTCTACAATACGTTTAGATCAAACAACAATATCAATCAACGTTTATTGGCGTAGTGATACCAACGCCGATGGCATGGCGTGATTAGATGGTGAAACGTTCGAAAGAAAATAAATATTTCTGCTTTCGGTGGGACATATTTATATAGAAATATTTATTTTCTTTCGAACGTTTCACCATCTAATCACGCCATAACATCGGCGTTGGTATCACTACGCCAATAAACGTTGACTAATATTGTTGTTTAATTTAATCTGCGTAGTGTTCGATTTATATAAATACGTTTAGAGTTATAGTTAATTTAGCCATCTTATAATTATGTTTAGAACCGTCCTTCGTTAATGCAGGGCCCGGGGAAAAACATATTCTCGGGGCCCATACATGTACGAGTAAGGAAACAAAAAAATAAAATAAAAAAAATATTTAATAATGTATGACCACTGGACTGCACGAAATGCGAGATCTGAAGCAAAAATATTTTTGGGGAAATTTTCAATATTACAAAAATTAAAAATTTGAGAATTACGCTTCGCGGAGCCAGGGGTATGGGCCCCGCTTGCCCCTGCTTAAGGGCGGCCTTGGTTATATTCACCACACCTTTCGTTAAAATAAATAAATAAATGGATGAATAAACAAACAAACAAACAAACAAACAAGCCAATGTAATTGCATTAACCATGAGCAGTCATTTTTCTTTATGTTAAATTAAGACTATTTTCAAGAAATTTAAATTACTGAATTCGTTTTACTAAAACGCATCTACTTAGAGCATTTTTTTTATGCGACGTGAAACTGCAGGCATGTTTTGTTTTTAATCCATTGTGATATATATATATAAAAGTTTTCCTCGCCCATTCTTGGCGGAAACAGGCTTTGGGACGGGCAGAGCGCCATGTTCCCAAGCCTCTTTTTACATCACTTCTTAATGTGCCATGTCTAGAAACTTCCTGACAATGTGACACGTGTTTAGGATTGTGGCTTTTTGTATTTCAATGTAGGTGTTTGGGTCAATGTTGAGTATCTCCAAATTCGTCGCAAGCGTTTTTGGTACTATCCCTGTTGCTGAGATGACTAACGGGATGATGAGGATCTTTTCCATACCCCATATATCTCGTACTTCATGTCTGAGATCTTGGTACTTGGTGATTTTCGTTGTGTAGGTTGTCTGTATGTTATTGGTGTTGGGTACTGCTATGTCGATTAAGTACGTGGTCTTATTCGATTTATCGACGAGGGTTATGTCAGGACGGTTATGTGGGACTGTCTTGTCTGTTATGATTGCTCTATCCCAGTAAAGCTTGTGTGTTTCGTTCTCATGCACGGTCTCTGGCTCATATTTGTAGTACGGGCATTTTTCTGTCAGAAAGCCAGCATTCGCTGCCAATTTCTGGTGGACTATTTTCGCTACTTGATCGTGTCTATGTTTGTAGTCTGACTGCGCAAGGATCTTGCATCCTGCCATCACGTGTTGGATTGTCTCCGATGCCGCATGACAGTGTCTGCATTTGTCGCTTTCTATGTCTTTTCTCTGGATGAATTTCTGATTGTTCCTTGTTGCGATCACTTGGTCTTGGATGGCTAGCATGAATCCTTCTGTCTCTGGCTGGAGAGTGCCTTTGGCCAGCCAAGAATTTGATGCCTTTTTGTCAACGTGTGGTTGTTGCAGGTCATTGTAGTGCCTGCCATGTAATGGTTTTCCGGCCCAAGTTCTCAGTTTCTGTTCGTTGGCTGTTTCCAGGACACGCTCTTCGGTACTACACAGGTTTAGTGGCGTGTAATTTGCATCTGCTTGTATTATGGCTTGGATGAGTGGCGATCGATATATATATATCGATATAAATTTATATTAGAGGCCTATTTTATTTTTTCAGCATAAGGCCCATAAAGCTCTTAAACCGGCACTGTTCGGAAGTCATTAGTATAATATAATAAATATTATTCATTAGATTTGTTTTCTACATTATATACTTTAGTATTTTCTAGAATTTTTTCAATTTAAAAAAAATAAAAAGTACTATGTATTTAGTGTGGCTATAAATATAATTTAACGTTAAGGGAAATTAAATTCATTATAATTAAATATATTTTTATTTAATTTTGAAACCAAAAAGTTTAATACTTTTTACTATCAAAATAATTTATAAAACTCTAGAGTGTATTATACTATAGGCTACTGTGATTTTAAAAAGATATCGTTTATAACATCTCCCTGTCCAGTGTGGCATGAAAAGCAGGGGGTGCTAAGAATCACTGGAATGGCCCAGGCTGCCGTTTGTTATTGACCTTGGCTACGTTTAATGGACGATCCCTTGCTTCTGAAGCAAAACTTCAGGAATTGGAAGAGGAACTAGACAAGATCAAATGGGACATTGTAGGACTCAGTGAAATTAGAAGAAAAGGTGAAGAGTTGGTGGAACTGAAAAGCGGACATTTGTTTTACTATAGAGGAACGGAAACTGGAAGAACAAGTGGTGTTGGCTTCTTAATCAACAAAAGAATTAAAGACTGTCTTCTGGAAGTTGAAAGTACATCAGATCGAGCAGCGAGGCTTGTTGTTCAACTAACCCAGCGATACCAACTTCAAATAGTACAGGTATATGCACCAACATCAAGCCATACCGACGAAGAGGTTGAAGAATTTTATGAAGAAATCAAAGAGTTACACACCAAAGGGAAACAACATATCAAGCTCATCATGGGGGATTTCAATGCAAGAATTGGACAACAGGAACAAGGAGAGACATCGGTTGGTAAATACGGATATGGGGAAAGGAATGAACGTGGCGATCAACTCATCGAATTTGCAGAAGCTGAAAACCTTAGCATCATGAATTCATTTTTTAAGAAGAAACCGCAAAGAAAATGGACATGGAAACACCCAAATGGGGGAACTAGTGAAATTGACTATATCCTGGCAAACAAGAAATCAATTATTGAAGATTGCAGTGTACTGAACAGATTTAATACTGGAAGTGATCATCGAATGGTGAGATGTAAAGTGCACTTAAATACTAAATTAGAACGACAGAAGCTCATTAGGAAACAAGTAAGTAAGAGGGTGGATCTAATGAAACTGAAAGTAAATACCGAGGCATTCAAGTTGGAATTAAAAAATCGCTTTTCTGCACTGGAAGGACTTATTGATGAAAGTGATATCTCAGAAGCAAATGAAAACATTGTTAAGACAATAGTTGAAACTGCTGGGGAAATTGGTGGTGTAACCTGTAAAAAGCACAATAGCAAATTATCTGAGAAGACGAAACAGCTCATGAAAAGGCGAAGAGATATGAAGGTGGACAATCGAAATACCAGTTCCAGGATTGAGTACATAGAACTTTGTAAAACTCTGCGCAAAAGCATGAAAGAAGACATAAGAAAATTCAACTGTGAGCTAGTAAGGAAAGCCATTGAAAATAACAAGAGCCTTAGGGTTGTTAAAGGAAGTTTATCTGTTGGGAAGAAACACATCATTGCATTAAAAGGAGAGGATGGCACCGTAACAAGAAATAGGGAAGAAATACTTAGAAGAGTTGAAGAATTCTACAAAAATCTATACGAAAGTAACAGTGAATTAAACGAAGACATTGAAATAGTCGAAGGAACAGCTCCTAAAATCTTAAAAGAAGAAGTTTCATTTGCAATAAAAAATATGAAGAAAGGAAGAGCCCCTGGTGATGATGGTATTACATTAGATATCCTAAAAGAAGCTGGAGAATATGTAGAAGACATACTTGCAAAATTCTTTACCAAATGTCTTAACAGCGGTAACATACCAAACCAATGGGATTCTGCAACAGTAATTCTTTTGCATAAAAAAGGTGATAAAGAGGATTTGAAAAATTACCGACCAATTAGCTTGTTACCTGCTATTTATAAAATCTTCACAAAAGTTCTAACACATCGCCTGCAGAAAAAATTAGATGCAGCTCAACCAAGAGAACAAGCTGGATTTCGAAGTGGATTCAGTACAGTGGACCATATTCAAGTATTAAGAGAATTAATTGAAAGAACACATGAATATGAACTTCCATTGTGTGTTGCATTTATTGACTATGAGAAGGCCTTTGACTCTATTAAAACATCAGCAGTCATCAACTCTTTAAGATCAACAGACATTGAGGATGTGTACATTGACATGGTGAAACGTGTGTATAAAAATGCAAGTGCAAAATTTCGGTTACATAAAGATACCAAAACTATCAAACTTGGCAAAGGGGTGAGGCAGGGAGATACCATTTCTCCAAAACTTTTTACTTCAGCTTTACAGATGATTTTTCAGCTGATAAATTGGAATAACAAGGGAATAAAAATAAATGGTGAATATTTAAATCATCTGCGGTTTGCTGATGACATTGTTATTTTTTCAACGGACCCATTAGAACTCCAAGACATGGTACAAGAGCTCTCAACTAGAAGTGAAGAAGTTGGACTCAAGATGAACCTACAAAAAACTAAGATCATGTTCAATAATTTTGTAGAGGAAACAAAAATACAAGTTGACAACACTGAGCTAGAAATTGCTGATTCATATATTTACCTTGGCCAGCTGATTTCAATGGATGGCAACATTATGAAAGAACTCAACAGACGTATTAAACTTGGCTGGAGTGCATTTGGAAGAAACAGTTTTATCCTGAAGGGGAAATTGCCTTTGTGTCTAAAAAGAAAGGTCTTCAACCAGTGTGTATTGCCAGTCCTCTCTTATGGATCAGAGACATGGAGTCTAACAGTTGGAGCAATACGAAAGTTACAGACAACGCAAAGGAGCATGGAGAGGTGCATGCTTGGAATAACTAGGAGAGATCGAAAAAGAAACACTTGGGTGAGAGAGCAAACTAGAGTAGAGGACATCATTGTTAAAGTAAAAGGGCTGAAATGGCGATGGGCTGGGCATATTGCAAGAAGAACTGATCAACGATGGACAACAGAAATTCTGAACTGGATTCCAAGAGACCACCGAAGACCTAGAAAACGTCCTCAAACTAGATGGGTGGATGAAATAAGAAAACAGGTTGGGGTGACGTGGAAGCGAATTGCTCAGGATAGACTTGTGTGGAAAGCATTTGGAGAGACCTTCATCCAGCAGTGGATAGATAATGGTTGAATATGATGATGATGATATATACTAATATTTTATATATAATATATATTAGTATATATATTTAATATATATACTAATGTGATAAAATATATTTAATATATATACTAATGTGATAAAATATATTTAATATATATACTAATGTGATAAAATATATTTAATATATATACTAATGTGATAAAATATATTTAATATATATATACTAATGTGATAAATATATATAATATATATACTAATGTGATAAAATATATTTAATATTTTATCACATTAGACAAACTTGTCAAATATAATGTTTTTGGGGCCCCACTTTTTGTGAGGCCTGGGCACGGGCCGGGTGAGTCCTTGCCATAGTCTGGCCCTGGTCATACCCAAATAAAAATTTCTATATGTGACGAAAGAAATTATGACAACAGATTGGAATTACCTCCATTGTGCGTACATGAATCTGACATTACGTTTGAAGCAAATTTAGCGTATATTTTTCGGATATTATTGAATTACTGAATTTTACTACGTACCCTAACTACTTACGGCTGTATTCATTGCTCAAGGCAATGGAACGGTAACCCATAGATCGCTGATTTGGATTCAGCCTGAGTACATGGCACATTATACTCTACGTAAAACGAAGAGTATAATGGGATATAGTATATTCTATAGTTCTATATAGTAGATTCTATAGTTCTATATAGTAGATTCTATAGTTCTATATAGTAGATTCTATAGTTCTATATAGTAGATTCTATAGTTCTATATAGTATATTCTATAGTTCTATATAGTATATTCTATAGTATATAGTATATTCT
>QLNU02014176.1:68014535-68035574 GCA_006491805.2 Dysdera silvatica
CATGGTGCTTATTTTTGAACTCCCGAAATTAAATCTTGGCTACGGCCTTGACGTGTAGGCAGGCAATATATCACCAAATTTTGTGGGCGCACATTTCAGACAACGGGGAAGAGATATCAGTAATAAAAAAGAAATTATTTAAACGAATTTTCACTGTGTGTGGAGGTTGTGCTGTTGATAGATCATATTTGAACACTTTGACGTAGGTTCTCGCGATTTCATCGGATTGTTAAGTGCAGTTCAGAACGATGGTGCACGCTGAAATCGCGGGCGATTTTTTTTCCACGTCTTCAAGACGGGTTCCATTGAAGCCGCGCACGGGGTGGAGGAGTTCAGAGATAAGACCCCCCCCCATTTGAACAATGTCATTAAAAATTCCCTATGAGAGAAAAAAAAAATTCTTCCTCCCGCTTTTTGAAGCCCTGTGTATGGGCCTGGGGGCCCCACTCTTTCATCGTGCGTTTGGAAACTCATGTTGGGGTTTTATATGGTGACTAAGAAATTACATAGAAATGAAAAGGAACATTATGTTAGGTTTTGATATGTGAGCTGTCATAAGTTTCTTCTGCTTCGTTGAGTTCGAACATGCTTTCGTTTTAGAGTGCAATAACAGTCAAAGTAACACTGAGTCAGAATAGTAAATTTTTGAGTCATTCGTACCTATGTCACCTATATCCGGGGAGCCAAACCCCGAACTACGAAGCGATAGAAAAGGTAAGCCTTCTCTACCATTTAAGTTCATACCCAGATTTTCTGTTTGAAAACAAATGCATTTATTGTGTGAAAGCCCTTGTGAGACACTGGGCAAAGAAGTTATAAACGATAAAACCTCTCATTGGTGGACACTTGCCGGACAAAAAAATGTGTCCGCAAAAGAAGAGTGAGCGTAAAAGAGAGGTGGGGGGCATTCTGTAGTGGCTTAAATATTACATTTCAATCATTTAAATACTCCATTTCGAAAGATATAAAGCAGGTATATTTTTGAATACGTAAGGCAAGTTTAGTTTAGCTGAAGAAGGGGTCTATAGTTTGTAAACCATTGCTTTATTCAATTATCCGGGGACGGCATTTGTAAATTATTCACTAAAGCAGGAACACTCAACCCTGATCCACTGGGAATAATTTGGACATTGAAATAAATCTTATTCCCATTAGTGAGATATTCAATTGCCTGTGATGTGATAAAGTGGCCCGACTACATTTGCACGTGAATGTATGCGATTTTTCAAACTTAATTTTTTTCCGTACTTTAACGTCATAAATCTCAAAGTTTTCTGCATTATTTGAAGTATATACCGGCAATGGCCCATTCCTTTTCAAACCACTTTGTCAAAAGCGATAAATGAGCTGAGGCAGCACCTTGGATTGGAAATTGGCTGATTATTATAATATCCTTCATGTTTCGGAAATTATATATCGTAATTCACAACGATGATTTATGACGCATCGTTACGTATACTGTAACAATTTCTCATTGCGTTGAGTATTCGATTAGAGATGCAGCTCCGTTACGCAGATCACTTTGCTGCAAATTGAAACTGGACTTTCCCTACTTTTTCAACTTTTGCTGCAGTTTGCGGGCTGTAAATAATAATCAGACTCTGCCGAGAGTTTCAATTTTTCTGCTGAAACTTTTTTTTATTTATCAATCCATATTTATTTTGTCAAGATGCAAAATTATACATAATCAAATACAATACCGTGGGCCAACACCATGAATTGTGGCTTGGCAGAAGAGTCGAGGAAAAAAAGCCGACATAAAAAGGGTTTGATAGGTCTCAGGACCCCCTCTGTCCTCCTTCACGAGTTTCGGCCACTATACTCTTATCTCATGCACCAATTCTCGCCAAATAGTGATGCTTTCATTCTAAATAAAGTCAAATCCCGTTAGCCAACTTTTCTGGGCACATTTAATGATGCAAGGTTCTTCGTTGGAGATCTTCGAATAAATCTGAATTCGAAATACTGTTGTTAAAAAGCACGAAGAATAAGCTTCTCCCAATAAAATGTACATGTTGAAATGTAAAATAGAGTCACGCCAAAAGGATAAATGTAAAAATGTGGTAAACTAATAGCAATGATATGACTGAAAATACTATGGTGGGTGTTCGAAAAACAAATAAAAGCGAGAAATTTAAATACTTGGCGACGTCGTACAGACATTGCATGTAAAAGTTGGAAAAAAATTAATAACTTTTAAACGCCTCGATATATTTGAACAAAAATAACTTTATGAGTTATCAAGTCAACTGTATTCTATTTTGCGATAAAAAATTATGAAAGTCTTGAAAAACTGGGCGCTGACGTCAGAATGTTTGACGATTTTCAAATAGAATGTAATCATACGATATATATGACAACGTAAAGCGGGTAAAAAGTTATTTTTATTACATTAGCCAGGCTTTCGGCTGTTCCATTGGACAGCCATCATCAGATGCAATGGAACAGCCGAAAGTCTGGCTAATGTAATAGAAATAACTTTTTACCCGCTTTACGTTGTCATATATATATCGTATTACTTTATCAAGCGGTGGTATTCTCTCTTTAAGAATGTAATCATATTTTATACAATTTGAAAGAGTTTTTTTTCCTGAAAACAATGATGTCACAATTTTGAAAATAGTTCTATTTTGACGAAAGTTACGAGAGATCAAATTATCGAAATTTTGGTTCTTGACGCAAGCCCATTTACCTGGGCCTCCTCCTTTCTCTAAAGGGTGGATTCAAGTATTACATAAGCAATATTTTGGCCATTTCAACCCCCCTCCCCCGGGTAAGCAAAAATTAACATTGGTTAACATAGGAAAATAAGCACAATGGAACCCCTCACCGCAAATGTGCTTACGTAATATACTGAAGTGCCAGAAAAACTGGTACAGGCGTGCGTATGCAAATAACGGAGCTTTGCAACCAATCAGCGTAACGCGATGCGGTCGGCAGCGCCTATATAAGACAAGAGATGTCTGGCAAAGCTGTTAGATCGGTTCTTGCCGCTACAATGGCAGGTTATCAAGATTTAAGTGATTTTGAACGTGGCGTTATAGTCGGCACAAGAGAGATGGGACATAGCATCTCCGAGATAGCGACAAAATTTGGATTTTCACATATGACCATTTCACGGGTATACCGTGAATATCAGGAATCCGGTAAAACATCAAATCTCCGACAGCGGTGTGGCCGGAAAAAGACCTTGAAAGAACGGGACTTTCGACGACTGACGAGAATCGTTAAACGAGATAGACGTGCAACACTTCTTCAAATTGCCGCGGATTTCAATGCTGGGGCATCAACAAGTGTCAGCGTGCGAACTGTTCAACGAACCATCATTGTTATGGGTTTTCAGACCGAAGGCCCACCAACACCGCCATTGGACTGTTGATGACTGGAAACACGTTGCCTGGTCTGACGAGTCTCGTTTCCAATTGCATCAGGCGGATGGACGTGTACGGGTATGGAGACAACCTCATGAATCCATGGACCCTACATGTCAACAGGGGACTGTTCAAGCTGGTGGAGCTTCTGTGATGGTATGGGGCGTGTGCAGTTGGCGTGATATGGGACCCCTGATACGTCTAGAGACAACTCTGACAGGTGACAGGTACGTAAGCATCATGTCCGATCACCTACACCCATTCATGTCCATTGTGCATTCCGACGGACTTGGACAATTTCAGCATGATAATGCGACACCCCACACATCGAGAGTTGCTACCGAGTGGCTCCAGGAACACTCTTCTGACTTTAGACACTTCCATTGGCCACCTAAATCGCCAGACATAAACATTATCGAGCATATCTGGGATGCCTTGCAACGTGCTGTTCAGAAGAGATCTCTACCACCTTGCACTCCTATGGATTTGTGGACTGCCCTGCAGGATTCCTGGTGTGAATTGTCTCCAGGATACCTTCAGACATTAGTCGAGTCCATGCCACGTCGTGTTGCGGCACTTCTGCGTGCGCAGGGGGGATGGTAAGGGTACACTATATGAGGGTAGGTGTACACCAGTTTTCAGAGCACCTCAGTGTGCAGACACTCACAAATGCGTTTTCCCAGATGCGCATATTTTTCAGCGCAATAATAAAAACATCGAGAACGACAAACAATAAAAATCAATTTGAAAGTTCATCATATCAAGTTTCCTCATTCGTCTAGCGGTCCAAGACACTCCGGGCTAAACGGAGGGACCCTGGTTCGAATCCAGGATGGGGAAAGCGTCTCTTTTTCTCCAAAATTACATAAGCTCTAGTTTGAGCTGTAATTAATACGTGGGTGGCAAAAATTATAGTATAATAAATTCCCCCACGAAAACTCACAAAATTCTCGCCCCGGAGGCTTTCTTGTGTTGACCATACAAATACAATTTTTTTTAACATATTGACGATATTTTTTTTAACATATTGACGATATTTTTTTAACATATTGACGATATTTTTTTAACATATTGACGATATTTTTTAACATATGGTCAGTTCATTAGATGAATCCCGATAGTAATTTTCCGACACCCACGTTTGAGCACAACTTGTGCTTTTCAATGTAGGAGAAACAGACCGCCTAGGCCTAGAATCGAACTAGGGTAACGCTACCTAGAGTCAAACTAGGTCGTCCTGGATTTATCTAGGCAGTGGTTTAGGGCGCAAGGTTTCTACTGGAAAACGTCAATAAACGGATTTTTTTTAGCAATTAGTTTGATCCACATTCACACAAGGTGGGGGGGGGTCGATGGTGGCTTTAATTCTGCCCCATTGCGATGAAATTCTGTATGTATACATATAAATATCTGGAGTTATAAGTCTATAACCCCCATTACAAGCTTGTAACCCCCTTATAAACTTTCTATGTACGCCCGTATTCATATCTCAATTCTGCTTTTGAGTATGTTTAATGAAAATTTTCATTTTCCTCTTTCATAAAATGTATATTTTATATTTTAAGGGATGTGAAGAGGCGTATATTTTTTCTCATCCAAGGTGTAGGAAATCTTTGTGTACGGCCTGTACAAAAGGAACTCGAAAATTACAACAAAGTCGTTAAAAGAGCATTTAAAACAGTTAGTTAACACACCGAGAACTTCCTCCATTATGCACTTCCGAGAACAGTACTATTTCTTAGAGTCGCTGGTAAAAAAGTACTGCAGATCCTGCTTTAAGTCTGAAATTTCCTGTGGTAGAACTTGAACAAGGCATTCTGAAAAAAGCTTGCATTCCTGCACTCGGTATTATTACCAGGGAATGTTGCTCCCCACACGGTTTAAAATCCGACCCCTGTTAATCAGTCAGAAGTTCTAAATTCGTCCAGACCTCTGTCACGCTGTTGTCAGGGGACGTTAATCATGGTACAATTCGCCTTTCTTATGCTAAAATACGAAACAAATGTACAGCGCCACTTTATGCGTTGCGGCCAAATTAAACCAAAAGAAGCAACATTTTTGACAAGAAGGCTGTGCTTTGTCTCGTACAGCTATGGCTGACAACTAGCTGGCTATGACTTGCTACGTGGGATGGGAGAAGCGAAAGAATTACAGGGTTTGTTCTAAAATTCTAGCCGTAATTGATAAAGTAATTGATAATGTAAAACGTAATTGATAAAGTAATGTAAAACGTAAGTAAGAGGTAATAAAACCCCAAAAGTGCCAGAAAGAGGATATATTTTTCAATATATACTTTTTTGCAGTAGATACTGTTTGTTTGCACTGTAAAAACGTTCGCTTTATTAACAGTACAGTGAAAGTTGATTATTAATTTAATTTTTATCTTTGTATTTAAAGGTTTTTGTTTATTTTTAAAAAAAATAGACTTTTACAAAGAAATACTTGCGAAGTAAATTTAGGATTTCTGTATTCTTCAGAGCGTTCTCACACAGAAAACGAAACTTCTTACTTTACTGCGTTTGATACATTAGATGACTCACTAACAGATTTTTGACGCAGTACAGCCCAGATGCTCTTGCGCCATAAAATTCCATACAAACGAACAAAATTAACAGAGTTATTTTCACAGGAATGATAATAAAATGAACGTGTTTTCAATGCTTGCAGCATTAAATTATAATAGCGAATATCGGCTATAACTTATAAAATTCTTCGGTTTCTTGTCGTTCGTTATATCCGAATTCAACGGCATGTTAAAACAAACTGGGACAAAAGAGTGGGACAAAAGAGTGGGACATATACCTGGAGCTACTGGAAGAAAGAAGCTTAAAACAAACGTGCATAGAGGAAAACAAATTATGTGATTGAGAACTTGTAGGAAGTTACCCACTAGTAAATTGATGATAATTACAATTATGACTGGGAATGCACTTTTCTTCTTCTTTCATCTTTATGATATACTGTTCAATAAATCCGGCTATTTAAGTGTCCAATGGCAGTCGAATTTAATACTGATTAAAAGCATTGGAATAGTTCAGAAATAGTTCTGTTCCCATGCAAATGAAGCTGAAATCATAATTAGCTCTGAGTGAATACAACGAACCACAACAAAGCCAAATTTCTAAATCGTAGGATACTGGAACAAAGGCTATTCCTTGGCTAGTTAGATGATTAGAGCATTTATAATAAGTCAACGTCACTAACTACTCTCGAAGCGAGCAAATATAGTAAGCCAGAAACTTGGATAGTGATACCATACCGAAAGAGACAGAGACAGAGAGAGAAAGTGATTCCAGGAGAAATAAAGCAAACCTGCCGGGCGTAGACACCTCAGCCAAGTGTTGGAACTCCCAGAAGAGGCATGAGTAGTTTAATTTCGACCTCGCCAAACTCCTATTTCGCTGTAGCACGAGATTTCCTCATCAAAAGCTCGATCTTCCGACTATTCTCCTCTCCTCTCGACCTCACTCGCTATCCTCCCAACTGTTTTGCCATTCTTTATGTTCCTCTAGCCATCCAGAAATCACTTTGCTCAAAACGGTAGTTGCAGAAATTGGCACCTTTTTTGCTTTCTGCTTTCGTTTTTCTTTTATTTATGGCTGACTCTCGGAGGGCTGCCTAAACTTTTACCTCCCCCATTTGCTCCCCCGCCCCCTTAAAGGGGGGGTGTATAGTACAACATCTATTCCTTGGAGTGTGTAGGGATCCATTCCACAACATGAAATGGAATTATTCGTGTCTCTTCCAGGGCATGCGACCTAAATAAGGCAGGGGCGGACTGGGCCGCGGGCCAGCTGGCCCCAGGGCCGGTGCGCTCTCAAGGACTCGGGCCCTCCGATAATCCAAGGTATGCGCCCTTTGAGAGGACCCAGTCCGCCCCTGACAATAGGCGTACGCAAAAATTTCATAAGATGGGGGGTGGGGAGGTTAAAGAAAATGTCTCCGTGGTATCAGTGACGCATCTCCGCCTTATGTTTATAATGGGGTTATATGGCTTCATATATATATATATTAGCATATGTGTGTGTGTGTGTATATATATATATGCAAATTGTATCACAGTGGGGGTTACAACCCTCTCTCAGCCCTTCTTTCGTATGCCAGTGATAACCACCCTGCTTTTAGGCGAATTTGAACCACGCAAAATTACATTAAATGAAATTAAGGTATCGTGTGATAGATATGTCGAACATTTCTGCAAGTATTCATATGGAAATATGAGAAACAAGGAAAATATCCTGACTTAAATAAGCCATGTAAATATTATATCGTATAAAAAAACTGTTATGAAAAATCGTTAATATAAGCAGTGAATAATAGGAGTTCATTGATTTTTCCCCATTTCTTCCTCTGCTAGTTATAATGTATTAACTGTTAACGCTTTTCTCGTGTTTTATTGGTTTATCTTTATTAGGCTTTATAACTTGAAGCAGATAATATTACGTCGAAAATTGGACATGGAGCGTTTTGTATTGAAGGTTTAACATTGAGAATTTAACATCAAATATTAATTTTTGATCACAGAATTATTTTTTACAACGGGGAATAATCCTTTCCTTTGCCAATACAGTAGGATTATGATTATCCGAAACAAAGGGGAGCGGATCCAATTAAAAAAATCCGGAAATTCAGTATAAAGGTAAAATTTTTTTTTTAACATATGTTTAATTAGGTATCACTATACTGCTGAATGAATGGTGAAAATCGTCACAAAATACTAAAAAACTACTATACTTTTAAAACTACTATATTTTTAAAACTACTATTTTTTTTTAGTACTACGGTTCTTTTTTAGTTTGTACATGTACCATGCACATACTAAAATCTTAATTACACCAACTACAAGTATTTTGGAAATAATTCTATATCTTTGCATATATTCGATGATTTTATGCATGTCCGATACCTAAATTTATTATTTGTATTGTTGCTTTTTCTTTTGAAATCGGAGCACATTAGAAAACAAATATGAGATTTTCGTCGAAAATCTTGAATGGGTGATTACTTAATAATAATAATAATAATAATAATAATAATAATAATAATAATAATAAGCGTAGTATACCATTTTGGTTAAGAAACGTCTGGCGAATTTAAGTTTTACTGAATATGTGATACTTACTTAATTATGAACAGTTTTTAGCTTTTAAGTTTAATTTGTTTCAAGGTAAAAATGTGAAGAAAAATGTTGTAGGGGAAATCATTTAGCATGTGCTATAAAATTTTTTTTTACTAAATAGCTAACTTTACATGGTAAATACGTGGGTTTTAATGGAAAAAACTACGTATTATCTGTTAATGATATTTAAAATTCTTCTCAAATGTATCGCTAATAAGAAATGAGAATTGAACTAAAATCGAAACTGAATTTTAAATATCATCAAATCATCATTCAGTTCATTTATAGTCACTAGTATCATTTAATTTTATATCATCCTCTGATAGTAAAGGATGCACAAGGGATAAAATATATTTTGTGATATATTTTATAATATGATATAATACATTTTGTGATAAAAGATTATGAAAAAATATACCATATAGACGCATTTTTGTATAATATCTGAGAAAGAAGAACACAATGTTTTTTAAAATATTTTATTAATCTAACATTATTCAAAGATACATTGAATTCCATTAATAAGAAACAGTGAATTTATCGAATTAATTTTGAATTTCAGAAAAAGTTTCCTTTGGCTTAATAATTATTATTTACGCATTCGGGCAATTAGTACATGTCCACATCTAAATTATAAATTTTAAATCAAGATCAAAATTTTGACTTTATCATATCCGCGCGACGTTAGTGACACAATTAAAAAATGTAAATTTCACAAGCGGGGGTGGGGGAGTGATTTTTAACACAGTAGTGGCAAATTTCACATGCACACGACTGACGAGAAATTTTTAAACTAAATCGACATAACTTTTCTTCTGTTAGGAATGTAATATATTTCTTACGAAATAAATGTATAATTCAAAAAGTAAAAATGTTCTGGTGGTGTTATTTCTGCATCTGGGACACAACGTAATTCATTATACCTTTTAGGTCTTTTTAGTTTATACTGTGTAAAGTGGGACCATGCAAGTATATCTCTTTTTTTCCAAAATTAAATAAACTTGTCGTCAATTACTTCTAGAATCTTGTCATTTCTGCGTTAAAGGTGGAAAACGCAACTAACGCTTTAGGAAATAGCCCCTGTGTGAGCATCGCTTTGCAATGGCTTACTATATCCGTTGCCTGAAAAGTTGCAGGTGATATGTATTTTGTCGCGTGCCAATAAGGGGACACTGGGCTTTTCATTCCATGCTCTTCAGCCTCCTCCATAGACTTCCATATTCGACTATGGAGGAGAGAAGGCGTGAGAGAGACGCAGAAGCACTAACCCACCACGTGGTCCTATTCCCGCTCGTTACCGTCGCCGTCACGCGATGTCGCGAGAGCGCGAAGGATCCATTTAAGAGCCGGAAGAGTGTACCAGAGCTATTACTCCATCTTTCGTCAAGACACATACAAATACTCCAAGAAACGCACATTTTGCTTCTTAAAAACAGTTTCTGGGAAGGGGTAATTTAATTTCGGCAAAGCTTGTTTCGTAAAAAAGCCCGCAAAATATGGCAGAAGACGCCAAAAAAACTGGCGCGCTATCGCAACAACAGGGCTAAGACGCCAAATATCACTGAATATATATGATACAATTACGATTGATATATATGATTATACTAATGCTAATCTTTATCATGGGTGCATCCAGAAAATGTATCTTCTAGGGATGGGGGGAGAGATACAAGGCTTGAAAACTAACGCAGACGTATTCCTAAGAGACCTATAAAAAGCGTAAATTTGTTATTTTCGGGTCGGGGGTTCCGCTACGACTTTTGTTTCCCTACGACCCACCCTCGATATTTATCCATATTTAAGGACGTGGAGTTGTAGAAATTAATACATTTTGATTGATTAAATTTGTGCCAAAGTTTTACATATTTAGATAGTTTATTCTGCGTTCATTTATTATTTTTGAATTATATGCATTTGTTATATATATAAATATATATACCGTATAGTATATATATGGAACGTATATAAGTTAGTAAAAGCGTAAACGTATTTTAATGTAGGTTTTATTGAAAATTATATACATATACAAGTTCTTCTATAAATACTGTGATAACAGTTTTACCACCCCCCCTTTGTTTCTGTAGAAATGATAATATTTTTAAAAATGATGTAGCTTATTACTTTTTTTGTGGCGAAAATTTAATTATATTATTAAAACTATACTAAAATATGTCAGATTTTAAGGTTTTTGTTCTCTAATAACGAAAGCTTCGACAGAACAAGCGCTTATTGGTAAATGTGCTTTTATATTTCAAAAATTAAAATTAAATTCTCAGGTCCTTTTGCAATGCCAGTTTTAAATCCACCACTAGTACTGTATACGTTAACATAAGATTTGCGTTAACGTATACAGTACGTTTACGTTCCTAAGTTTTTAAATAAGGACAAAGGAATTATGGCATTGAGGAATAATTTATCGATGTTTTACTGCTTTGAAACCAAACTTAAAAATTATTTTTTAGAATTGCCATAATTTCGCTGAAAAACGAAATTTGAGAGAGAGAATTTTTCAACAAATTCAAGTTTTCAAACCTTTATTGGCAAATGCTGCTAGAACTATAAATATGCTAAAATTATTTTAAGGTCATATATGTTCCACTGCTTTTTTCCCTTTTAGCATCATTTTTGCTTTGTTCAGAGAAATTAGCTTCATGAGAATGGATAGCTCACCAATGAGCCTATTTTATTATTGTTATAATTATTTATCTTTATTCATATCAATGTACAATATACTACAATAACTAATTCATGAAGCTTTGAAGTTGATTAACGTATTACATTTAACTTAATACAAAATTATCTAAAAATAAAAATTAGGAAGCAATTGTACAAAGATATTGGAGACACCGGAAAAAGACCAGTTTAACTGATCTGACTAGTCCAGTGCCCCCCCATAAACATAAAGGACCTGTTAACATCCGCATCATGCAATTTATTAATTAAGTAAATGTGTTTTTATTTTTCATGTAATTTGAACATTTATTGGCCAATTTCGCCAATTTTACTCTTAAAATACTTTAATATTCTCCTGTTCTGATCTTTTTGATAGTCACTTGATGAAACTGAAGCCCTTCGTTAACATAATACTTAGTAATGGCCGTTCGAAAATGTGTCAGGCCCGTTGACGAAGATGACGAGAATATGAAAGAGACAAGAAAAAGGTTTTGCAGCAAAACTTCGGAGCCGGAAAGAGACGGCAAAAATCGAACAATGACCCTACGTAGTACCACCTTGCTCCGGCATGATTAAGTTGTTAATTAATGACTGTCTTTCGGGGCGTTAATTAATCTGAAAATGAGGCGGAGAAGCGCCCCCTCTCCATCCTCATCTTCACCCTCAGCATCGCCAAATGATAAAGTGAATGGCGAAGATGGCTTGAAATGAATAGATTTCCCGTTCACACGTTGTTCAGAATAATGTTTATGAATCCATCCGCCCTCTACACTGCAGGGGTCAACTCCTAAATGAAATACATTCAGATCTAAACCCATCACAGATGAAAAATGGTTCCTATGAAAGCAATACAAGTAAAAACCCAGTCATAAATTTTAAATTTACAGTTAATTTTTCAATATATTCTTGTGGTATTCTCGTACTCCACATCCATTATTTTCATTGCTGTGATTTTCTGCAAAGTCCTGTTTTATATCGGATTGTTTTGCCGTTGTAGCCGCTGGTACCATTTCGTGATGTAGCATTGGCAAAAGATCGACGGCTGACAGCTTTGGGACAAGAAGAAACTGACGCCTTCCGATAACAGCATGATGGATACATTAACCCACACCGCAAGAGCTAAATTTCATCTCCTCCAGAAACTTCATCATCTATTTCACTCTTGTCTCGGCAACCACTCATCTCTTTGAAGACATATACACCAGATCGACCAATGAATGAATGAAAATTTCCTCCTCCGTAATACCTGCCCTATCATTCTTCAAATCTCCAAAGTTAACTCCCCTTACCTGTTCCCTGCCGCTTCTACAAAGTAATTTTTCACACTTCACCGTTGCAAATTACAATTACAATAAATTTCCTCTAGACTTCATCTTTCAAAAACAGAATTACACCTCGCGTGATTCTTTTTGCTCTTCTAAATTCATCTACTTGCGTGTTCCCCCCCCCCTTAGCTTTTTCTTCTCGCCTTCCACTTCTTCCCGTACATTCAGTCATTTATTTATTAGATTCAGAAAGAACTTCACGTTGCACAGAATAGCTTTGACTTTCCAAACGAAAGTCGAGCAACTTCGAATTAATGATTTCGATGGAGAAGTTGTTTTTGTACGTGATTAATAAACTATTATTAATAGCTTACCGCCTTTCACCACGTTCACCTGAGCCTCTTAAATGAGACAGCGAGTATCAATTGCGATCAGATTTTTAAAGTTTAACACTGTCAAAAATTGCATTGATGTTGCAATTAAAAGGAGAGGTATGGATAGAATTTTACCTTAACTTTTATGGGTTGTTTCTATTTTAAGCCAAAAAATTCTTGACAGTTTCTTGACATTTTCATTAAGAAATGAAGCCAGAGCAGCCAGGTCTTCGTCTATCATCTGGAATGCCTACATGTGCGTGGAGGGACCTCACAGCGGCTCATTATGATTTTACCTGATCTCCTTATTACCAGGAAATTACATCGTAAAATTTACGTAATAAAACTTACATCAAAAAATTTACATCTATCTCTCTCGCTAAACTTTATCACCAACGTTCCATCATAAAGCTTAGTCGAATTTAAATTTAGACTTTGTAAACACGAAAGTGAAATTCAAGCCATTTTGATGCCGAGTTGGTGACCTCTTTGAATATTTGCATGATAAAAAAATAATTTAACTTTGTTTTTAAACGTGTAAAATTTATTGAGGTGCGTTTGCGGGTAATAACTATTGGAGTGTTCTTCTTTTTAATCTTCTTGAGACTGAATTTCTTGACCCTTAGAAAAAATTCTGCAGATCTCCTGCCTAAAACTTAGATTCATAATGAACTTAATTTTTCGCAAAAAAGGTAGGAAAATTGTTGCCCTTACATGCGATTGTGATTTATGGTGCAACGATGGTAAAGTTCATGCTATGCTGGAACCTACAGTTTTTTCAAGGAATCCGAATCTCTTGAGATCTAGGAGACCAGGATCCATGATATGATAAGAACCATTAAGATCTAGAAATCCCAAAAACAGTTAGTCTGTAAGCAGTTTTTTTTGTCCACGGTTTGTACACGAACCCATTGGCGCCGACGGCCTAAAAAATATTGGGGGCGGGGGGACAATATGCCAGTAGAAGGCATTTTGTTTGAAATTGAATGGAGATATGGAACCCTAACACCAACATTGGGTGGACGGGCCTCTCTGTCCCCTCCACTAATGGCGCCCGTGCACGAACCCAGGATAATGGTGCATTAGGTAAACATGTTACTGCTGCACAAAAGCAGGGTATATACCTTTACATGTAATGTTCCAAAGGTAGGATATACAGGGGGAAAATATAGTGCAAAATGATTAGTAACAATAATCATAGCTGAATTTGAATCTTGCCAAGCTGCCATGAAGCCAGCTAACCGAAAATAGCGACGGACAATTTGTTGACCAGAGCATCCCTTAAAGCATTAGGAGGAACGCAGTTGGGTATTTCTTAGAAGGCGATTTGGTGACGAAGAAGAGGCTCCAAAAAATAGGAGAAAGTTGAAATAAGAGAATTTCATTTTATCAAATCGCCGAGTCGTGTGTATGTGTGTGATTTGTGTTATTGAATTGTAACGAACTGTTTAATTGTTCTTTTTCAAATGAAGTCTGGCATATCCCGAAACTGAAGAGAGAAATCAAGCAGTTAAACATAGATCTATACAGTAGGCCACACTTACAACAAGCATGCATTTTGCAAATTTCCTGTTTTAGCGATGGTATGTGGATTTTGTGTTTGGTATAACGGTTAATTGCAATAAACAGATCCTTGATTTGACAAGTAAAAAGTGGATAAAATTGAAAAAAATTGAAAAAAAAGGTGATCGAGAATACCTGTTTAACCGAGACAAGCGACACGATGAAATAAACTTTCCAACACTTGAAACTGCCGAATTTCTGAGTGCGTGTTCTTGTCTCTTTCAGACGAATGCAATAAGGAGTTCACAATAAATGTTTTTCGAGGCAGTGGATTCCATTGATGGATATGTATTTGGTGGGGCCAGTTAGCGTAGAAAGGGGGATCAGGTGGCTTGAGCCCCCCTGATCAAACTGAGGCAAGCGACACGATGAAATAAACTTTCCAACACTTGAAACTGGCGAATTTCTGAGTGCACGTTCTTGTCTCTTTCAGACTATGCAATAAGGATTCACAATAAATGTTTTTCGAGGCAGTGGATTACATTGATGAATATGTATTTGGTGGGGGCCAGTTAGCGTAGAAAAGGGGGATCAGGAGGCTTGAGCACCCCCAGCCTCCCTTTGGATCAAGCCCCCGCATTGGATGTCAAAACACATTATTTTCTTATAGACCGCTTCACTAAATATTCTTTAAAGGCACCGGAGCTCCCCCACGACTTTTAAATTGCTACGCTATTGTATGGGGCTAAATATATACTTTACGACGGAAGTGCAATGAACAAGGGTACTGCACAAGGAAGCAAACAACTTCAAACAACAAACAAGGAAAGACGCATGGTGAATGTATGGTACAACCTAATACTATACGCGTAAATTCTTATAAATACATTCCTAAGTTCTCAGATTGTAACGTAGCAATTAAAAAATTATGGGGGCTAAAGAGGAATCGTGGAGGAGGGGCTCAAGTGGCTTAAGATAAATATTATGTGATGAAATGTAAGAAAATGTGTTTTCATATTTAATGAGGGGGGCTTGAGCCACCCCCCCCCCATTTCCTATCCCACTGTTCTCACAGAAGGGAATACGAAAATTTGCTTCAGTTAGGTCTGTCGTTCTTCTCCATAAGTTGAAAGGAAATCGCGTCGAAATACATACAACGTAATAGTTCTCTACTCATTGAAAATAATCTTCCGTCTATGCCAAAGTAAATTCATATAGATTTCGGGAATAAAGGGAATGCAGAGAAAAATGACTTCTCCACATGCTCTTCGTCCTCTTTTATATCCCAACTCCTCAAAGTATAAGTATATACAACAAAATAAGGAGAAGTGATCTATAGAAAAAGTGGAATTCACCCAACTCTCTTCATAGAAATATCTAGCCAACATTATCTGTTGGGAGGAAACACCTCCTTCTGTGTATCTAAAACGGAAAGAAAATATTGCCGCCCACTGCGAAAAGATCATTTGTAAGGGATTGAAAGTGAAGCCCCCTCGTGTGTATTTTCCGGGCCTTTTTTTGGTCACTCCCCGCATCCTGGCTCTAATGATCCTTAGACGCCCAATCAGAATAGACGGTTCAGAAAGACGCCAGGCAGCACCCTCCATTCATTTCCCTTCTAATGACGCTTTTCCGCGGGAAAAAATATCTGGCTCTGGTGGAATTGTGCTCTTGTACAGTAAGTTACTGGGTAACAAAAGATGTCAGGGAAACACTTAGGGATAAAAAGAAAATGGACAAAGGGAAGCAACGCCGGAAGATGGTTTCCAACAAGGAGCTCGTGATGGTCTTGGCAATTCTTCGAATTTCCGCGCCATAGCTAATCGCAATCGCCCGATGAAATCCAAACTTCTGACGCCGATTTTTTTAGGCTATCTTTTTTATACATGCAAACGCTTTAAGTTCGAAGTGGAAACAGATTACACGATTTCTGTTTCCAACGATACTGGTTTAGGAGTTGAGGATAAAGGATAGAACAACCTCAAAGGATAGAAATCACGTATCAGGATTGTTTTGATATCGTCCGCAAATTGTCATTCAACCGAATAATCTATCACGGAATATAAACCAATATATGAGGCCTTGAAAACGACATTGGTGCAAGTCTATTTTTGCTTAAAATGAGATAAGAAAGAGTTTGCTTCCAAAGAACTGTCAGTTTCGCTTTGGCTGACAGTAACGTGATGCCAACCTGTAGCCAATTAATTACACTATGGATATGTAGCAGTGTTGCAGCAACAAGGTAACCCTGGAGGATGAACTTATACTCTATAGATTTCACTCAAAAATTTCATTTTTGAGATTTATACCATTGTTGTTTTTCAACGTCTTATATAATCATATATAAGCGCATATACGAACTAACACATATATATAGAGGGAGAAAGGAAGAGGGATACATATATTTATATGTTTAAATCATGAATAATGTATTTGATTAAGAGAAAAAACGACGCTTTTTCATAGCTTATTTGTAAATATGCTCGTATTTTAAGCATACATTAAAAACCAAAATAAATTTCATGATTAATAATGATAATTTGAATCAAAATATCATGTTTATATATTTTTACGTGTGTGTATATGTGTGCTTATATAAGTATTGGCCCGAAAATTCATATTTGATATGCAATTGTATACAAAGCTGAAGCGATCCATTAGAGTTTGGCTGGAAGGTGATTCAAAGAAAGCTAATTAACGTTATAATAAGTATAGGAGAGAGTTATAGGAGGGTTAAGGTGATCAGGTTACTTTAATCAGTGCAGGAGAATTTTTCAGTGTTTTTTTCCCATCACCCCTAAATACACACTATGGGACAGTCGGAAGCCGCGTTTTTTTCCCGCGTACTTTATGGTTTTATATTTGATTCCTCCAATGTTTAAGCGCACAATCGAATCGCAAAGCGCAGAAATAGTTGGGTTTAGGGTAAAAAAAAGTTAGAAATTCTAAATGATATGTATTATGCAAAGTAGAATAACCTGTACATTGTAGTCAAATTTACGATTGCAAAGAGTTCTTTATCAACGATTTTAAAAAAATCGAACTTGCTTGTGTGTAGTAAATCAATTCGAGCCTTCTCGGAAAAGAATGTAAATTGCCAAAAATGAAAAAGCTAAAATAGGACTATGAGACGGACCAGAGAGATTTGAGCACAAAACTCATGGACCCCATTCAACAGGAACAGGTTCGCTTTTTTATTGATGCTCTGTCTAAATTAATTTTATCTAAATTATAATTGTTCGGCGAAAATTGGTACATGAGCAGAGTATAGAGACCGGGATTCGTGAAGGAATACAGATCGGGGGTCAGAGACTCGTTAAGCCGTTTTCAGACCGGCTATTTTCTCGGGTCTCCTGTTAAGCCACAATTCATGGTATTGGTCCACAACACTGAATTCGATTGTGTGAAATTGTGCGTTTTGGCGAAATAAATATTGATTGATTGACTGTATGTGTGTGTGTGTGATTGAAATGTGAGTGAGTGAGTTTAAATGCTTACCTGAATGCTCACCAATGTTCCAAGGGTAGGCATGGGACAATTTGTAAAAAGATTTATGGGGAAGAAACCACATAATATGGACTTAAAAGGTACATATATACTATTATTATTATTTTTATTAAAAATGTATATATCATAAAATAATAATAATAAAATTCACGGATATAATAAAAAATATATATAATAATGGGACAAAATATGTATATGGTAACAGAAGCTAAAATGATTAACTTTGTAAATGCGATCCCATGCTTTCCGCATAACGCGAACCACTGTTAATACGACTATATTTTCTGTCCCCCTTGGTGTTCGTGTAAAAGAGGTTTAATTTTATATTATATAAATCGTGGTTGGAAGATGAAAATAAAACTAAACTGCTCATCGATACACTTTGTACCTTATACAGGGAGGCGACAGGGGGTAAATACTCAGGTGACCAAGATCCAAAGGGGCCCACTGCGAAACTTTAACAATAGCACAAACATAATTTGTCAAATATAATTGGTTGGGGAGAAATCTGCTAAAGTACCTAGAAATCCGTAACTCCTGTTCCCGGCACTGTACGTATGTACGGCACGGCACCGCACAGCTAAATCCTCTAAAATTTCTATGGTTGGAGAGATTGATTTTCACCTAACAATGGATTGAGAATGATGATGATTAATGAGGTAAGTTGGTAGGTATTGTGCAAGGAATTCATTGGGAAGGGTGGCTGCCGGAGGCGGCGCTGTAATTCCAGACAGGACGCTCAAACAGCATACTCAGCCGCCGAGGCGGTGGAAGTGGGGGGGGGGGGATTTTCAAAGAGGAAGGATTTTGAAGGAGGGAATTTCAAAAAACCCGTAAGTTAATGAACCTAAATAAATAAAATTTATCAATTATTACTTTAATCCTATAAATCATTTTGCCTATCATTAAAATTCATAATTTCCTAACTCTTGGACTATAAATTACTAATGTAAGGAATAGAAGAAAAATAGAATATTTGGTGTTAAAACTCCGGGCGATAGACTGAAAGCTTTCAAAATAGCTATCAAAGTATGGTAGAATTACAATTACATGAATAAACTAGGACATGAAAAGTCTGAATAATCGGAAAACCGGATAATTTGATGTAATAATTTTACGAAGAGTAAAGTAGTCACCATGGTTGCATAATATATTGATATCATACAGAAAATTGCCTTATAATCACGTCCGCTTTATGAAGAGTATATTTCATCTTCGTCGGATAGGAAACATTAAACTCGTCGTTGGATTAGGAAACATTAAACTCATTGGTATAATCAGGGGCGTGTACTGACCACGGGCGCCGTTAGCGGGGGGGGACATGGGGATCTGTCTCCTCCAATGTTAGTATTAGGGTTCAATATCCCCCAATTTTAAACAAAATGCTTTTTACTATCATATTTCCCTCTTTCAATATTTTTATGCCGTCGGCGTCGATGGTGTTGACTTAGAAAAAATGTAATACCCCCTAGAAAAACGAAAATTAGAAATAACTATTTGTGTGAGGGGCGTAAAGTATTGGAGTGGGGGTGGCTGTAGTTCCTCTATACGTCGTGACTAACTACACTAATGGCAACGGCAGCCACGAGGGGGGGGCGCACAAGGCGTGCTCCCCCTCCCGAGAATATGAAATTTACACTTATAGGTTTCTGCATTGTATTTCAATTTTTTTGCCTCTTTCTTCCTAGAAACTTTTTTTTCCCAAGGACGGGTTTCAGTGACCCGTCCTTGGTCACGGAGATTGAAAAATTATTCTTATATTAAGAAAATATAGTTTAGTGTACACATCTTTTTTTAATAGTTATATGAAAGTTTAATGGGGATTAAGCGACATTTTCTGTTAAGGGTGACGTCTCATTATCGGTCATTTGTAATTTTTTTTTTATTTTTTAATAGATTCATATTTTTGAAATATGTTTTATTCATAAATTAGCAACAACTGTTCAATTGCCCAACTCTTATGACATTTCCTCGACAATCGATTAGAAAGTGCTTGTGAAATTATCGATTAAAGTGGGAAAGTTTCTGCGGATAAATCGATGTATCTCGTAGCGTCCCAGCGCGCCTCCTGCTTCAGGGAATTCTTGAATTTCTCTATCGTATATCGTTCATTATGAAAGTGACACCAGGATCTTTGAAACTGATTCGCCATCGGGTATTCGCGAATTAAATATAATACTCATCGCCTATCTAAACCACTACCTTTTAATAAATTACCAAATTTGGAGGTTCAGACAAAGGGAAAATGGAGTCTGTGTAAGGTACTTAATAAATTAGCCAATAGCCCTCGTGAAATGCCATTCAAAATGAACAATAACGATGTAATCGAAAATATAATTTTAACCCTGCATTTGTAAAATTGACGAAACTCGCGTATTGATTTGCGTTGTAGTTCAATATTAATAAATTTTTCTGCTGTAAATTTTAAGGGACTTCATAACCTTCGGGTATTTTAAAAACGAAGTCAATGTAATGAGCATTAACTTAAGCAATGTAATGAGCAGTAACTTAAGCAATGTAATGAGCAGTAACTTAAGCAATGTAATGAGCGTTAACTTAAGCAGTGTAATGAGCATTAACTTAAGCAATGTAATGAGCATTAACTTAAGCAATGTAATGAGCAGTAACTTAAGCAGTGTAATGAGCATTAAATTAAGCAATGTAATGAGCATTAACTTAAGCAGTGTAATGAGCATTAACTTAAGCAATGTAATGAGCATTAAATTAAGCAATGTAATGAGCATTAACTTAAGCAATGTAATGAGCATTAACTTAAGGTCAGGGATATTAACTCCTTTCAAATTTTTTATGTCATAATTATATCCAGGTGTTTAAGAATTTATAAATAAATTCCACAGAAGTATAACTAGCGCAGGATATTGGAAAGTGCCGCCCCCAGGTGCAATTGCTCTTTCCTTTCTTTACGAAAAAGGAATATTTTTGCAAGGTAAAAAAAAAAAGAAAAAAACTTGCTTCTCCTGAACGCTTAAATGTAAAGATGATTTTTCATATACGTAGCTATTAAAACTAATGTTTTAACTGCAACTTTTACATAATAACTAATAATTTATTTATGAGTTTTCAGCTGCCGCTAGGTGTGTGCCTTTTGTACTTACTTAGAAACTCGCCACTGAGTATAAATATATATAAAAAAAATAATAGATACGTATAAAAAGTAATAAATATATGTAAAAGTAATGAATATGTATAAAAAGTAATAAATATGT
>QLNU02014176.1:68035674-68075021 GCA_006491805.2 Dysdera silvatica
TTGACCACCCTATACCCCCATATGGGCGCCCATGTATGCGCCAGATGGATAAACCATGAACAATGCGTCGTACCCCATTAAGGCAAACGTCAACTTCAAAACGAAAGCAGGAAATGTTGGAATAACTCATATTCTCACTATTATTAAATGATATCCGCCATACGCTTTTAAACACTTACAAAAGTAAGAGATTTATGAAAATTTCCTTTAAAATATTCCAAATTAATCTAAGATTTGACAATAAAATATCACGGATGTCTTAAATATCTAGAGATGAAAAAAAAAGCAAAGAAATTCACTTGATTTCGTCGAATTAAGCTTATACGATTCTGGTACTTCATATAATATTCCACAAAATGGTTCGGTTTTAGTAAAGATGTCTTGGACCTATAGAGTTGTAAAGTCAATGAAATTTACTGTGGCCTTTTAACGTCAGTTGTCTTAGCACATATAAAGTTCATTATTTGTTTTGATCATTCATAAAAATCATTATTTTGTATATATATAATACGACTAATAACAATTTCGGGTACAAAAAAAAATATACATAGATATCGTTTTTTATTTAAAAAAAATATGGAACATGGTTTTCGCTTTCATCATTACATTGCAAAAGATTGCGCCCAGAATTAAAATTAATTATTTTATTCCTAAAGCTTTGCCTGTGGACTCAACTGGCTCGCATACATATCACCTGCTCACAAGACACCTAAAAGATAATAATCAATTTAATATATGCATATTATTTTTTAATTATAAGTGCGTGTTTTGAGCATTTTTTGAAATATTTTTGTCTGTATTTAGAAAACTGCGATAAAAATAGTAAAAAGAAAGGTGAATATTATAAACTACTATGTAATACAATCATACAGAAAAATTTATTTATATTCAACGAATTACAGGTAATTATGCGAGAAAGCTAAAAATAAATAAACAAATCAACACAAACACCCTTTGAGAAAACCCATTTTTTTAAAAATTTTGTGAACACCCGAAGTAACATGTTTTAAAATTTCCTTACCTCTCATCATTGTGAATTTATAGACGGATTCAGCTCAGGTCTGTTTAAAATACAGCTGATAATTAAAGGTTTCTTTTTTTTTTTTGAATGATATCGATAGTTTTCGAACGCTTTAAAGGTCCTAATTCCCCTTAACGGAGAAAAAACGAAAATAAATAAACATTTCTATATTACATCAGGGGTAACTATTTATAGGTATTGTGCCCAAGTAATATTGCAATCAACTTCAGCGTGACGGCCTACACTCACCCAAATTGTGAAAGTTGAGTTCACTGTCTAACTATTAATAAAAATTAATATATTAGTCAATTAAGAAAATAAATTTAATAATTAGTAATGTAGATGAGAAAATTAATAATTTGCTATTTAGGAAGATACAAATTAATAATTAGTAATTTAGGAAGATACAAACCAATAATTAGTAATATAGTTAGATGCGAATTAATAATTACAAATTTAGGAACATACAAGCTAATAATTAGTAATATAGGATGATACAAATTAATAATTAGCAGTTTAGGAAAAGACAAATTAATAATTAGTAATTTTGGAAGATGCAAACTAATAATTAGTAATTTTGGAAGATGCAAACTAATAATTGGTAATATAGGGAGATACAAACTAATGATTAGTAATTAAGGATGATACAAATTAATAATAAAAATTTTAGGAAGATATAAATTAATAATTAGTAATTTAGAAAATACAAAGTAATAATTGATCAATACAAAAACTAAAAATATCTCAGTCAGGTTGGAGATTTTTTACAATAGGTTTTATTTTAAAATCACTCCGCATGCCATCAAAAAGTAGTCCGCGTACCGCGAGCCGTAGGTTGCCGACCCAAGGGCAGACGCAGGGGGGAGGGGAGGTCACAGGGGTCATGACCCCCCAAAATATATTTTTTCACTGTAAAAAATTCCAACTTTCATGATAAATGAAGGGTGTTATTCCAAGACCATGGCAAATTCTGTCCTTGACCCCCCAAATGAAAGTCCGTGCCTGCTACTGTGTCGATCCGTTGCGTTATGCTCTCACAATTTTCAAATATACTTCGTTTCAAATAGCGTCTTTATAGATGGAGTTGCTTCGAGGTGCGGCCAGAGAAAAGATCTGGTTTAATAGCACGGCTAAATTTTCATCCTGAAATCATCGGAGAGGGGCATTCACGCCCCCTTAAAAGGTCCGATCCTCCCCCGCATAAACAAAAGGAGTTCATCGCAAAGGTCCGGCCTTTCGTCGACTCTAATCTTAATGAGATCGTGCTCGACATCCGCCACAATATGAGGATGGGCGGACTGATATTGTTCTGCTGATCGTCGTACTTCTTTCATGTGACGGAAGGTGAAATGAGAGCCGAGATGAACAATAGACGAGTGCAGGTCTATTAACACTCCATGGTAACGAGATATGGGAAACTTACATGTTAAAGTATTTTATTTATATTAAGGCTTGGCCTCTCTTTCTCTTAAATTTGTTGGGTTTGCATCCGTCATAAGGTTCTTTTCACTTCATTTCTTCATCCCCGAGGAATGGGAAGATCAAGATGATGATACTGATAAAAATTGTGAGAGTTATGGAACATTCTGTTACACATAGAGTGAAACACGTTTTTTGAAACGTGTGCATTAAAAAACAATCGAAAAAATCTCCGCATACTATTCTTAAAACTAACGGACGTTTTTGCGTTTGTTTCTGAAGGTGATATCATTTTCAAATTCTATTTCATAGGGCAAATTTAAGTTCTCCAAGAAAACATTGATTGATTCAATTATTAAAACTAGTGAAATAAAATTATCAAAAATAAAAATGTTAAAATATTAATAATAGTTATTAAAATAGTAGGATTAAATAAAATTAATCATATATTAAAATTATATCAAAACTGTTGGTATTATAGTATACTAAAAAAAAATGAGAGAGCGAGTTGAAAACGCGTTTACGTCAATTAATAATACTTATCCTTATACGTAGAAATTTTATAGCTGAAATGAAGAGACACATATATATATGACTGCTTATAAATATTATTAAAAGATTTTTATGTAAATCTGTAAAGAAAAGCAAAGGAAAGGAAAAGAAAAGAAAAGAGGGGAAAAGAAAAGGAAAGAGGGGAAAAGAAAAGAGAAGAGGAGAAAAGAAAAGAAGAGAAGAGAAAAGAGGAGAAAAGAAAGGAAGGAAGGAAGGCAGGAAGGAAGGAAGAGAGAGATAGAAAGAAAGAAGGAAAGAAAGGAAGGAAGGGAGGGAGGGAGAGAGAGAGAGACAGAAAGAAAGAAATGAAGGAAGGAGGGAAGGGGAAGAGAGAGAGAGAGAAAGAGAAAGAAAGAAAGATCACTCTCCGACAGTGGGCCCAAACGGGTCGTGAGATCGAAGTATGCTTAACTTAATCAATTTACTTGTTAGGTCTTAACCCTCAATAATTTTCAATCCACCTTAGTTTATTCTAGTAAGTAATAACTAATGCAATTTACTACCATAGTAATAAGCTTACGGAAGAGCAATTTATTGAGCAATAACTTTCTAAGCAATAATTTATTGAGTAGTAACTTCGCAAGTAGTAGCAAGTTATGCTAGAGATCTTAAACTAGAATTCAAAAGAAGCCAGGAACTCTCTCTCTCTCTTTTAAAAGACGGCTAACTTAGAAAATTGCCAAGGGAAGATCTGAAAGCTGGGCGCGGCTAGCGATAATTTTTTGTAAAAATTATGCTTCAGAATTTTTAACAGTGTTTCTTATAAATAGTAATTAATGAAAATTTGCTGTTAATTAAGTAACAACAACTCATTAAAATTTATTAATACTTTTTTAAAGTATTTCGAAGCAAACACGGAGGAACACTACGTAAAAATATTTAAAAAAATTGAGTATATTAATAAAAATATTTTGTTCTCGTGCACTATTGTTAGCCAAATGGAATTATTACGAATTATTTTTTAATTGTAGGCAAACGTTTACATGTCCATGCTTTCTCGTTTTTTGATAAATATGCATTTACTTCTTTAGGTGGCTTTAGTACGAAACTAAACGAAATAGTTTTTTTTTTTCATTTCGTCCTTCAGTAACATTTTTAGTTTAAATCACATTTACTTAAAATTTATTTTCAGGAAGTTAAGGTTTATTTGGATATTTTTGGCATCCCTAATTAAGGAGCATTTAAAATCTCTAGAACAGAGTAGTTATTCATAAGTACATTATTAAATACGTAGCAAATCATTTACTGCTTAAGAGTTGGTATTGGCTGATAAACTAAAGAATTAATTTGTGAATTTAAAGCCCAATTTTGGAGCGGTTTTCGTTTTCGTCTATATCCCAAACCTCTTCATTTTGATGTGGATCTCGTCACTTTCACTCCCTGCTATCATGCCTTCATTTCTTTTCATCATGTGTCAATTTCCGCCCGAATTGGTAAAAATTAATATATGATTTTTGTGTTAAAAAGCACAAAGGATTGGGACGTGGTGGTGATGGGGGGTGGGGGTGCAAAGAGGGCAAATGCCTTGGGACCAGGCGTGAATTTTTTTACTTTTTTCAAAATTATCTTTATCAAATAAATCTAAAAACAACGAAAATTTCTACTTGTTTAAGTTGGCTTGGCCGATGTCTAATTGTTTTTGCTATCGGAATATTAGCAGTACTGCTAGTATCCGCAACAATTCAGTCATATCGTCTCCAGCTGACAGTTCCGAGCTGTAGCATGAAGTGGTAAGAAAATAAGCAAAACATGTTTACAAACTTAATATTTATTTTCAACAAGAAACGCAAATATCAATGTATGTGGTGCCCTACGTAATATGTAGGCCAGTACTTAAGTTTTTAGAATCTGGCAACACAAAAGACCACAGCTTTCCTTGTTGATGATTTTTTTATGAATTTCAATTTTCATGTGAACATTGGGTATTACAGAACCAGAATTGCTATAAAATTCTTTTTACACGGCGTTGCTTTAAAGTTAATGAGGTAGTGAAAAAACATGGATTTTAGTCGAAGGGATTTTCGAGCCATGGTTTTGTATGAATTTCGACAAGGTTTGACACAGCAATGTTTGTCGATCGTATGAATTCGACTTTTGGTAATGAAGCACCATCTAAAGCAACAATTTACAACCACTTTAAATAATTCCATTTTGGACGTAGCTGTCTCAGTGGTTAGTTTTGTGAAGCTCGACCAAAAGCTGCTGTGATACCAAAAAACACCGATGCTATGCGACAATTAATTAATCACTTTAGATCGTCGTGTCATATATGATGGAAATTGAGGCATCTTTGAGCATTTCAAGGACCCGAATGCATTCAATTTTACATGATCATTTAAACATCAAGAAAGTATATGCGCGTTGGATACCAGGCAATTTAAATCAAACTCAAAAGGATGGATGTTTGTGTGAAAGGATGCAAAGAAAATTTGAAAAGATGGAACTGTGGTGCCTCGAAGTATATCTTTGACATTGTAACAGGTAATGAAATCTGGATTCATTTCTATGAACCCCAAACAAAACAACAATTCACTGTTTTGATGTTCCAAAATAAACCGAACCCTATAAAAATTGTTAGTGCACGAAGTGCTTCAAAGACAATGATTGCATCGTTTTTTGATAAATCCAGCCATGTTGCAACCATTGCATTGGAAGATCATAGAACAGTAAATATTGATTTATATGTGACAATTTTCTTGCCAGAATTAGTTGCTGAAATCAGAGAAAATAACTCGAAATGTTGCATCGTTCTTTATCTTTATGACAATGAAAACTCACATACTACATTTCAAACTGTCAATTATTTGAAGCATGAAAACATTGATTTGATGAGCTATTGTTCTTATTTCCCTGACTTGGCACTCAATGATTCCTTTTTGTTTCCAAAGATCAAAAATAAAATGCGTGGTCAACGATTTAACAGCCCAGAAAAAGCAGTTGAAGCTAAAAAATCCCATGTTTCTGCTATATCAACCTCTGAATGGCATAACTATTTCGAAAATTGATTTATTCGAATGAAAAAATGCATCACTAATAAAAGAGAATATTTTGAAAAGCGATAAAATGTTTTTTTCTATATAGAAATATTTTGTATATTATTTTCTAAAAACTTAAGTACTGGCTCTTGTATATAATAATACGCTGGTCACTGCGGATTTGTTGTTAGTAGCGTTGAATTAGCTGCTCTGGTAATGCTGCCACCAGCTCGGCTCGTAAGCTGAGTAAAGATATCTCGATTTGAGGTGTTGTGGGTATTCCTGTTGCGAACTATGAATGGTACCGATGAAGAGTTAGCAGATACGATGAAGTTAACAAGATAATACATTTATTGAAGACGCGTACATTGATATATACAACGGCAAATCACTAAGCGTAGCACCTACGTTTCCATTAACACTCCGAGGTACCAGAACGTCGCAACCGAATGTCCGTCCTCCGTGTTCTTAACATCCCATCTCCTCTTCTTACTCTCTCGCCATCTTGAATTCTTTTTCCATAATGTTCTTATTAGTCAAGTGTCCTCACTTGGTCACTCCTGATTGGACAAGACGTTCTTTCAATTAATTCTCTTAATACTTGAATATGGTCCACTGTACTGAATCCACTTCGAAATCCAGCTTGTTCTCTTGGTTGAGCTGCATCTAATTTTTTCTGCAGGCGATGTGTTAGCACTTTTGTGAAGATTTTATAAATAGCAGGTAACAAGCTAATTGGTCGGTAATTTTTCAAATCCTCTTTATCACCTTTTTTATGCAAAAGAATTACTGTTGCAGAATCCCATTGGTTTGGTATGTTACCGCTGTTAAGACATTTGGTAAAGAATTTTGCAAGTATGTCTTCTACAGCTGTAAGATATTATTACCCTTCACAGGGATAACACAATTGTCAAATATTGATCAACACACGAAGTCACCCGGGCGAGATTTTTGTGAGTTTTTCGTGGAGGATTTTTTTATTACAAATAAATTTGACACCCACGTATTAGTAGCTCAAACTAGAGCTATTTTTGCTCTTTTTCTCATAAACAAAAATATCTCTAGTTTGAGCTACTAATACGTGGGTGTCAAATTTATTTGTAATAAAAAATCCCCCACGAAAAACTCACAAAAATCTCGCCCCGGTGGCTTTGTGTGTTGACCATTATTTGGCAATTGTGTTATCCCTGTGAAGGGTAATAATATCTTACATCCTCATATACGGAGAAAAAAGCGTTTTTTCTTGTTCTCATTCGTCTAGTAGGTCAAGACACCGCGGGCTCAACGTGGGGACCCTGGTTCGAATCCAGGATGAGGACGGCGTCTCTTTTTCTCCCAAACAAAAATAGCTCTAGTTTGAGCTACTAATACGTGGGTGTCAAATTTATTTGTAACATGTCTTCTACATATTCTCCAGCTTCTTTTAGGATATCTAATGTAATACCATCATCACCAGGGGCTCTGTTTCCTTCCATATAGTTTCGGTGAATTCTTCAACTCTTCTAAGTATTTCTTCCCTATTTCTTGTTACGGTGCCATCCTCTCCTTTTAATGCAATGATGTGTTTCTTCCCAACAGATAAACTTCCTTTAACAACCCTAAGGCTCTTGTTATTTTCAATGGCTTTCCTTACTAGCTCACAGTTGAATTTTCTTATGTCTTCTTTCATGCTTTTGCGCAGAGTTTTACAAAGTTCTATGTACTCAATCCCATTCAGATCCCTCAATCATTCAGTACGCTGCAATCTTCAATAATTGATTTCTTGTTTGCCAGTATATAGTCAGCTTCTTCATTTTAGTTCTTCCAATTGGAGTATTTCCATGTTCATTTTCTTTCCGATTTCGTCTTCAAAATTGAATACAGCAGACTTTCAGCACCATAACACCTTTTACGAAGAATACTCTTTTGCCGCTTTTATGACCACATTTAAAACCAACTAAACCATGATTCAAAAACATCTAGATGCATTTGTTTTAACTTTTTTATTGACATTTATGAATTTGTAATGGCCAATTTCGCTTCCTGCCGCAAAACCTCGTTACGAATTTACATAAATCGTGATAAAATGGTAAATAAATTCTTTTGTTTCTGTTCTTTTATAAAATAAATGCTAAATTGCCAAACTCTTAATTTTGGGATTTTGTTTGGTTTGTAAGTTTTGTAGATAGCATCCCTCAAAGAAAGTGGAAAAATCGAACAACATAAAATTTTCATTCTATCGTAGTTACCTATGATAATACAGTCATATACATATTTAATGTTAATACATTACCCTCCGCAGGGATAACACAATTGCCAAATATGGTCAACACAAGAAAGCCTCCGGGGCGAGATTTTTGTGAGTTTTCGTGGGGGAATTTATTATACAATAATTTTTGCCACCCACGTATTAATTACAGCTCAAACTAGAGCTTATTGATTTTGGAGAAAAAGAGACGCTTTCCCCATCCTGGATTCGAACCAGGATGGGGAAAGCGTCTCTTTTTCTCCAAAATTAAATAAGCTCTAGTTTGAGCTAATTAATACGTGGGTGGCAAAAATTATAGTATAATACATATTTAATGCACATAAAGCTAAACACTGGAAAAATATCAAATAAAATTGGTCATCCAAGCTTTCGGACGCGTCAGCAGCAGTTCTCCAAAAGGATTATGGAATGAAGTCTCTGAAAATTTGGGTGATATATTTTGTGTGCAATTTTACCATTGTTTAACCTCCTAATGTAAATGTAAATTTCTCTCTCTTTTCTTTCTTCTTTAGTACTTTGATATACTCGTATGACAGCACCTAGTGTAAGTAATTTTTGCACTACATGTATGGGAAAATTTTCAGATGAATATCGAAGAAATCCCTTTCTTATAAAATAGCTGCATAAAGTGAAATTGATTTTATTCTTATAATTTTCCCATTTCTTTTGGAGGAATGCGTGTGTATGTGTATGTGTGGGGGAATCGTGTGACACGGTATATTTTACAATCTGTATTAGTCTCTGTAAGAGAGCTCTTTCTAAATAATTATAGTTCAAATAATGACCGAAGTAGTAATCTGTTATTTGAACTATAATTTTCTAAAATTTTTGTACATGTTTTTGAGGGCGCAAATGTAACTGAGATAATGCTAAACCAGAAGTTATAGTTTTTCTATCATAAGCGTACGCAGAAAGTTCCTAAGGCGGGGGGTTACAGAACTAGAACTTTATATTTTCATATGTATATATATACAAAATTTCATCACAAAGGGGGGGTTACAAAACCATTAACCCTCCCCTGCATACGCCAGTGCTTTACAGTCTCTGTCACCTAGAAAACTAAACTCCAGATTACCGATAAATAGAAAATTAGCAAGCATTCGGTAATATAGGGACTCAAACCCGCCTTTTCTACACGTCAAACAAATACGTTACCACTATTTAATGGGGGTACGAAAGGGGGGATCAGAGGTTCAAGGCCCCTTAAAATATCAAAACACATTTTTTCACATTTTATCTCATAATTTTCTTCACAGCCACTTCAACTTCCCCCCCTCCATAATTCCTCTTGAGCATCCATAATTTTTTAATCTCTACGCCACTGCCACTATTCAACGGTAGGGTGCTGCTACAGAAGTCTTGCAAAGAAGAAACAAAGAAAAAGAAATTAACAAGGAAGTAAATATAGCTACTTCTTCTGTAACGCCAATTGTTGATACGTGACTTTGTATACACAGTGTAAATAAAAGGGAAGATGAAACCAGGGGCGTAGAAATTAAAAAATTATGGAGAGCGACTTAATCACGTGATCACGGGGTCACGTGAATCGGTGTTACCGAGAAAACTGTGTCTTGATATTTAATGGGAGGGACTTGAATTCCCTACCCTACACCACCGAATAAAACCACTAAAATGAAGACTTGTATGTTGTCTTATTATTCACTGTTTAAGGCTTTTGCAGGGTGCTGAGCTATTGAGTAACACTGACTGAGCAGAATCACAGCACCACCCATCTGAACATAATGTAAAAGCAAATTGACAAGAATATAAAATAATTTATAAAATGCAAAAGTGATTAAAAATGCTGTATGACGAATTGATAATGCTGTAAAATTCATTGACAATAACCTAAATATATTGGATATGAAGTAATTGATAGTGGTGTAGAAGCAATTGTAATGACAAATTAATAAGAATTGCAAATTACCGTAAATCAGTTGACAGCATGGGCACCCATATGGGGGGGGGGGGGCAGAGGTGGCTCGTGCCCTCCCTAGCCGTTTAAAAATTTGATTTGCCCGAACCTGCTATGCATTTACTTTCAAAAGTTTTACAGTCACATTTTAAAATAAGGTACTTTTTAGCTCATTACTAATTGTCAAGCAGTATCAATTATTTTTGTAGCGTTTTGGTATCTTGTACATTCACTAAAATTCTCGACAGCTTTGAGAAGGAGGTAATAATTTTTCTCAGCCCCCCCCCCTAGAACTACTCGCATGAGCGCCCATGGTCGACAGTAATGCAAAAGTAATTGTTAATATAAAAAAAACTAATGGCAATGATGCGGTTTTAAAAGGGAGAATGAGATGTATTGAAATCGGCAATGAGTTATGGACCCCTTATACAATTTTTCGAGAATATATTGTAATGATGATTTATTGCTAAATAAATCTTGAAACAGTGCTGCTATTCTTTTTTAAAGTAAATCAACAGAAGTATTTAATCAAAGCGAGGGAAGATATTTGCCCTTCTAAGAAAGGTGATATAATTCAAAATTAGAAGAAAGAAACAAGTTAATATGAAATATAGATATTGTGCCAAAATACAACACACACAGAAGAAGATATTGCATCTTTGACTCCTTGACCTTCTAGAGCATACTAGACTACACAAAGTTCACAAGTCAAGAAAATCTACAGCACATCTATATTTCATGCTCATGTCCACTTTTTCTTAACCTCTAGATTATAACGAATCTTCGAGATATTTTTCGATTTTTTTTTATCCATTTGTCTATCGAAGCCGCTCATAAATCGTCCCAGTTATAAATCGCGGATTGGAAAAGCGGCCACTCGTAAAGTACAGATGTCAAGAAACACAGTGGTTATTTTTTTAGTGTTTTTTAAACGGTTCTTACATTCGCACGAGGATTTCATTGTATCTTCGTTGTTTTTTGGCACTCTGAATTTTTATTTAGCGAAACTATATTTTACCAGGAGTTCATCATAACCATATAAAACTGTTACCAATATACTGCTGCTTGAAGTCGCTTTTTTCGGACAGCATGACTTTTTTGCTCTTGCGCCATAAAAGTTCCGTCTGTCCTTAACCGATTGCCACTAACCATCTGTCCAAGGTTTTTCCCAAGTTGCTGATGTTGAGCTGTTGGCTACATATCCTTTAGTGTTCTTTCAGAGCTCATTTATCAATAGCGTCTGAGGAGGAGTTTGGAGGATGGAATCATATTTTGGTCTTTTTATGGTAATGTGATATCTGGTTGATAATTTTAGTATTTGATCAATGATCTGTGGTCCTTTTAAGTTTTATTTAAGTTAGTTTCCTTCAGCAATGCTGTATACCAAGGTTCTGTAATATTATGATCATCTTTTAGCAGTATCATTTGAAATAATATGACTCATTGTATATAGGGAATTCAGGCCGCACAAAGACGTATATTTCGTACGAAAGGACTGTAAACGTAGCAAAAACAATAGAGTAAAAAATTATAGATTCCAAACAGTCTGTAGGCTTCGGAGCCTCTCTCTCTCTAGCCTACCAATATCTTCCATAAATGTTTCCTGCCGTTGTGAGGTTATTTTTGAGAGGAAGGTACTATTTTCCTGTCGTTTTCACATAGATTTCTTGGTTACGAAAGGAGTATATGCGGAATGGTTTTCACTCTTCCGTGCATCGATCTTCACAACTTCATATTCATTTTCGCCACTTTCTGCCTCTGTAATTAGTGTAAATTTTCCAACAGGAGTCTCTCTAATGTCGACTAAATTTTTCCAGTAATTTATTTACCATTTCCATTAAAGCATATCATCGTTTTTTATAATAAAAGTCTCTTTAATTCACTAGTTAGAATTGGCTTCCACAATTAAAAACCATCTACATTCAGCTAGTTAATTCGATTTTTCAAATCGACTCTTTTATCCTGGTTGAGTGAGTCCACCTGCAATTCATTGCAGTACACGTAAAATATTGGAATTTTTTTCATGTTTCTATGCTTTGCTGTCATAGCAGATTTTGTATTATTTAGGATGCACCTGCAAGAAATCCTACTTCATCACATACGTTTAAAAAGCGTAACTATTTGTAACGTTTAAAGACAAGTGGACATCTGTAGCAATGCGGCATTTTCCCCATATTTTAAACGTTTTGCTGTTTCCAGCTACAAAATCATCAACCACTGGCATACACAGGGGGGTATTGATGGGGTTGTAACCCCCCATTGCAATGAAATTTTCCACATTTAACATAGGAATATGTGAGTTGCGGCTCTGTAATCCGCTATTACGCCTTTAACCCCCTTACAAACTTTCTGCGAATGTTTATGACATCTACTTAAACAGTTTGCGGTACTGACCTAGACTGATGTTATCATTTATTTTAGAAATACTTTTCCAAGGTAATAATGCTTGCTCCGTTCCACCTGTTAGACTACGTCCTGTAAATTACGAATGTTTGTTTAATTATTCAACTGTCAATACAAATTAAGTAGATATTTTGTTAATCTCTTTATATATTGAAATAATTAATTTTCTTGAAAACGTCTTTGCACACTTCACATACGATTTGCAACAGCGTCCCATTAGAATTTGGTTCGCGTTCCTTAGGTTGTAGACCCCCTATTATTCAGACCTTTGCCTCTCCTTTGCATCCTTATCCCAGAAATTACTTTTCACTTTTTTAATTGTCAAGTCAGGCTCGTAGCTAGACGCTTGTTACAGGGGGGGTCTGAAAGTTACAGGGAGCTCAGAAAGCTACAGAGGTGGCTTAAAATTCGTAAATGTTTTGATGTATTTTATTAATATAAGCAGAATAATATATTTAACGTTAATAAATAAATTTCTTAATGTAAATTTTGCATTAAGAAATAAATTTTAGTATACCTCTCTATAATTTCCCCTATCCTTATTATAAAGTATATGAAGATTCAAACGTATATAAAAAAACACGTTATATACACAAGATCTACAGTAGAGAGCTATTTTGAATACATTTTTAACGTTAAAGAACAATTCCCATTGTTATGTACAATTTCGTACAAAATAAAAAATTTAAAATAAAATTCTACAATATTTGATTTTGAGAAAAAAATATTTTTCAGGGGGGATACAGGGGGGATCAGCCCCCTATAACCCCATCCTGGATACGGCTCTGTGTCAAGTACAAGCACGACAAATATTAAGATCCTATTTTTTCTTCTGTATAACATTTGGCTCTACTACATTACAACGTAATAATACTGCACAGTGGATCCTTGTATTAGCACAATATATTCTTATTTATAAAAGATTAAATTTTTTAAAGGGAAGTATATTTACAAGAATGATAGTATCAGTGATTATACTGATAAAATATATATAGGAGCATATGCTTCCTACTCTTTTACTCTTTCTCTCTTCTCCTCTCTCTCTCTCTCTCCACCTCTTCATGAAAACTCAACTACAAATCAAAACGTTCAACAGTGGAAATAGTACAGCTCAACGATGAATTTCTTCAAGAAACGGTGGCTGTTACGAACACATCGGAGTTCCCCAATTAGCATTGCCCCAGCCATGTCCCTGTCATCCACAAACTGATAGATTGCAGCTGTTGCTTGTTTCTACGTCTATCGGCCTCAAAGGTGGGAAGCGGCAGAAGCAACTTTGCATCAACAGCAAAAGCTTGGTTTGTTGGGTGTTACCAGAGGGAAATGAAATGTCTACAGCGTCACATAAATCAAAGACAAGCCCCCGCGTTAATGATAAATGGACGGAGTTGATGCAAACACTCTCTCTTTTCCAAAACCGAGTACCTTTCTTCGATTGCTACTCTCCATTCATTACATTGCTACTCGATCAAATCTCTTTCTGTTATTATGCATTCGCAAACAGGCCGCCGATAGCAACCTGACAGTGGGGAACGGATTACAACATGAAACATACCTCAAATTCTTTACTTGAAACGCGGGTTCTCTCTAAACAATATTAATTAAACCAAGCTTAAAATCAGCTTAGCACTACGTAAAACATATGACATATTAGTAACAGTGCTGTCAAGCTTAGCCATTCAACAACTACTATCTACAATGCGTTGTTAATAAATAGATTGTTAATAAATTTAATTAATTACAATGAATGCATCGTTTTTAATAAATGTATTTTATCAAATCGGTTTCTTATTTATTACACACTATTTGCCTACAACGTAAGAAATATTAATATTAAAAATGTAAAAAAATATACTAAAATATATGTTATTCACTGGCTAACGCAGGGGGGGGTTGTAACCCCATTGCAATGAAATTTTTTATACTTAACATAGGAATACATGGAGTTGCAGCTCTGTAATCCCTCCATTGAGCTTATGAACTTTACCCCCAACCCAGCTTATGAATTTTCTGCGTAAGCCTATGATAATAGGGAGATTTTTAAGTATTACGCAAGCACCTTGGATGTGGGAGTTGCCGTTGTGTTTATTTTCCTATGTTAGCTAATGTTAATTTTTGCTTATTTGGGGGGAGGGGTATAAAATGGCCAAAATATTGCTTACGTAATACTTGAACGCTCTTTTATAATTGCCCTTTATAGTTTAGTAATATATGTGATAGTTTTTTAATATATGTAATAGTTTTTTAATATATGTAATAGTTTTTAAAATATGCAATAGTTTTTTAATATATGTAACAGTTTTAATATTTGTAATAGTTTTTATATATGTAATGATTTTGTAATATATATAATAGTTTTTATACATAGTAGTTTTAATATATGTAAGAGTTTTTTAATAGATGTAATAGTTTTTAATATATGTGAGAGTTTTTTAACATATAATAGTTACCTTACGCAAGCATGAAGGTGAGCAGGCACTTATTTATTTTTTTCTAATAAAAGGGATGGGGTAAAAAATGGCTGGGAATATGCTTACATAGTACTTGAACAGCCCTAATATTGTATGCGCTTGTTCGTCCGGGCAGAAATAAATTTTCAATTAACGAGTTCTTATTTCACAAATACGTGCAGTACCGTATTTCCAAATAGGCTATAGACTAGAGCGGCAGAATTTGAGGGGTGGTATCAAATTATAAAACATTTTTTTTGCCAGTATATTTTCAAAAATGAAAGCAAATATTTATTTAGTATTGTAGGCATTTTATCGTTCTGCTTGGGGCGGCAAAAACTACGGGATGCCCCTGAGCGTAATGCACTGGCGTACGCAGGGGGTGTTGATGGGGGTTGTGACCCCCCCATTGCAATGAAATTTTGTATATTTAACATAGGAATATGCGAGTTGTAGCTCTGTAACCCCCCATTGAGCCTATAACCCCCTTATGAACTTTCTGCGTACGCCTATGGCGTAGTGATAGCCGTCGCCATCCGAAAATCCTCTCAAACTTCCAACCGACCAGACCAGGAAATTTCGTCTGTAACAACGCGTTTGTTACATAGCTGGTTACACAAAAACGGCTTGCACGATGTACCTCCTAATGTTGATTGAACTCAGAATATTCACGAGTTCGATAGCCACAAACTGTTCTGAAGAAAGATTTTTTCTTGCCTTGGAATTAAAAAGTACCCGCGATCAACTATGTGTAAAGGTGAATAAAATCTATTAGCAATTTTTGTACTAAGTCTGATAGAACAGCATCAATATCATACAAATCAAAATCAGAAGCTTTTGTTGAGAAAAAAAGCTAGACGTCATGCTTGCCATGTAAATACCTATGTTTGATAGGCTTATATTTATTTATTTTTTGCTAAAATTGAATTTTTTATATAAAACTGAATTGGGTTTATTATTTAGCAAAACGAAATAATATTGTTTAATGTTTATGTTTCAATTTATGAGTTTGTTTTTCAACATGTTTATTGTCAATACAAGTTTCCTTTGACGTATATTAAATGTAAAAAAATCATGTTACTACCACCGATTGTGGGGAGGGCGAATAGAAAGGGCGGCAAAAAAAAAACGTAGCCTAGGGACGGCAAAATTGTAAATCCACCTATGAATACGCGTTCGGCATAAATGTTTATTAAAAAAAAAATGCCAAGTAATGTAATTAGTGCAGTTTTTAAAGCAGTAATGTTTGTAACTTGTCCTAATCTTCAGATTTCACAGAGGTTGCTAAAATACGAGAGAATAATGTAAAACGCAATATATAATATCCGTTTATTCCTATGCACAATGCTAGCAATAAAAGCGGCAAAAAAATATGCAAGAAAAATTGAGTGAAAAACGCGACCATAACCTAAAGTTTACGCAAATAGCACACTGTAGATGACCTCGGCGGGCCATTAACGGCCCGGGGTCCATATAATATTAAAATGAGAGGGTTTGTTAGCACTCGTAATATTCTTGATTGGCTATATTTATTGCTGAGATAAACTGTTTTTTGGTGATAATTAATGTAATTATAAAACTTTTATTTATTTGTCGTTTCTAGATATAAAAAACATTCAAAATACCAATATTTGTTTCAAAATCATGCAAAAACAAAAAAAAAACAAAACAAAAAATTATAAACCTGAACACATACTGCATATTCTTGACTTTTTTTTTTGTTACAGGAGGATTGTCGTGCAACGAAGTTTTGTTTTAATTTATATATTTTCCACTGAATTTCCACGTTAAGTCATAAAAGAAAGCATTTTCCCTTACAAACAACGGCACCAAGAAGATGTTCTCATGCACAATACCCTTCCTGCAATAGCTCTCATCCTTTTGTACAACCTAAAAATCTCTAGAATAGTCCAAGATTTTATGGCGTAAGTAAAGAACAGACGCATAAAGACTGCCCTGGTTTTGATCACCGCGCCTGGACATGCCGTCTCTTTAGGGTTGCGTCTGCACAATACAAACCCTGCTAATTGGAATCTTTAAAGGTCCGTACATAGAATCTCTATCCATAAAAGTCGTTTACACCAATTGAAGAAACCTCGTAAACGTCAGCAGAAGTTATTGCCTTTCCACGGAAGCGTCCGCCGCAAGGGAAATCTGGACCTCCCGGCACCAAAACCGCAAGACCCGAACACGTCCCTCACTGATAGGTTAAGCCAATAACCAATCACAGGTCGAAACGCCATTTTTACATTGAAAGTTTTAAAAAGTTTAATCAGTATCAGGTCAGTACGAGATAGAATAAGTTAAGTCAGAGATGTAGTTCTGCGTACAGCTAGACATTATTAAAGAGTGAACGCTGATAAAGTAATTTTTTTAAAAGCTAACCGAATAACCACCCTCTTGGACTACGTACGTTCTCCGCAGTGATGATCAAATTGACGTGCTTCTTGTATAGCCATAGCAAACTTCCAAGACGTCGAGGCGAATCTACGCGAGAGCCGGGTAAGAGAATAATATTTTTTGATCATGTCTCTTCAATTCCTGAAATTTTCCCATAAGAGTCAGATTAGACTAGAGCTAGTTATATAACCTAATTAATGATAGTCCCATGACAGTTTAATTATTGGATATTATAGCTGTTGATAATGTATTTCGTAATGATTGCTATGGATTGCAATATGTGTTCCAAAACTAAAATGAACTCCAATAATGCAGTTATAATTGATTGTTTTATGATATATGTGTGTAATACCCAAGGTAAGTTACGTCCATAGTCTAATTGTTAGAATAAAGAAAAGTGTCGAAAGGTCAGCAACCTAGAAAGGAAACGAATGTAAGCTCACTTCAGATGAGCTATTTAATAGATGTCGGCATGTTTAGCCGCGCCATAGTTAAGCCTCAGACGAAGTTATCACAATTATCATTTTTCATGCTTTCTACTAGTCTCATGTTATGTTTAGCTATTAATAAATATTTTATGTATGTTACCTACTTCCTAGTACTTATTTACAGTCCCGTGACACTTGTTAAGCTAGTTAAGTTATGTCAATAAATGAGATAGAACTTTGCTTTTAGTACTTCCCTTTAAGTCAACTGTCTTCGCCGACAGAGATAGCCGTTTCAAGTAAGCTTCGTCCACCAGGAATTCACGCCCCCAATTTATAGGGAACGTAGTGGTTTATTTAGCAGACCCTAAACTTACATTGTAAATAACAAATTTCGGAAACTATTGCATATTCAAATTAGGTTTTATATTCTATATTTAATATTCAATATTCTTTATTTTATGTTTCATATTCTATATTTTATATTCCACATTCAATATTTTATATTCCATATTCTATATTTTACATTCCACTTTCTATATTTTATATTCCATATTTTATATTCTATGTTTTATTATATATATTTAATCTATTTTATTTTAGACATACTGGAGTATTATGGATATCTATCGATTTATATTTTGAAAGAGTCCGTGCTCCCAAAAGTGAAAACTGAATACGATGAAATAAATTCAGTTCTCACTGGCCTTTTATTTCGAGCGAAAATTTAATTCTTTGCAAATTTAAATTCAAAATTAATTTGCGGTGTTAGCTCCAACGTTGGGAAAAAAAATCTTTTAGAGTTACCTTGTGTTTTTGATTGTGTTGTTTAATAAGAGCGCTGATAAACAGCAGCTGCAAGTCATGAATAAAGTTAAACACGCAGAAAGAGTTTTTATAAGTAGAACTCGTCGTCATCAGCATTATATTTGCCTACGATGTTAACTCCTAATTTTAAATCTAATCAGCGTAGGGCTACGCCAAATCATTTTGCATTCAGAAAGAGTTTTCTTCTGTTTAAAATTGATGAATTTTCAGAATAACAAATAGACGTATGCTTGTGCGAAATGGACGTCTGTCCATTTCATGTTCATTTGCAGGTCGCTAAGGAGAACACCGTCAACAGCATTTTGTCAGCGGTGCATTAACCCCGAAGTCATCCATCACGTTGCTTTTGAAGTACTGAAAAATAAAACGACATTCGAAACTTCTCTCTTCGTTGAAATAAACCAATTTATGGCAATTTCAATGTCTTTTGCAACTTGATTTCAATAAAAGGTCTCCTTGTGATTATACTTTGAAAATGTTCGATTGTGTCTTCCGTACTGCTTGTTTCTTGGAGCCACAACAACATGATGGATCACATTGTTAAAAAAGTGCATGTAATACGTAATAGATGGCCATTTAATGCCCACGAGTTACTCGAGGAAGAAAAGACACGTCCATTGTCCACGAAATAGAAGAGGAACCGATGGAAAAATAACAATACCGTGACGAAAAAATTCAATGAAGAAAATTTCCTATTCGGCTTTCGTCAACGTGGCAAATAGAATAATGAGCCGAGCAAAGAAGCAGCCATTCAAAAAACCAAAGCGAGACAAAATTGAAATGCCAGCATCAACAATACTCAGTATGACAAACGTTTCTTTCTTTTTATCGTCTCGTCTCTTTCGACATTCTTTTGAGGGATGGCAGAAGCGTAGATTTTTCGATGTCAAAGCCCCCCATTCCATTGTCCTCTGCCCTGAGATGAATTATAAGCAGCTTTGGCCGTTTTTGCCATCCATTATTGTTGTTTTTTCTTCGTCGGAGATTTATGCGCGCTAGGGACAAACTATAAAATTCATTGCAGTTTAGAGACTTTTTTTCTGGGATTAACCGTCTTGTATATCATTCATTTTAGCCGATCATGCACAATTATTCAGTACCAGAAGAGCAAACTGCAAATGTTTTAAAGCAAGTTCTGTTTCAACGCGAATTTGAAGTAACGTAATTCATCGTGAACGTTATTCACAGAAGAATGCGATTCATCGTGAACGTCATTCGCAGAATGCGATTCATCGCGAAAGTCATTCGCAGAATGCGATTCATCGTGAACGTTATTCGCAGAATGCGATTCATCGTGAACGTTATTCACAGAACGCGATTCTATTTCGAACATTCCATTTTTAATAGATTATTTTGGAAAATAACACTTACCACTTGAAGCATACATTTTAGGTCAAGTAAGGAAAAACTATGACTGAACAATATTTTCCAAATTTCGTCATCGATGTTTTTAAAAATGGTTTTAGAAATTTAGAAAATTTTGCAAGAAGATGCATATTAAAACTCTTCTGCATTTGGAACCCAACACTATTGAGCTTTCATGCTGCAGTAATGCAGTAAGGTGATAGTTTTACTACAGAAGGCAATGATTTTACTACAACTCGAGTCTATTTACTACACTCGATTATATTTACTACAATCTATTCTTAAGTATTTGTACAGTAGGTTTTCAGGCCTACTTTTACAAAGTTGCTGGAAGTCGGAAAAGGGGATCAGACAAGTGTGGTTAAGTTTTGGAAGAATTTTAGCATAAGAAAAGGCATTAATGTTATTATAGAGACATTGGAAGATATCGGAAGTTACGATGTTAAACGCCTGTTTTTGTAACTCTTTTCCTTTGTAACTCTCTTTGCTTCTTCTTGTAACGCCTCCTATTTTTCCTGGAATCAATTTATATAAATTTAACCATTTTTTTAAATGAAATGATATGTTTAGCCACAAGTGTTATTTTTTAGATGCTTTACAAATAATATTTTCCCCATATAAATATTGGTTTTAGAGTGTAAACTTCTCCATACAAGTACTGTTGTTTCTGTAGGACGAAATTCTATAGCGCGGACACTTTAAAAAACGGTACTGCGGTAGCGTAATGGTTAGCACATTCGGCTACTCTGCCGTTAACCTGGATTTGGTTCCAGGTAGACTTAGCGTTTATCATTTTCTTACCCTTTTCAGATCCGTTGTCCAGACAAGATTAATTGAGTAAACGAAGCCTGGATTCTTCAGATAGTAGATGATAAATTACTCGCAAAGAAAAAAAGATTTCTTGGCGCCTGGTGAGTCCGAACCCTCAACCTTTTGATATGCAGTCAAGTACTTTCCGATTGAGCTACAGGTGTCAAACTCTCATCTATGAGCAAATATAAAGCTTCATGGCCTAACTGCATGGTTCGTCACCTGCATTTATCTCCTCCTGAAATTGTACTAAAATTTCAGTAGATGGGCTTGTGACGTCATGCTCTCTCTCTCTCTCTAACGACATATTTACGCGTTTCTTTTGAGTTTTTAAAGCCATTTTTACATTTTTAGGATAATTATAATACTAAAAAAAATACGTAAACAACATTACCAACATGGCGGCAAATTAATTTGCCCGTTGCCAGCCGGTCTTGGCAACACTAGAAATCAGTAGTTAGATAAAAAAAATCAGTAGGTGACGAACCATGCAGTTACGCCAGCGTCACTAGTATGTTATATGCATATATTCATATACTAATGTGTTTCATAGTCAGTTAATAATTTGCGTGTTAATGGCGCAAGGACATCTAACGTCCTGCTATGCGAAGCGAGCTCTTCAGAAAATTGTAGCCCCTGGTGCAGCATGATATTAACTATCCTTGTATCATAAAACATAAACAATGCTTTAGGAACATAACGTTATAGAAATTCCTGCAACGTTATAGAAGTTTCTGTCACGTTACAGAAGAACTTACTATACATGGTTAGCATAAATGATACATCGGCTTTCAAAACACTTTTTATTTAGAAGTATATGCAAGGCCTACGAAGGTGGGTGATACATGAAAAGATGCAAACTTATCAACCGGCAATGGCAAAAACACTGCAAGGATTTGAAGGAATGCGTCACTGCTATTGTAACAAAAATATACAGGAACATGTTATGGAACGCAATGGATTACCGTTATTACGTGTGCCGTATGACCAACCAACGGCGCAAACATCCAACACCTATAGCATGCACCTGAAACTTGGTGAGTGTATGCACTTTTTCGGGTATCACTCATTTTTGTAGGTCTTATACTTCTCAATAAAAAGCGTTTTGAAACCCGATGAATCATCTATGCTAACCATGTATTTTGTTAACCTTCGACTCCAATATATCAGTACGAAAAAGCTGTTATATTTGTTACTACGCTAATAGTTATAATATAGTTAAAATCTTCGAGTTAAAAATGGACGAACCACGTATCTGTATTTAAAATACACATTTCTAAAAGTTCGGTGTGTAATTTCGGATTTTAAGTATGCGATTTTTTACATTACACAGAAAACCTCTTAATTCTGGCTAATGGGAAAATGGCGTTTAAATTATAGAGATGCTAAATATAATCAAACCCACAAGAATATAATTTATTTGATGTAAATTAATTAATAAATTTGGATAAATAAAAAAATAATTTATGCTGGAATAAATATATTTTCAAAGAATTGCTTAAAATTATGCTCACTTTCAGAAGTTTTATATAGAATTTCCGATTTATTTCACACACACACGCATTTAGGTATTACAATATACTTTAAATTATATTCGTCTGTTCTTCCTCCTGTCACAACAGGTGGAAAAAATAAATAAAAAATAAATAAATAAACTGTTCACGAATTCCAATTAGTGAAGTCTAATTTGTGATTTACTGCATGTTACTTCCTTGTAATTTTTTTTTGTTTTAAATATATACATACTATCAACAGCGGATTGAACTCCGTTAATTTAAAACTCTTGGTTGTTCAGGCAAAAGGATTATTTCAACACGACACTAAACCCAATTTAATGAGAAGACCCCATTTCGATAATTTAAATTAAAAATCCCAGAAAAATATTTTTAGTCAATTTTATTTTTAATTTGGGTTAAAACCCAACCTTTCTCAATTTATCAAAAAATTCCTTATTCCTTATAATGTCTTCATCACGGAATCGCATGCTAATGGAATGCTAATTTGGCAATACAAAAAAATTTATTATCTAATTAGGAAACTTGCATTTATTACTTAACGCTTTGAATATTAATTAGGCACGTCGCAGAGCGTGACTCTTTACCAAAGACTACATTTTATTATTTTAAATTGCAATGCTTTTCAGCTAATTAATTATTTGTTTACATATCAAAATATTCATTAATGTTTGATGTTAAAACTAGAATATATGCGTATTTTAATTGCATACAATGCACACATGTGAACGGGGGCGGGCTTGGTTCTCTCGAAGGACGCAAGTTTTTGCAGGGGCGGATCTGGCAGCCCAGTCCGCCCCTGCATGTGAAGTAATATATCATATTCAGCCTTGTCTATAACGGTATCTCTTTCCCGTCCCTCGAGTGTAGTTACAGACAGATTTCACTGTACATTAACAGCTATCAAGTCTCTCGATGGAACACCAATAACTTTAGGCAAAGACTGAATTATTTCATATCCTTTGTTCTGTGAACTATGCATGAATATATCAGAGAAATGACAATGACTATTACTCCTGATGAAGGACTGCTGCTGATGCGTCCGAAAGCTTGGGTGATCTTTTTCATTGCTATTTTACCAGTGTTTAACCTTTTGTATGTAAATTTCCTCCCTGGTATGTTGTATGTTATTTCTACTATAGAGTTGAACCCCGCTATAACAAACCGCAAGGGACCGAACTTTTGGTTCGCTATATCCGATCTGATAACAGTAATGAGTGATTGGACGAGACCACAAAAATTCGTTCGTTATAAGCCAGGTTCGCTATAGCGAGGTTTGACGGTATTAACCACAGGTGAAGTTCCACTTCCTCCTTTCGTTTTCAAGTGTTTGTGTTCCCCTTTCTGGACTGTGGTAGCCGATCATCCAGCCGGAAATCCTTGAAATATTACTTTTGATGGAGGACTGCTGCTGACGCGTCCGAAAGCTTGGGTGATCTTTTTCATTTTCTATTTTATCAGCATTCAACCTTTTGTACGTACATTTCTTCCCGGGTACTCTATATCTTATTTCTAATAATGATAATACTAATAATGAAAACAATAATACTGAACCGTTAAGTGGCTGAAGTAATACATATTGAACTTGTTATTAAGCCAAGCGTATCGATAAAACCTGCTTCTACTGCACGAACAAAACATAAGGAAGTTATACTAGAAAATATCGCAGAGACTCTACCGGAATAGAGCAATCATAATGAAAAATGAGGTATCACCTTAACCAATCAGATCCTAATTCATAAATCGGTAAAACCAGAGACACAACTGCTAAACATTGAAACCAGAGACACAACTGCTAAACATTGAAACCAGAGACACAACTGCTAAACATTGAAACCAGAGACACAACTGCTAAGCATTGAAACCAGAGACACAGCTGCTAAACATTGAAACCAGAGACACAACTGCTAAACATTGAAACCAGAGACACAACTGCTAAATATTGAAACCAGAGACAACATACATGATATAAAGATAACTGAAACTTATGCACAAATATCGACACAGATAAAGGTTTTAGACAAAAATTTAAAGATTTGCAGCACTTGGCAAAGGTTGATCCACCCAGGGGAGGAGATGGGGTGAAGAGGAGAAATCTCCAGGGGCCCAGTACTATTTTTTAATATAGTAAACATAATTTGATATTGAAAGTAATTTTTTGGGGGCCCGATCTGCTAACCTGGTTGTGGCCTATAAGTCCCGGCCATGGATCCACCGTTTCTGATGTCTAGAACAGGTTTAATGCCAAGCTCACCCCTCAGAAACCTTTAAACACTTGCAAACATGTAACATACACCCATACAAATATTCACTGGCGTATGCAGGGGGCGTTGATGGGGGGTTGTAACCCCTCATTGCAATGAAACTTTGTATATTTAACATAGGAGCTATATTTTGTATATTAACATATGAGCTGTAGCTCTGAAACCTCCATTGAGCCTATAACCCTCCTTACGAAATGTCTGCTTACGCTTATGCAAATATTCATACAAGGTACAAAAGGCAATAATTTTAAATGCGTGGCGGATTTTCAGGAAATTCCTTTCATAAGCCAGTGTTTCTCACACTTTGGTCGCTCACGGACTACTTTAAGTATTTTTTTTTATATATCGCGGACCACGGCGGTCTACTCATTAAAAACTATGCCTGAAATTAAGGTTTCCAACTATGGTTAATAATATTAAGCCCTACTCAGCCACCGTCAACTGATCTCCCCTTCCCTGCCTCTCCGAAGGGAAGATTGATTGTTTGGCTTTTTTATGGCGCAAGAGCATCTGGGCTATACTGCGCCATCCGAAGGGAAGACATAACTAAAGTAACTCTCGATTTATGTAATTTATTGTCAGAGTTATATACGTATATAAGAGCTTCGGCAGGAGTGATTTATTTGTCCCTTGAAATATAATGTTGGATGTAATTTTATATGTATACTAGTAATGTAGAAATGGCGGTCAGTGTTTAGAGAAAGCAAATAGGCAGACAAAGAACATCCTTCCAGAATTTTCGATTAGATGCTTGTTCCCCTTGTTGAACTGACCAATGAAAATTCGTTGGTGGGGTGGAAAGTTCGAGAACGAGGCGAGAAAGCATAAATACGGAGAAGACAAAGGTCTCAGCTCAGTTTCTGGTGTCAAACGGAACGACGTCAATCTACGCTCTGAGTTTTCGAGTTTTCTTTTGTGAGAGAAAAGCTAGGCTAAGAGCCGTCGGGGGAGGTGTTGAAAGACTCGATGTTGAATCCGTCGCCTGCTTTTCGCCGATTAAACAAAGGGGATCTGTGGATCACTTAGCTGGACGCTCGCTGGTCGAAACTGATAAATTCAATGATTCCTTGAGTTCGTTCAACAATAAGCTATTCCCTAGTGCTGATAGAGGGAGTAGGTCTGGCTGTGTAGCGCCGATGTAGGAAAGGGTTGTGTAGTTTTTCCCGCCATCGTTACGATTCCTAGTGAGACGGGGCCGCCAATCGGAAGAGAGCTCGTTAGTATTAGTTTTTTGCAGTAGACAGACTGACTTCCACGGCGTGAAACCGGGGAATACTTCCAACGGGTGACACCGATGGGTGGCTCGATTGCTTCAGTGTGGCGTCGGCGATCTTCTAGGCAGCTTGTGATTTTTATTGGCGTAAGGACGACTATAAGAGGAAGGAACCCCCCTTTTTAAGGGATTGAACTTCAGAGACTGATGAGATAGATGACCAGTTAATGCAAGTGTGTTTGATGATATTTTATTTTAACTGTTGTAGAACTCTCGTTAGCAGTATGAACCTACGGACACAATTGTAAGTTGATTATTGCACCAAAGGGGCTATTGTTCTATTGACGAACTTTCATTTGTAAACCTTTAGTATAATAGTTAGTTTAATATCGGTAGTCTTTGAAATTCTTTTAAACAGTGAATTGTTATTTGTATGCAGAATTGAATTGATCATGGGCCGTTTAGAGTGGATTAAAATTATTTGTACAGAAACCTATGTCCTTGTTGATAGTTACACAACGATCTTCAGCGCCGTCTTCATCGCTATACTGCTACTGAGATTCACAGTTGATGCCTTCGCTCTTGCTCGCTCTGATTCCCCCCTCTTTCTATACTGGCTCTGCATCTTTTTCTCTTGACGTCTTGTCTCTTGCCTTCATAAAGTAGTGTCAATTGCAGTCATGCTTCCTCTTCCCCCCCTTCTCCCATTAAGCCAAAAAAAAATCGCTTATTTTCTTCCAGTGTTACCAAAGTTAGAGCATCAGCATGTGCAATATCAAAAAGATCATCAAATGTTTCGGTAAAGGCTTTCACTTCCTTGTTGCGTCTCTGTCTTCCTCGATGTGCTTTTCTTAAGTCCTTTCCAGGTAGAGTGTAGTCATTTAATTTTGGTAATCACATGGCACTGTTGTCTTGTGGGAATTCTTGCTTCGATCCAGAAAGTACACACTTCTTTTGTTGTCTCCATTCCACTCGTTTGAATGGAATTGCCATCATTGTGTAAATGAAAAAATCGTCCAAGCACTTGCCTGTTGGAAGGCAGCTTGATTCCCTTCATGGAGTCAAATGTTCCTCCAATTAAATTTATACCACGATTCTTTGTTGTCACAACTTTGGAAGTACCGGCCATTTTCACTTTAAACAATCTGTAAAAAAAAATCATTAAATTAATACAGTGTACGGCTTTTACGCATTCATTATTAGCGAAGAATATATGAAGAAATTGACGGTCCTTGAGCAACCTCTTAATATTAACTTAACGGAACAAAATTTTCAGCATATAGTTTTCAATACGAATGGAACAGATTGGGAGGGTGTCGTTTTAAAAATATAGTATTTCATTTTTCTCCATATACTTCGCTGGCACCCTATTAAATACAGCTTTTAAAACCTTAGATACGTGTTAGACGCTATACCGGTGAACGCCACCTTCCGGAGTGCGTTATCCAACGTCATAGTGGACGAACCCCCAGCGTTATGGTCTGGGGTGCGATTGCGTATCATGGACGATCTCAGCTGCTACGAATTGTGGGTAATCTTAACAGCAACCGGTACATCAATGAAGTTCTGGAGCCCGAAGTTGTTCCCTTCCTTCAAGGCATTCCCGGAGCTGTATTTCAACAGGACAATGCCCGCCCACATATTGCCAGGAATGTTCAAGACTTCTTTTCATCACAACAGATACAGCTTCTTCCTTGGCCTGCCTATTCGCCGGATATGTCGCCGATTGAACATGTGTGGGATTTCGTTGGTCGGCGTCTCGCTCGTGATCCTCGTCCCATAGCTACTACAGATGAACTTTGGGGTCGCATACAAGCAATCTGGAATGCTCTTCCTCAGGCACACATTCAACATCTGTTTGATTCCATGCCACGTCGTATAGCATCACTTATTGCAGCGCGTGGTGGCTTCACCAAATACTGATTTTCGACATGTAATATTGTTTTTTGCTTTGTAATTTTAATCGTTTATTTGTATCAACACAGGTCGTTTGTACATTAAATTTCATTCAATTCGGACGAGTCCTTCATGGTGTTGCAATTTTTATAAATGTGAGTATATTTATTGTCAATACAAAAGTTTTTGGCGTGTATTGAATGTAGCAATTTTTATGTTCCTACCACTGGTTGGCAGAGGGGGGTAGGAAGGGGCGGCAAAAAGAAGCTTTGGGGCGGCAAAAATAGCCTAGGGCGGCAAAGTGACATGCCACTTCGCTAAGATAAATGCTCAGGAACATTGAGAAAGAAATGTAAACGCCAAACGAAAAATAAAACGCTGTGATGTGTATTTTGCACCCCTGTGACTTCTGTGAATCAACCCTAGAATTAAAAGGAGGGAAGAGGCTGAAGATATAACAGCAGATAAGAGAGAATCCTACCCTATCCGAAGAGATAAATAGATGCCCTTATATACGCCATACACACAATCGGTCTTTCCTTCCATCCCCTGGCTTGAGGACCGTACATCATAATGTGAACGATGGGTGTTCGCTAAAAGTGGCGAATCTGTTTGGTGAAGAAAGAAGAATTCGCGAGACATATATATAATTCTTCCCTGACCGATGCGCTGTCAAATTGAAAGAAAACGACGAACATGACGTTTATCAAAGCTGTGCTATGGTTCTTTTTCCATAGGAGATATAAGCTCAGTCCGTTTATCGCGAACTTAACAAGTTATCGTTTCCAATCCAAACGACAACAGCTCTATAGCTGGATAGTTAATACAACACGCGCATGCGCGATGCAATGCTTCACTTTGAAGGTTGGAAAATAGTATATACAATACATATATAACACATAAATTATGCTTTTACTGAGAAAACGATTGATAGAAAAGCAAAAATTGTTTTTAATGAAATTTATCGTATGCATGCAATTCTAGAACTTTGAAGGACGTCCCCTGATGAAGGCTGTAGTATTAAACGTATGTATTAATATCATTTATTATTTTACTATAACATAATAAATGATATTATTATATTACTATAACATAATAATATCATTTATTATGTTATAGTAAACATCAATTCTTACCTCTGGGTTGTATTTTTGATTTTTATTGTGGAAAAACTGGGGATGCGGTTATCTGTTTTTCACTTTTGGTTTCTGATTGGTTGGTTAAAGATTTCTAACGCAAGAACAATAAAGGTCATTCTGTGCCAAACAATGTGACTTGTAGATACAGTTGACTTTAGATAAATGTAATAACATACGCTATATGTAATATAACACGTTGGCGTCATTGTAAAATTGCTACATAATGCAAAAATTATGGTATATATATATGTATCATGTCGTCAAATAATATTATATAACATAATAACACTCTACACATATATGCGAGTATATATATATCTTTTTTTTTTTCAAAACCTAAAAGTTAAATTAAAACCTTTTAAGTAACGAATAACATATATATTAAAACTGAAATATTAATAAAACGTTGATGGAATATTATCAATGTCTATGTATCTGCACTGTTCATAAAATCATGCTATTATTTTCATTATTATTAAAAACAATAAAACAAAAGCCATATAAATTAAATGAACGAAAACCTAAAAAAAATTGTGACGTAGACTATATATAAAATGATATAGTGTATATATTATTTTTATTTATAATATTAAAAATAATGATTTATATACATCATTTGTGATCTTCATATTTACCTTTTTTTTTTCATTTACCAATTATTTTAGAAATACTAAATTTTCCGTTCTTTTAGAAATACCATAATTTTTTTTATTTAGATTTTATGGCGCAAGGTCAGCTCAGAACCTGTGGCGCCAAGGTTTACATTTTTCCAAGAAATTCAAATGTCTCCGTCAGCAAAGTAACCAAACCAGGAGTAATAGGTCGTTAGGAAAAACGGCAGGCGTCCAGTCCTAGCTCAGTGGTTTAGGAAAGGGAGGGTCAAGGGAGTCAAGCCCTCACATATTCGATGATGAAGTATATGGTTCTATTTAGTGCTGAATCGTTATATGCTTTTTAAAGCTGTTAAGCTCTCATAATTTTTGAATCAGTACGCCCCTGTACCAAGAAGATCTAAAGCCGGCTTTCTGAATCTTTGATGAAAGTGTTAACATGGCTGATATAATTTTAGAATATAAACATTATTAATTTTTAAAAAATTTCGATGTTACAATTCACAACAGGTTCATCATCTTCACCAATAGCTTTTACTCCGTCGAAGTGTATTTGATTCAATTATTGGCAAGGCTCGCGGCGTAAAACGCAGCTTAAACGCATCAAATTGAACACATTGACATCATGTAACTGCGTTGTCGATCACGCCCTCTGTCGGTTGCAGGTGCTACTAGTTCGTTCCGAGTCCTAATCAGGGGCCCCCGTCACTGTCAACGGAGGTGACGAGGGTCTGACACGGAAACCGTCAAATCTTTTAATGAGTGCTCGGCTTGTCAGGTTCCAGGAATTCAAGCCAAAAACAGAAGGCTCGGCTCGTTTTGTCCATCGCAAAGTTGAGTTATTTGCTTTGGCTTATGGCAAGGTTCTCGAAGTTTCTAACAAGAGTTCGGTCTTGTACAGCAACGTGTTATCCGTTTTTAGTCGTATCACGAAGTGAAAACAGCCCAAGGTAATTTGTTCGAAGTGACTTCAAACAAGCATGTGCAACTCAAGGACGTCCCATATTATTTAATTTTTCGCGAAAGGATATGATAAACACAATTCATTTGCGTGGAATATTTCAAATTATATCTGCAATAATTAATAATAACAACATAGTTATGAAGGCGCGCTTATGCATCCTGCGAAATTGACACCATGACATAAAGAAGGAGAGGTGCAATTAGCCAGAAACTTACGAACAAGACTGCTTAGCTGGCAGATAAGACACGAGAAAAGTTCCGGAACAAAAGAAAGGATTTATTATGCAGAAACAAGAATGGCTACATCAGTATGGAATGCATCCTGTAAATTATAAGATGTTACAGGGTCTGTGACAAAGTAGTTTAACCTCTTCTTTAAAAAAGAGGAGGAGGAGAAGGAGAAGTAGTAGTACTTGTCCAAACTCTCTTGCGACTTATGTATCTAAATTAAGGGCATGCGTCAACTTAATGCTTCATCCTGCCCGATATCACATTTTTTAAGACGAGGCCATAAATCTACATAAAAATTCATTGTTTTGTAATCTAATGAAAATAAAATTATCATTCTCTAATTCACGAAATTTATAAAATAATGTGAAATTGAGGCAACCGACCTGGGACCACGATTTATGAAATATATCACCTAACTGCAGGAGCGCCTCCTGTAACAAGTTTTGCTATTTTTGTTCTCCTCCTTTTCTGACCTACTCATGCCCATTTTCTCTGAATCTTAAAAATGCCAATTGTAATATAATATTACTATGTAACATTGTAATTATTAATTGTAATATAAGAATTATATCGAAGCGAATGCATTACCAACAACTGGAAGCAATTGCTATTGTATATTTACTTATTGCTTGTATATAGCTTGAATAAATTTATTTCTTATTGCACATTTATCGCAATCAGATAATGGGGGAATAAGGTCGTTAAAAAGGTCTTAACGTAGAGTCCGGATGTGGCGCAAGGACTGTCCAATCTTCTATTATGGAATGGCTCTTCTTTTTTTTCTCAATGGGTTTCACGACACGTCATGTTATTGTGTCGTAGTTGCGTCATATAGTCATGGGCCTGTTCAGCCTGTGAAGATTGATTTATTGTGTTTTTACGGCGCAAGGATAGCAACAGTCATGTCATGCCAAGAAAACCACACCTCGGACTATGATGATATTAACGGTGACTGTGGAAAAACAGCACGGGTTCTACGATAATTTATTAGAGTTCGGGCAGTGGCGGATTTATAAAATTGCCGCCCTTAGGCACAGCCTGTACTGCTTCAATTTCCTTTTACAAAGAAAAGGAGTATTTATCAAAATCCATATCATACTCTTAACATTTGATATGTAAAGGAGATTTTTCATATAATTATTCAAACTAATTAGCTACAACCAAGCGCGGACACGGAGGATAGTTACAGGGGTCATGACCCTCAAAAATATACTTTTTCATGTAAAAAATTTCAAGTTCTATGGTAAATGAAGGGCGGTATTCCAAGACCATGGCAAATTTTGTTCTTGAACACCCATCTCCCGAAAAAAATGAAAGTTTGTGACCTCTGCTGTATACAACTCGAAATTATTGCTACCATAGTCTCCGACTTCGTGAATTCGAGACATTTTTTGAATCCACAATAATTTTAGTATGGAATCCTGGAGCCTCTGATGTTTTTACGTGTATTTCGTATATTTGGGGAAAAAAACACGTACGCATCCTTGCATGAATTTTTTCGTTATCAGTTCAAATTTTTCATTATTCATTCGTTTACTATTAGTATATACAAAAAGCGTGTTAAGCCTGGTTTATAAATGGTCACTCTGGGCAAATGCCTAGGGCGCAAAAATTTTAGGACCTTTTATCTTTTAGACTTCGTAATTTGTATTTGCAGGCAAGTTAAAGTAGTCGCTTATATGTCATCGCTATTGGGGAAACAGGGCAATAATTAAAAGAAACATTATTTTTTCAACATTGTCGAGTTCGGAAAATTTTATGTTTAAGCAATTTGATGTCGCCGTTAGACCTGTGCCTTGTATGCCTGCTTAAAAATCCGCCACTGAGCTCGGGTTAATGCCATGATAGACGAATGCGTTTCTACTACGTCACCACAGGTCAGTCTACATGGGTTTTTCCGAGGAATTCGAACCTCTTGAGGCCCAAAGAAAACCCCTTGTACTAGTGGTCAGTTTGTCGATAAGCGGTGTTTTTTGGTACCGTCAGGAGTCGAACCCGGGTTAACGGTCTGCTAAGCGAATGCTTTATCATTACGTCACCGCAGGACCCTGTGAAGATCTTCTGTATTTTGCGTTGGCGGTCAATGATCTTGTATTATATCAGAAGTGATCTACTTTCTCTCATACGAAGGCAGATACACGATGTATAATAGCGTCAAGAGACTCCACCATAAATACAGATCACATTCAGGTATTCTTTACAAGCTAATATTCCCCAGGCACAAGTTCCTTAAGTTTAGAAATCCATTGTTCGACAGAAGTGCATGAGGTGTCTTAGTGGCAAATCACAATGCTCGGTTTATATATGCTTACGTTTCTGTAGGATTGTAATGGAACGTTAATCATTTGTAATTGTTAATTTGATGGACGTATTTAAATTTTAAAGTAAAGCTTATTGCCACTCCTGTGTATCGTATTTCAATAGCAAAGCGTGGACAGTGCAACCTGTTTTCACCTTTAGCGCCCAAGTGGCTAAAACTACTGCTTATTGTAATTACAGGTCGGGCATTATTTCCAGACCACTTGGCTGAGCGTGAAAGTTTCTTAGCTCGGAGGCCCTGTTAAGCCACCAAATCCTTCTTAGGTGAGCTTCAACGAACCCCAAGTAAGTAAAATATTCAAAACTCTCTCTCTCTCTCACTGTTTTCTCCTTGAGTATTACCATGTAGTTCATGATAATAGGCAAAACTTCTCTTCATAAAGAAAACAATAATTTCTCTTCATGAAGAAAACAATAATTCTCAAAATATTGCAAATTGTTATGTTAGTCGATGAGAGTATTCTTCCCATTTTTTCATGATTTTATTTTATTGTCTTTTTATCTCTTTGTTTCCAATTTTTCTTTCCTTAATTTAATTATCCATTACAATCTTCCGGATTTATTTTTCGCTTTTCGTTAATTTTATAATTGTTTACTACAACACTTCCCTTATTTCTTGTCATTTCATCTTGTCTTCCGCATCCGTGACAGAAGTTTTATTATATTTATGGGAAGTCTTCATGAATCTTCGCATCTGTCTGACAGGCACAATTCCATTAAAACAAATAAATTTATTAGGTGTATTTTGCAATTCGTTCAACAATTCATCTTCTTTACGGGAAGAAAACGCCTTAAATTTTAAAATTATGTGCATTTTATATATATATATATAAATATTTAATTCATTGCTAACCTATTGCATAAATCATGATAAATTATAAGCCCTTCAAAACCACGAAAACCATCCCAACTTTTCAGTATTTAAAAACCATTTATTCATTTTGTATGCTGTATTTTTGATGCATGGTAGAGGCTTTTGGGAAAGTGATGAATGACATCTTGATGCAAATGAAGCTATGACCCCTTCGAATACTGAAAGGATACTTACCTTCGTGCGAAAGCAAACAAATTGCATGTTAAAAGAAAAATAAATTTACAATAAATAATATTTAAATTTTAATTTTGAAGGATACAAATTATCGAAAATTTCTTAGTAAACATTTACGCTTTTCCTTCAAAGTTAATCTTAAAAAATTATGAACCCAAAGACATAAGAAATGATTTCTTTGCCATTATGGGCTACAAAGTATGATTTTTATTCTCCTATGTTCCATATTTATCAAATTTTCTCAAGTTTATTTGATTTATGGGATTTTAATTATATTTATTAAATTTTAATTATAAATATTAAATTCTATTTATATTTATGAATTTTTAATTATATTTATTAATTTTATTTATATTTATTAAATTCTATTTATATTTATTAAATTCTATTTATATTTATTAAATTCTATTTATATTTATTAAATTTCATTTATATTTATTAAATTCTATTTATATTTATTAAATTTATTTATATTTATTAAATTCTATTTATATTTATTAAATTCTATTTATATTTATTAAATTTATTTATATTTATTAAATTCTATTTATATTTATTAAATTCTATTTATATTTATGAATTTTTAATTATTTATTAAATTGTATTTATATTTATGAATTTTAATTATTTATTAAATTGTATTTTATATTTATGAATTTTTAATTATATTTATGAACTTTTTAATTATATTTATTAAATTTTAATTTATTATTCTTTTAGCTTATAGTTTATTTAATTTATAGTTTATCTAATTTATAGTTTACTTAATTTATGGTTTATTTAATTTTTAGTTTGTTTAATTTATATTATTTAATTTATAGTTTATTTTTTCTCGCCAGTACTTCCTAATCTTCTTCCTTAAGGCCATCGTTGCCTTTGTTCCCACTGGAACAGATTCTTCAATTTTAGCTCTATCTCTTCAGTATACCTTTAGTTTCTTGTTTAGTGTTTACTTGGCCTGTTAGCGCAGCCTATATCCCATTCCAATTATCAAAGCCGGGATTCACCTACTTCGGTAATATGTTGTCTGAGACCAACTGTCAGAAACGGCGGCTAAAGGATAGAGATCATCACCTCTCTCGTTAATTCAAGTCCATAGGCGTGGTCATTTTTCTCACCTTTTGGACGTCGGGATGGGGGGTTGGCCCAGCATGTTCGAAGTTCGTTTTTCTTGAATATGCGATCTGTCAGTGGCCGAAGAAAAATAATACGCTACTTGTTTCAAACGATAACGAGCTCTGTGGAGTAGGCGTTGTGTGAGACATCTTTTGCATCCAGAGCAACGATTCTCGCGATGCACAGCGGAACTCGTGATTGCGTGATCTCATTTTCGGTAATGACTGCTGAAGACATCGAGGATTTCGCACAGAAATACACCACCTCGGCAGCATATTTAAAATGCACGACACGGAAAATGATTAACTTAAACACGCGAAGAGAAATTGTACATTTCTCCGAAAGTAACCTACAAATCTTTCATCTCTTTCGATAAATGGAAAGAGTATTTAAATTTATTTATCTTCCTTCCATTTTCTTTCTTTTCTTCCTCCTTCTGCTTATGTTTCCTTTGTCTTTTCTGTTTACTTCCTTTCTTTACTTATTCTCCCCTTGATTCAGCTTTTTTTTTCCTTATAATTCATTCGGTTTAAAAATTTCGCAGTGTATCGCACTGACTTTGCTGCCATTTCCTAGTTTTAGTTTTGAAACAATTTTTGAATATCAAAGTTATTTCCTTTGATTTTTCTTTTCTTATCATTTCTAAAGTTCCCATACACCTGCAAAACTTGGAGAACCTGGAGTTGTTAGGGGATTTGAAATCGTCTCTAAACTTTAGGGAAAATTCGGGGAGAAACAAGGTTTTTTTTTGATCACACCTGGAAAAGTTTTTCTAACCTGTTCTGAATAGTTAAACTTTGCGCGAACGTGAAACTACTTTCCCCGAAACCGAAGTTCAACTCAAAGTTCCGTTCACTATGAGTCAGAGAATTTCAAGGGAAAACCTGGAAAAGTCAGGGAAAATCTTCCTAACCTGTTCTGAACAGTTAAACTTCCCGCGAACGTGAAGCTACTTTTCCCGAAACCGAAGTTCAAAGTTCTGTTCACTAAGAGTCAGGGAATTTCAAGGGAAAGCCTGGAAAAGTCTGGGAAAACCTTCCTAACCTGTTCTGAATAGTTAAACTTCGCGCGAACGTGAAGCTACTTTCCCTGAAACCGAAGTTCAATTCAAAGTTCTATTCACCATGAGTCAGAGAATTTCAAGGGAAAACCTGGAAAAGTCAGGGAATCATTTTCTCCAATGTGAGTGGGAACTCGTACATTTGTTCGTCATTTGTTTGTCTTCGTCATAACTTATTCAATTCAAAGATAGTCATTATTTCACATACTTGTCATATAAGCTTGTGTTTTCCTTAACTATATTTTTCTATAAAGAATTCTCCAAATATTTACTAAACCTTAGTAACTATAAATAATTAAAAAAATTATAATATTTAGCAAGCTAAAATTTGCGATTAAGACCAATACATCCTCTTTTAATTTTTAAAAGCTACTAGAGGAAGCTTATCTTGCACGAATTGATAAGCAGAAACACTCTGAGATGATAAATATTTCATTTAACGTATGGGACAAGCATGCAATCAAATACATGATGTAAGCTTAGGGGTCTGCTAAATAGACCACTACGTCTCCCTTTGAATGGGGGGGGGGGTGAATTCCCGGCGAACGAAGCTTACTTGAAACGGCTATCTCTGTCGGCGAAGACAGGTGATCTAAAGGGAAATACTATAATGCGAAGTTCTACCTCATTTACTGACATAACTTAACTATCTTAACAAATGTCACGGGACTGCAAATAAGTACTAGGAGGTAGGTAACACACATAAAATATTTATTAATAGCTAAATATAACATGACACTAGTAGCAAGCATGAAAAATGATAACTATGATAACTCTGTCTGAGGTTTAACTATGACGTGGCTAAACATGCTGACGTCTATTAAAGAGCTCATCTGAAGTGAGCTTCCATTAGTTTCCTCTCTAGATTGCTGATCTTTCGACACCTTTTTTATTTTAACAATTTGACTATGGATGTAGCCTATCTTGGGTATTACACACATATCATAAAACGATCAATTATAACTGCACTCTGGAGTTGCGTATTAACTGGGGGATGGGGGGATTTCTCCGGCTTGTAAAAATATATCCCGGCAAGCGATTTTAATTAACTTTCCTGCCAGGGATGATTATTTCCCCCCCCCCAAGACATTAGGGGAAAAAAAAGGTATTCACATTCTTACTTTTTTTTTCAGGGTAATTTTTTGATTCTTAAAGTTGTTGGTAACTTTGAGCAATATCACTGGTTTTGGGGAAGGCGGGATGAGAGGAAGAGAGGGAAGGGTAGTTAGGAAAGAGCTAAAATGGGCCCATCTTGGAAATAGGAGGGCGGGTTAAAAAAATATCGGCAACTATTCCTTAAGGCAGGGGTCTAAAACGGGCCGGACATGACCGGTAAGCAAAAATTAACATTGGCTAACATAGGAAAATAAGATTCGTGCGGCCAGCGGGTCAACAAGAATAAGCAAAATTGGTCTTTGGACTGAAAACGATTGAAGACCCCTGCCCTAAGGGAATAGAGGTGTACTTCTCAGGGAAATCAGATGTTTCTTTGATATTCAAAGGAGCCGTTAACCAAAGGAGCTTCGTTGGCAAGCTGATTATACGGCGGTTGCAGACATCTTTTCTGAGAAAGAGACTTATGCACCCTATCTTGGGAATACAACCTGATTATTTCCGGAAGCAATAAACCAATTACTATATACGCGTGTATAAGCCCACCCTCCAACTTTAAAGCAAAAAATCTTTCAAAAATGACTGATACGTGTATAAGCCCACCTCCGACACATTAATGTAGTTTTCTGATTCCGGGGAAGACGACAACGTCAATGATGGTTTTGCTGACATATATAATGACAAAATCTAGACTCGAAGCGAATTTAAAGAACTTTCTGGATGCTCTGACGACGAATTGAATCTCGATTCTTTGGAATAAAGTTTGTTTTTTAAATACAAATAGTTTGTTAGATCTTTATATTTAGTTATCACAAAGTCAAATTAGAGTTGCCACGAACATCGAAATTTCGGCGGATCAAATTTTGATATTTTTTGACCCGTGTATAAGCCCACTCTCCCACTTACGAGTTCAATTTTCGTCCAAAAAAGTGGGCTTATACACAGGTATATACGGTAATTTAATAATTATAATAATATTAATAAATTAGAATGATTCGTGTTTTAATTAATTTTTATCCCCCATTTTCAATTTAACTTCATTATCTTCTCTTTATTTTTACCTACAGCGTTTAGATCAGATTGAAGAACCTTATTTTGTAATGTTAAAACCTGGTCTATTTTTTTTCGTTGTGTTAAAGCATGTTTAAGGGCCGCTAAAATCAGCTTTACCGAGGGCTGCTAACATCGTAAACACAGCCCTGCTGATGCCTTTACCAACTACGCCACTAGCAGGCACGTGCCAACAGGAGGCAGGGTTTTTCGCGTACCAGTCTCAGAGGAGGAGAGGCGAAAGGTATATTTCGCCCCCTACTATTGACGAATACTATTAAAATTTTAACTTCAAAATATGTTTACACATTTCAATGTAGCAAACCTGAAAGAGCTTCGGATTCTAATTTCGTTTTCTGAACATAGGTGTCGGCACCATACAGTCAATAATCCTGCCTTGACAGTGCCCCTGGTGTATCCATTGTTAAAAAAATTAGCGTCTCTTAACCTGTACATTTTCTTTCAGTCTTTGTGAAACCATTGATTTTAAAGCTTGGTGCTCTGCGAAATCAGTAAAATTGTAAATCGTTCAAATGGTTGTTGTTTTGTAATTCAGTTTATTTTAACTATTTAATTAACTAATTAACATCTAATTAACAATTAATTTATTAAATTAATATTTTAAAACTACAAATAACTATTGGGAATTTGTTGCAATAGATGGCGTCACCAGTTTGCCTCCGTAAAATCTCTCTCCCCCCCCCATTCTCTAAAACATTGGTACGTCCCTGGCCACTAGCCTATTGGAAGTAGTCAGAATTTTTTTTATCCTCCCCTTGTAAAAAAGTTTGATTCGCACCCTGACTGTATTATTGGAGTTCATTTAGTTTTGGAACACATATCGCAATTCATAGTAATCCTTGCAAAATACATTACCAACAGCCATAATATCCAACAATTAAACTGTCATGTGACATTAATTAGGTTACGTAACTAACTCTATATATATGTCTAATCTGACTCTTAGGGGAAGATTGCCGAAATTGACAAGACATGATC